>JAYESA010000017.1:56877255-56937255 GCA_036927795.1 Iris macrosiphon | reverse complement strand
TAAAAATAAATACATGCATCTAATTAAATATTAATACAAATATTTATGATTAATACACAATTCACCAAACTAAAAAAAATAATAAAAAAATACCCTGCCTTGGAAATGGGGTAGTGACAAAAGGCCAAGCACTGGCCAAGTTCCTAATAGCTCATCCAGTATCAGAGACCTCTAAGCTATATTACGACATTTTCGGTGAAGTATTATAGTGTAATATGGCAATGGAAGATGACACCTGGCAACTATTCTATGACGCCCCCAGTGACCGACAACGTCTTGAGGCTCTAAAGAAGATGATGTAAACCATGAATACATCGATGTAAGCCTTGACTCAAATAATATTGGAAATCAGGGCAAACTTGGCCTTTCGACCGACAAGGATCTCTGCGCCAGCTAACTTGGATCCCGGGACCAACGCAGATTCAAACACAACTGCTCCATCCGAGGGAAAAAAATCTCCCCAACCTGGTTCTTCAGCCCCTTCAGTAGAAGACAAGGCTAAGGAAGCAATAAAAGAGGTTCGAAAACTCCGAGCTTGACTGGATTCCATGGGTAATCGAAACTCACTATGCAGTCTCAGAGTACGCCAACCATACACGCTGGAATGGAGGGACGTACCGTACCCTCTCAAGTATAAGCCCTTAAACATAGACATGTTTGACGGAACATCCTCCCCTTATCGGTAGATGAGCAACTTTGAGACAGCAACATGGCACATGTCCCACAATGATGCCATCCTTACCAGACTCTTTTTCGGGGCATTGGCGGGAGTAGTCTTCGACTAGTTCTGTAGCTTGTCGGATAATTGCATATCATTATTCGATGATCTAGAGAGTCTTTTCTTCAAAAGATTCTATGAGGCAGGACATGATATGATGATGTCTTCCCAGATGGATGTCACCCAGGGAGAAAATGAGCTCGCTTGTAACTATATCGAACGATTCTGACAGACAACCCTAAGATTGCCCCCCGGCAATTTTGAAGCCACACTAATAGAAATATTCCAGAGGAACCTACTTCCGGCAGTCAACCTCTGGATGGACGATGCCCAGTTTAAAGATTGGACGGCATTCATCGTAAGTGCTGTCAACGCTGAGAAGAAGTTGAAGAACGCCCAAAACTTTGGAATCCATATCCTTACCACTGAGGACAAGGGGAAATGTCCAACCCCAACAACAACAACAACAACAGCAACAACAGTAACGACGGTAATAGCAGCCGCGATGGAAAGAAAAAATAGGCTCTGGTCGCTACCTTCACCAAGAAGCATGAGCAAAAGCAGGCAAAGGCTCCAAACCAAAGGAGACTTACTCTTTCGAATAGGTTGACGTCAAACCCATCTTCAATATGCCGATGCATGGAGGCAAAATCTGGCTTCCTGATGTCAGACGTCAGCCTGAAGCGGCAAAAATGGATAACCCAAAGTATTGTCACTTCTACCGATACGTCCACTACCCAACGCGGGAGTTCTATACCCTAAAGAGGTACATCCAACGCCTGATCTATACTAAGGCCCTTTTCCTAGACTTCGACTACGTGACGGTCGCCTCCAACATGGTATCCTTCCAGTTCGACAACTTTTCGATGACGGAAGCCCAAGACGGAGTAGTCCTAGTCCTAAAGGCAACTATGGAGGTGTCAACCTTCCACTAGCTCGAGACTAGATGGCCGGGCTAATACCGTTTGTCAAACTACCTGGGGAAGTCATGTGGGTCTATCCCGACCTCGTGCCAGACTTGACGTAGTCCAAGGGCAAAAAAATCCTTCACCGCCAAGTCCAAGGGCAAAAAATCAAAATACGGTTACACAGTTTCTTCCTCGGCTGAAGAGCTAGCAGCAGGTACAACAAGGTCAGGCGTAAACTAATTGATGCATAGCGATACGCCCCCGGTTGTTGCGGCTACCACCACGGGTCTTGGGACATCTCAGCCCCCACCAGCGGACAAGTCTAAACAGAAGAAAACTTGCTTTGATAAACAGCTGTGCAGGGATGCACCACAAGGGCTTGAAAGGCCCTATAACTTTGATATCTTAGCATAATTAGCCAACACTCTGACAAAATTGTCTCTATTTGAGCTTTTGCGGCTCTCCAAAGATACCCGGGCTGCCCTGAGTGAGGTATTGCAGAATGTTGATACCTACATGGCACAAGTCAAGCCACCAGTCAAAGATCATACTGCTTGTCCATATTGCAACAATGCCATGGATGTGATACCCAATATCACCTTCTCTCAACAAGACATGTTGCTAAAAATAATAGGCACGATCGGCCCATGTACCATACAGGATATATTAGCGACGTCAAGGTGGACCAGATGCATGTTGACCCGATATCGTCGATCAGCATCATCTCGAGAAGTCTGCTTCAGACCCTGAGGATCCCGATGTGTTTTCTAACGGCCACCAATACCGCCATCAGTGGCTTCAACAAAGGAAGGAGCTACCCCTTAGGCAAAATCTTCCTGAAATGCCTGATCGGCTACCTAAAAACAGAAGTCACCTGCTACATCATAGAGGTAGATATATCCTATAATGTCTTGTTGGGGCGTCCGTGGATACATGAACACAGGATCGTGTCGTCCACCCTCTACCAGTGGTTGAAATATTTAAACGAACATATTTTTGTCAGGACAGAATTCGATGATGTTGATCCCTTTAAGGGAATCAAGATTTACTACTCTGACTCGATCCTCTACAAGAAAGTCCATCAAGATAAAGGTCGCAAGGAGGCCGGTGATGAAGCCGAGGCTACAACAACGCCCGAGGAGCCCTTGAGAATCTGCCTCAAGGCTTGTACTCCCGATGCGGCCACCCCCCTCATCGTCAAATCGAACGAAAAGGCACCTGAATCTTTGGTACCTTCAGTATGGTCAGAACCAATAGTCATTCGCCTTCTTAGGCCGAATCGACCACCAAAAGAATATCTCGCTCTACCTATGCCTTACGAACCCATGATCATTTATCTTCCTAGGCCTAGCCGACCACCAAAGGAAGACCCGACCGCGGCTGCAGCTTCCAGACCTTTGGTAGTAAAATTACACAAAAAATCACCAAAGCCTTTGCTTGCGCTAGGGGTAGCCGAGGAAAAGGATGAGCTGGAGGAGTATTTTTCCACTAATGTCAATATCCCTTCCCCTGACAATGTAATTCCACTAGAAAAGATACCTTATCTTCTCAATAAAGGGTTATCTTTGAACTACTCTGATCATATGCATATAAGACCATTGTACTCTATGTAGCATGGTCTAGGCCTTCATCTGCACACACAAGTGACCACTACCTACATAGTGCACCAGCTTCCCTCTTGTCAAGATTCTTATTTCTTAGTCCCACCCAGGAAGAAGGGCAATAAGCTTTTCATCTTCGGCAGAGTAGAATGCCCCCAGTCCTTCATCCCAAGAAAAGTAGAAACAAAATCTGATGTAGATAGAATGCCACTCTACCGATACAGTTCACAAGCCCTTCATCTTATCCAGAAGATGGGATACAACCTGAAGATCACTGAAGGGTTGAACTACGGCAAATATCGAAGGTTGCCTCTACGACTTTCTTTTCCTACAAGCAAGACCGGGGATTACTATCAAAAGACTAAGCATGGCTTATGATATGTAATGCCTCTTTTAACCCCCATGGGCTCAGATAGAGAAGATGAAGTGTGCTTACACTCTTCAAAATCTTCAGCCGGGGAATCCGACATCAGCATCGGGGATGTGCTCAAACAAGTATTGTCCTCCAACACGGTGTCTGTCGACCTTGAAGAAGAAAATAAAGATCCACCCAAGCTTTTTGAGGTAGAACCTTAGGCCCAATACCTTGGTTCATAATGGAAGATACGATTCAAAAAATGAGAGCCTCCCATAGAGGATAAAGTTGTACAAATCGACATCGACGACGAATCATACCCCAAACCTATCTTTGTCAGTAAAAGCTTGCTTGATAAAGACCGGGAATCCCTATTACTACTCGTCAGGGAATACATCGATATCTTTGCCTGGAGTTACGAAGACATGCCAGGACTGGATCCCCAAATTGCAGTCCACAAACTTCATATTTTGCCAAGCGCCAAACCAGTCAAGCAACAGCAACGACAATTTTGGCCAAATATTCCATCGAAGCTGAAGTCAACAAGATGACAGCTAGTGGCTTCATCCACGATGAACAATACCCCAACTGGGTAGCCAAAATCGTGTATGTCATTAAGAAGAATGGGAAGATTAGAATCTGCATTGACTTTCACAATTTAAATGCGGCATGTCCTAAACATAAATTTTCTCTTCCGATCATCGACGTAATGATCAACAACACATGTGGCTTTTAGCGCATGTCCTTTATGGATGGCTTCTTAGGTTATAACCAAATCAAGATATTTTTCGACGATGAGATATATACATTATTCTGGACCCAGATAGGCGTATACTGCTACACGGTCATGCCTTTGTCTAAAGAATATAGGTGCTACATATCAGCGAGCTATGAGCACCATTTTTTATGAACATCTACGTAAGATGGTGGAATGCTACGTCGACGACATCGCCGTCAAGTATCACTCCATAGATGATCACCTCCAAGACTTGAGGATTGTGTTTGAGTTAATTTGCACACACTGCCTCAAGATGAACCCTACCAATTTCTTCCTGGGAATCTCCAGCAGCAAATTCCTGGGTTTCGTCACCATATTACGGGGTATTCACATAGACTCCGAAAAAAACAAGGTCATCCTGGAGACAAATCTGTCAAGGAACCTTCAGGAACTCTACGGCCTTCAAGGGAGGTTGGCATACATTAGAAAGTTTATATCAAACCTCTTTGGACATTGTCGGCAATTCATACAGCTCATAAAGAAAGGTGTCTCCTTTGTTTGGAATGAAGTGTGCCAACGAGCATTCAAAAACATCAAAGAATACCTATTAAACCCTTCTGTGCTGGTGGCCCGATCATGGAAAAGCCATTTCTTCTCTATGTACGCGGGATGGATCACTCTTTCAGTGCCCTGTTAGCCCAGAATAGTGATACAGGCCACGAGCACAGGTATACCGCCGTTGAGAAGGAGTGTCTCGCTCTGGTATCCACTGTCCAAAAACTTGCCATTACGTTACTGGAAAGACCATTCATGTAATCTCGTGAGTCAACCCCCTCAGGGTCCACATGACCAAACATGGGGCACTCGGTTCCCGCTTGGCTACCTAGGCAATACTATTATTCCTATATGATATGGTGTTCGTCCCATAGAAGGCCGTCAAGGGACAAGCATTGGACGACTTTCTGGCAGCCTACCTGGGGTCAGAAACCTCAAAGCTTTATGAAGATATTCTAGACGAAGTGGCAGATGCTAACGTTACTTCACACGAAGCTGTCTGGCAAATATTCTTTGACGATACTTGGGCCCAAAGGCGGCATCATCGCTGGGGTCGGGATAGTGTTGATCCCTCTATACATCTCATCATCAATCGTGTTTACTCCCTTATGAAGCTATGCTCTAATAATATGGCAGAGTATAATGCCCTAATCATCGGACTCCAGTTCCCCAAGCAAGTCAGAGTAGAGTACTTGGAGGCCTACGACAATTCTCAGCTAATCATCAACCAGGTCCGGAGAGTATATAAAGTCTGAAATAAAGACTTGATCCCCTACCACCAAGTTGTACTTTGTATTATCGTAACCTTTGACATATTCTTTATTGAGCATGTACCTCAGTTGCAAAATATAAAGGGTAACGCCCTAGCCGAGCTTGCTGCTTCCTCGGCAGTTCCAAATAATACCCATCAACTAATCGATACGATCGGTCAAGAGCTGGTCTGTCCCAAAAGCAACCTATGCTTGTGCCTCAACTATGCAGCGAAGGTCGACACCGATATTCAAGATTGTAGGCTTCCATTCATTGACTACGCAGTCTTTAGAATTCTTTTTGAAAACCCAAAGGAAGCCACTTTAATCAGAATAAGCTCCCTTTATTTCTATTACGATACAGAGAACAAAATATTGTATCGTCGGTCCTATGACAGCCTTATGCTATGATGCTTATCAAAAACAGAGACAAAACAAGCCCTCCGTGAAGCTTAAAATAGTGTCTGCGGGGTGCATCAACCCAGTCCGAAGTACAATATCGTCTTCGAAGAATAGGTTACTACTGGCCTACGATGGAAGAGGATGTTGTTGATTATGCGAGGAAATGTCAGGCATGCCAGATACACCCAGAATTCATCCACCAACCCTCGGAGTTCCTACACCTGACTATTAATGTCATGACCCGCACCCAGAAATTCGAGCACGAGTACGTGGGTACGTCCAGCCAACGCCGCAGAGTCGGCGGTAGTACGCTGTCTAGGTCAAATCCACACTTAACTAAACTAGCTCATTTACAAATAACATAGGCAAGATAATAATGAGAAACAGATAATTAAGATTTCAGATGAACTAAATATGACAACAGATTCAAATGTTTAGTACAGAAATCAGAATAAAATTGGGGACAAACCCGATTACTAAGATAAAGAGCAAATAAATGAAAGTAGATACTGCTATCTACTCTGCAGCAGGGGTCTCCTGGGTGGGTTCTGGCTCCTCATAGGTATCATCTGTACTCTCATAGGGACCATAATATGTAGGGGCAAGGTCCTCATCATCGCCTAAATCAACAGATCCAGTCAGGAAAGGAGCAAAGTACACAGTGCATAACAAGATTAAACTAAATATTTATGACAATTAAATTGAATATCATGTTGAGAAACTGCATAAAAGAACATCAATATCTCAGAGTTAATGCTGTAAACAGGAATATATGAAAATAGAAATAAATGAAACAGGAAATGAAACTACAACAGTCAGCAAGATATATAACAAGACCAGAAACTATCTGTGTGAACTTGTATTTTTTTTAGAATACATAGTTGGCATATAGGAGTTTATAAGGCTAATCCGGCCGTCATAAACGGCTATTAAACAGGGAAAATCGGGATTCGGCTGAGGTACAGTCGCGTAACAACAGCTATTAAACATGACAAGGGGAAGGGTAAACTACATGCCTTCTAGTATTCTCCCACCCGACATAAAAAACAAGACATGAACTCCAAATATTCAAGACATAAAATCCAGCATTCCTAATGCTAGGTGTAATCATCAAGGGTACTAGTAAAGCAGGGAATTAATTATCATAACATAAAGATTTAACTTGAAGTGCAGGTACTTGCCTGTTATTTGGATCCAGTTAATTGCACTTGGGAAAATTTTCCAGAGATGAGTCCAAAAGCTGAAATAGACATTATCATCACGCTCAGAAGATGTCAAATAGCTAGAAACGTCTGTCCTTGGGTCCAATTTGGAGACAGGGGCAAAAATGGTAGTTTCGGGTCAAAACGGGGTCCGCCGGTGGGCCCGCTTTGCACCGAAAAACGAGTCCAGGTCAACGATTTCCAAATTCACCAAACTTAGTGTCAACAGGTCAGGAACGCTGATACGAACCCAACGGAACTTCCAGATTTGGATTTCGATGAGCCGATTACAAAATCGCCCGTCGAGCGGGGCCTGTGGGGACCACGACACGCAATTTCGTCAACGTTCTTAGAATCGAACCAAACTTGACCCACAGGACCAGCATATTGCTACGAGTCCGATGGCGCAAGTTTTGTCTCGATCTGACGAGTGTACAAGAAGTTAGGGCAAATTGCAGAAAAGCCGGATACGGGGCGATGTCCGCGGATACGCGTTGATTCCGGTGTGCACGCACACCCGAATCAGCTTCCGCAAAATCTCACACATCCGTATCGATGACGCGCACGTATCTGTGAAGACCGCACGCGACCAAGTCGTCCCGTTTGGCGGGGCGCACTCAGTTCCGGAGTAAAACAGGGTCTGGTTTTTCCTGTTTTTGGATCGCGGTGTGCGATCACCACAGGACGCGATGCCCCGAGCGGTTTGTTCAGGCACCGAGAGGGTCGTACAGGCTTCGCAACGCAATTTGCAGAATTGAAAACGAAGCTACGAAAAAAAAGTTACGAGTACCTGAAGGGGACCCGAAAACAGGGTCGAGTCGTGTCCGACACGTGTCGGACACAGGAATTGAACTAGGGTTAGGGTTTGCTTCTCAAGCGTTGGCTGGTGGCTCCGGCGGCTGGACTGCGGCGGAGGGGGCTGGGGGTGCTGCGGCGGAGGGCGGCGCAGCGTTCGGGCGGAGGCGGCGGCGCGGGGGCGGCCCAGGGCGGCGCTGCGGCTACTGTCGACGGGAAAGAAGATGGGGAGGCGGCTGGAGGCGACGGCGACAGCGGTGGCAGGGTGGCTGGGCAGCGGCGAGGTCGGGGGCAAGGCGGCGGTGGTCGTTGCCGGGGTACGGCGGAGAGGGTTGGCAGGGGACGGAGGCTAGGGTTAGGGTTAGGGTGAGGTGATGGCCGGAGGGGAGGTGCTCGGGGCCATTTATAGGGGAGAGGGGCGGTTAGGGGGCCGAGCTAGGCGGAGGGTGAGGGGGACGTGGCCGCGGGGAGCGGGGCGAGCAGGCTGGAGCGTGCGGCGCTGCGCGCGGAGGCCGGCGCGGGATGCGGGCGGCGTGGGGGGCTGGGGGGAACGGTTCGCGCGGGTCGGGTCGGGCGGCTAACGGGTCCGGACAGACCCGTCCGACCCGCAAGGAAGGCGGGCTGCTGGTCTACTGGGCCGGTCCACTGGGCCGGCCGGCCCAAGGAAGGAAAAAGAGAAAAAAGAAATAAAAAACTAAAATAAATAATTAATAAAATAAAAAATTAGTTAATTATATAATTAATTTAAAAAATTGTTTTTAGGCATTTAAAAATAGGTCTGAGGCCCAGAAAAATCCAGAAAAATTACCCTAAGTCCAGCTTTTCATTTTACACCCAAAAATGTTATTTCCATAATATTTTAATATTATTTATTAATAACTAAAAATCATTTAATAATTAAGAACCTTGATTCTAATTTCAGAAAATTCCCAAAAAATTCTACAAAATTGGAAAAATCCAAGATTTAATAATTTTAAAAATTCAGGGGGTTTACAACCTACCCAACTTATAAAAAAATTTTGTCCTCGAAATTTAAGAATAACAATGGGACGAAAGGAAAGGCCGGGAATTAAAATATACCTCAGGGTTCAAAAAGATAGGGGTAGCGTTCTCTAATCTCGTCTTCTCGCTCCCAGGTGGATTCGCCGGGAGAATGGTGCTTCCAAGCTACGCGAACCAGGGAAATGACCTGGTTCCGTAGAACTTTCTCCGATCGATCCAGTATCTCTACGGGTTGCTCTTGGTAAGTCAAACTTGGGCCTACTTCGAGCTCTGAGTGATCCAAAATGTGGCTGGGGTCTGACACGTACTTTCTCAGCTGCGACACGTGGAAGACGTTATGGACTCCATCCAGAGAGGGTGGCAATGCCAGTCGGTATGCCACTTCTCCAATTTTCTCCTGAATGCCAAAAGGTGCAATAAATCTTGGGCTGAGTTTTCCACTCCTTCCGAACCTAATGGTGCCACGTGTCGGGGAAATCTTCAAGAATACCAGTTCTCCAACCTTTAACAAAGTCATAATCAAGTCTTAGTTCCATAATCAAAATATTTAAATTGACTTGAATTTCATAAATTTAATTACCTCAAATTCCAAGGGCCTTCGGTGGCTATTTGCCCAATGTCGTTGCCTGTCTTGAGCCACTCGAAGTCTATCCCTTATTTATTTTACCTTTTCAGTTGAATCGATCACCATCTCTGGACCCAGCAGGGCTCTTTCTCCAACGTCGTCCCATGATAGCGGGGTACGATATCTTCGTCCATACAGAGCTTCAAATGGAGTCATCTCAATGCTTGCTTGGTAACTGTTATTATAAGAGAACTCCACAAGATGTAGATAGTCTTCCCAGGGTCCTCCAAAATCCAGAACACATATACGAAGCATATCTTCAAGTGTCTGGATTGTACGTTCCGATTGTCCATCGGTTTGGGGATGATAAGCTGTGCTGAATTTGAGTTGAGTCCCCAAACTGGCTTGTAAGCTCTTTCCAGAAGTGAGAGGTGAATCTTGAATCTCGGTCGGAGACAATACTTACTGGAACTCCATGCAGCCTGACAATGTGTCTGATATATAAATCTGCCAGCTTCTCTGTAGATAGCCCTACTTTGAAGGGTAGAAAATGTGCAGACTTGGTCAGTCTATCTACTATCACCCAGATTGCATCCTTTCCACTAGGTGTCCATGGAAGTCCAGAAACAAAATCTATTGTGATATATTTCCCACTTCCACTCCGGAATGGGTAGGGGTTGAAGCAATCCTCCAGGTCTTTGTCTTTCTGCCTTGACTTGCTGGCACACTAAACAACGAGATACGAACCTGGCTACTTCTCTTTTCATGCCATGCCACCAAATATGCGTCCTCAGGTCCTTGTACATCCTGTTGGCTCCTGGATGTATAGAGTATTGCGATCTGTGCGCCTCTTGTATAATTTCTTCCCTTATGTCTCCTTGAGGTACACATAATCTATCGCCATGCCTCAGTGATCCATCTTCATGAATTCTGAAATCTTCTACTAATCCAGCTTGTACTTGACCTCGAAGGCCCCGCAGGCCTTCGTCTTGAAACTGAGTTTCCTTGATCTTGTCTATTAAAGTAGACTGAATCTGCAAGTTCATCATTTGGCCTTCTTTTTCTGGGATAATTACTTCAATACCTAAACTTTCCAAGTCCTCGAGCAAGTGTCGGTCCATAGTCAAGTACATCGCCATAGGATATCTGCTTAGAGCATCAGCAACTACATTGGCCTTCCCAGGATGATATTGAAGGGTAATATCAAAGTCTTTCATTAGTTCCAGCCACCTTCTTTGCCTCATGTTCAGCTCTTTCTGAGTGAAGATATATTTTATACTTTTATGGTCCGTAAATATTTCCACCCTTTCTCCATAAAGATAATGCTTCCATAGCTTAAGAGCAAAAATGACAGCTGCCAATTCTAAATCATGAGTTGGATAGTTCTTTTTATGGGGTCAAAGCTGTCTAGAGGCATATGCTATTACTTTCTTATTCTGCTCCAATACACAACCTAGACCTTTTCCAGAAGCATCACTATAAATAGCGAAACCTCCGGTTCCAGAAGGTAAGGTCAGAATAGGGGCAGTAGTCAGCCTTTTCTTCAATTCCTCAAAAGCATGCTGACATTCATCAATCCAGGTGAACTCTTCATCCTTCCTTGTTAGTTTTGTCATGGGTTCAGCAATTCTAGCAAAGTCCTTCACAAACTTTCGATAGTAGCCAGCTAGTCCCAGGAAACTTCTAATTTCTGCTACCGAGTCTAGAGTGGGCCAGGATTCTACTGCCGCTATCTTCTTAGGATCTACTGCTATTCCATCTCCAGTTACAACATGTCCCAAGAATTCTACTTTGTCTAGGAAGAAAGCACATTTAGATAATTTTCCATAAAGTTTTTCCTTCCTCAAAGTCTCCAATGCTAGCCTCAAATATTCTTCATGTTCTTCGGGGGTCTTGGAGTAGATCAAAATATCATCAATAAAGACCACTACAAATTTGTCTACATATTCCGTTCTTCTTGGGCACAAATAATACTGGAGCTCCCCAGGGTGAGACACTAGACCTAATAAAGCATTTGTCTTCTAGTTCTTTGATTTGCTCATTTAGTTCTATTATCTCCTTCTTGTTGATTCTGTAGGGATTTTGAGATACTGGTGCTGCTCCTGGCACTAAGTCAATAGAGAATTCAGCTTCTCGGTCTGGGGGTAAGCCTGGAAGATCCTCAGGGAAGACATCAAGATATTCAGAGATGATGGATAGTGGCAATTCTTCTGTTACTAGGGCTCCAAAAATTTTGTTATTACCCATTTCTCTAGAACCTCTAGCAAATTCAAATTCTGGCTTATCAGGGGGCCTGAAGATTACACTACCTCTGTGGCAGTCTATAGTGGCATGATGTTGACTCAACCAATCCATACCCAGTATAACATTAAAACTGGGCACTGGCATTACGAGTAGCCTAGCATACAGTTCTCTTCCACACAATGTAATAGGACAATTGTTACAGGCATCACTAACCGGGATGATTCCTCCACCGGTAATGATCTTATAACAATTTCTAAGGGGTTTAGTGATTAAGCTATGCTTCATAAGGAAATCTACTGAAATGAATGAATGTGAAGCTCCAGAGTCAAATAAAGTAATAGCTGGTATTGAATTTATAAGCACAGAACCTGTGATCACGTCTGCTGTGGCTTCAGCTTCTTCCAAAGTCATTGCATAAGCACGGCCTTGCTGCGGTGCACCCCTCTGTTGCTGCTGTTGGTGCTGAGCAAAGCGTTGTTGTTGTGTTTGAAGCGGGGGTCCCCTCTGCTGTGCTGCTGGGGCCCTGGCCTGGACTGGAGCCTTTGGTACAGCGGTTCGTCCTTGAGCAGCAGGACAGTCCCTCATTTGATGCGCTGCTGAGCCGTAGTAGAGGCAGGCACCTAGCCTCTTCCTGCAGACTTGCCAAGTATGACCTGGTTTTTGGCAAAAGTTACAAGCAGCAGCTTGTTGGTTCTGTCCTTGAGCCTGGTGTTGGGGTGCTGAAGCTCGAGGGAGAGGACGCTGAGTTTGCTGCGGGGCCCTCTACTGTTGTTGTTGTTGAAAAGGGCCTTTGTTGGGTCCCGCATTTCTGGTATCTCTCTCTCGTTTTAGTTTATGCCCCATGTCTCTCTCAACGCCTTGTGCCACGCTCAGGATTTCCTCATAGGTGCGAGCTCGGCTAGTGGTGACAGCAAGGCCAATGTCCGGAGACAGCCCCTTCTTGAATCTACGGGCTCTGTCCTCCGGGGTACGAACCATGTACTCCGCAAAGTGGCTCAACCTGCTAAATTCAGCAGTATACTCATCAACGGATAGGTTACCTTGTTCCAGTCTCTTGAATTGGCTTTCGAGAGCTTCCCGAGCCACTTCGGGGTAGAATTTCTCCTTGAATAGCCTTTTGAAGTCCTCCCAGGTAAGGTCAGGAGCAGATAGTTGGGGTTCATCTCTGAACCAGGTTCGAGCAATGTCGAACAGTTGCAGGCTTGCGGACTCCACTTTGAGATCATCAGGAACCCGAGCAGTCTTCAGGAGTCTCTCGACATTCTCTATCCACTCATCGGCATAGAGAATGCCCTCAGTTCCGTAGAATTCCAGGGGTCTAAGGTTCTTGAAGTCTTTGGCACTCCCTGGTCTCTTGAGTGGCAACTCCTGGGACCTAAGAGCTTCTGAGAGGCTGGTCCGCAGAAGTGCAGTCTGTTCTTTTTGGGATTCCACTAGTCCCTGGAACACTCCAAGTAGTTGTGCCCCATCCAGAGTAACTGCCAGAACAGATGGAGGCGGCGGGAGTGCAAGAGTCTCGGGGATATTTTGCTCAGCTGGTTCTGATGTGCCTCCTACTGTGTTCCTTGTCTTGACCATTCTGAAAGATTTAAGGGACAGGGAGATCAGAATAGATTACTTGGAAATCAAGGGCGATAGAAAAATTGAGCAAAAATGATATCAAGAATTAAAATAAGGACCCTATACTGTGAATGAGCTTTTCCTAGAATCCTTAATTTTATTCCATACCCTGTCCTAGGGTATTACCCTATTTAAGGATAGGCCCTGCATGGGCCACCATAAAAATGTGTCACGACCCGCACCAAGAAATTCGGGCACGAGTGCGTGGGTACGTCCAGCCTACGCCGCAGAGTCGGCGGTAGTACGCTGTCTAGGTCAAATCCACACTTAACTAAACTAGCTCATTCACAAATAACATAGGCAAGATAATAATGAGAAAGAGATAATTAAGATTTCAGATGAACTAAATATGACAACAGATTCAAATATTTAGTACAGAAATTAGAATAAAATCGGGGACAAACCCGATTACTAAGATAAAGAGCAAATAAATGAAAGTAGCTACTGCCATCTACTCTGCAGCAAGGGTCTCCTGGGTGGGTTCTGGCTCCTCATAGGTATCATCTGTACCCTCATAGGGACCATAATATGTAGGGGCAAGGTCCTCATCATCGCCTAAATCAACAGATCCAGTCAAGAAAGGAGCAAAGTACACAGTGCACAACAAGATTAAACTAAATATTTATGAAAATTAAATTGAATAATTGTTGAGAAACTGCATAAAAGAACATCAATATCTCAGAGTTAATGCTGTAAACAGGAATATGAGAAAACAGAAATAAATGTAACAGGAAATAAAACTACAACAGTCAGCAAGATATATAACAAGACCAGAAACTATCTGTGTGAACTTGTGTTTGTTTTTAGAATACATAGTTGGTATGTAGGGGTTTATAAGGCTAATCCGGCCATCATAAACGGCTATTAAACAGAGAAAATTGGGATCCGACTGAGGTACAGTCGCGTAACAACAGCTATTAAACATGACAAGGGGAAGGGTAAACTACATCCCTTCTAGTATTCTCCCACCCGACATGAAAAACAAGACATGAACTCCAAATATTTAAGACATGAAATCCAGCATTCCTAACGCTAGGTGTAATCATCAAGGGTACTAGTAAAGCAGGGAATTAATTATCATAATATAATGATTTAACTTGAAGTGCAGGTACTTGCCTGTTGTTTGGATCCAGTTAATTGCACTTGGGGAAATTTTCCAGAGATGAGCCTAAAAGCTGAAATAGACATTACCATCACGCTCAGAAGATGTCAAATAGCTAGAAACGCCTTTCCTTGGTTCCAATTTGGAGACAAGGGCAAAAACGGCAGTTTTGGGTCAAAACGGGGTCCGCCGGTGGGCCCGCTTTGCACCGAAAAATGTGTCCGGGTCAACGGTTTCCAAATTCACCAAACTTAGTGTCACCAGGTCAGGAACACTGATACGAACCCAATGGAACTTCCAGATTTAGATTTCGATAAGCCGATCACAAAATCGCCCGTCGAGCGGGGCTTGTGGGGCCCACGACACGCGATTTCGTTAACGTTCTCAGAATCGAACCAAACTTGACCCACAGGACCAGCATATTGCTACGATTCCGATGGCGCAAGTTTCGTCTCGATCTGACTAGTGTACAAGAAGTTAGGGCAAATTGCAAAAAAGCCAGATATGGGGCGATGTTCGCGGATACGCGTTGATTTTGGTGTGCACGCACACCCGAATCAGCTTCCGCGAAATCTCATACGTCCGTATCGACGACGTGCACGTTTCTGTGAAGACCGCACGCGACCAAGTCGTCCCGTTTGGCGGAGCGCACTCAGTTCCGGGGTAAAACAGGGTCTGGTTTTTCCTGTTTTTGGATCGCGGTGTGCGATCACCACTGGTCGCGATGCCCCGAGCGGTTTGTCCGGGCACCGAGAGGGCGTACAGGCTTCGCAACGCAATTTGCAGAATTGAAAACGGAGCTACGAACAAAAAGTTACGAGTACCTGAAGGGGACCCAAAAACAGGGTCGAGTCGTGTCCGACACGTGTCGGACACAGAAATTGAACTAGGGTTAGGGTTTGCTTCTCAGGCGGTGGCTGGCGGCTCCGGCTGCTGGACTGCGGCGGAGGGGGCTGGGGGTGCTGCGGCGGAGGGGGAGGCTGCTGGAGGCGATGGCGACGGCGGTGGCAGGGTGGCTGGGCAGCGGCGAGGTCGGGGGCAAGGCGGCGGTGGTCGTTGGCGGGGTACGGCGGAGAGGGTTGGCCGAGGACGGAGGCTAGGGTTAGGGTTAGGGTGAGGTGATGGCCGGAGGGGAGGTGCTCGGGGCCATTTATAGGGGAGAGGGGCGGTTAGGGGGCCGAGCTAGGCGGAGGGTGAGGGGGACGTGGCCGCGGGGAGTGGGGCGAGCCGGCCGGAGCGGGCGGCGCTGCGCGTGGATGCCGACGCGGGATGCGGGCGGCGTGGAGGGCTAGGGGGAATGGTTCGCGCGGGTCGGGTCGGGCGGCTAACGGGTCCGGACAGACCCGCCCAACCCGCAAGGAAGGCGGGCTGCTGGGCTGCTGGGCCGGTCCACTAGGCCGGCCAGCCCAAGGAAGGAAAAAGAGAAAAAAAAATAAAAAATAAAATAAAATAATAAATAATAAATAAAATAAAAAATTAGATAATTATATAATTAATTTAAAAAATTATTTTTAGGCATTTAAAAATAGGTCTGAGGCCCAGAAAAATCCAGAAAAATTACCCTAAGTCCAGTTTTTCATTTTACACCCAAAAATATTATTTCAATGATATTTTAATATTATTTATTAACAATTAAAAATCATTTAATAATTAAGAACCTTGATTTTAATTTCAGAAAATTCCCAGAAAATTCCCGAAAATTGAAAAAATCCAAGATTTAATAATTTTAAAAATTCAGGGGGTTTACAACCTATCCAACTTATAAAAAAAATTCGTCCTCGAAATTTAAGAATAACAATGGGACGAAAGGAAAGGTCGGGAATTAAAATATACCTCAGAGTTCAAAAAGATAGGGGTAGCGTTCTCTAATCTCGTCTTCTCGCTCCCAGGTGGATTTGCCGGAAGAATGGTGCTTCCAAGCTACGCGAACCAGGGAAATGACCTGGTTTCGTAGAACTTTCTTCGATCGATCCAGTATCTCCACTGGTTGCTCTTGGTAAGTCAAACTTGGGCCTACTTCGAGCTCTGAGTGATCCAAAATGTGGCTGGGGTCTGACACGTACTTTCTCAGCTGCGACACGTGGAAGACGTTATGGACTCCATCCAGAGAGGGTGGCAATGCCAGTCGGTATGCCACTTCTCCAATTTTCTCCTGAATGCCAAAAGGTCCAATAAATCTTGGGCTGAGTTTTCCACTCCTTCCGAACATAATGGTGCCACGTGTCAGGGAAATCTTCAAGAATACCAGTTCGCCAAGCTTTAACAAAGTCATAATCAAGTCTTAGTTCCATAATCAAAATGTTTAAATTGACTTGAATTTCATAAATTTAATTACCTCAAATTCCAAGGACCTTCGATGGCTATTTGCCCAATGTCGTTGCCTGTCTTGAGCCACTCGAAGTCTATCCCTTATTTGTTTTACCTTCTCAGTTGAATCGATCACCATCTCTGGACCCAGCAGGGCTCTTTCTCCAACGTCGTCCCATGATAGTGGGGTACGACATCTTCGTCCATACAGAGCTTCAAATGGAGTTATCTCAATGCTTGCTTGGTAACTGTTATTATAAGAGAACTCCACAAGATATAGATAGTCTTCCCAGGGTCCTCCAAAATCCAGAACACATGTACGAAGCATATCTTCAAGTGTCTGGATTGTACGTTCCGATTGTCCATCGGTTTGGGGATGATAAGCTGTGCTAAATTTGAGTTGAGTCCCCAAACTGGCTTGTAAGCTCTTTCCAGAAGTGAGAGGTGAATCTTGAATCTCGGTCGGAGACAATACTTACTGGAACTCCATACAGCCTGACAATGTGTCTGATATATAAATCTGCCAGCTTCTCTGTAGATAGCCCTACTTTGAAGGGTAAAAAATGTGCAGACTTGGTCAGTCTATCTACTATCACCCAGATTGCATCCTTTCCACTAGGTGTCCTTGGAAGTCCGGAAACAAAATCTATTGTGATATGTTCCCACTTCCACTCCGGAATGGGTAGGGGTTGATGCAATCCTCCAGGTCTTTGTCTTTCTGCCTTGACTTGCTAGCACACTAAACAACGAGATACGAACCTGGCTACTTCTCTTTTCATGCCATGCCACCAAACATGCGTCCTCAGGTCCTTGTACATCTTGTTGGCTCCTGGATGTATAGAGTATTGCGATCTGTGCGCCTCTTGCATAATTTCTTCCCTTATTTTAATTTCAGAAAATTCCCAAAAAATTCCAGAAAATTGGAAAAATCTACGATTTAATAATTTTAAAAATTCAGGGGGTTTACAATTATGTCCTGGTTGTTCAAAGCCTGCGGTATGGATATCATTTGGCCGATTAGTCCACCTTCATCAAAGGAATATCGGTTCATCCTCGCCATCACCAACTACTTCTCCAAGTGGGCGAAAGCCATACCACTCGTGAAAGTTAAGATGTCCAACGTGATCCACTTTGTCAAGCATCATATCATATACCGCTTTGGCTTGCCACAAAGGATCGTCTATGATAATGGTCCACAGTTTGTAAGTCATGCATTCTACCAGTTCTGTGATAAAAACTAAATTTATAATGTAGCATCGACTTCCTATAACCCAACAGCAAACGATTTGGCAGAAGTGTTCAACAAAACCATCATCAAGCTCCTCCAAAAATTTGTGTCTTCTAACAAACGCAACTGAAATGAGAAGCTGGGTGAATGTCTCTAGGCCTACCGTACAATAGTCCGGACAGCTACTGGAAATACGTTATTCTCTTTGGTGTACGGAAGTGAGGAGGTACTCCCGCTCGAGATCCAGATACCTTTACTATGAGTAGTTCTCTCCAACCGGCTATCCACGGGTGATAACTATCGCCAACGGTTACAGAAGTTGGAAGCACTCAACGAGAAATGGTTCTTAGCTCAACAACGCATAAAGTTGTATCAAGCGCGCCTCTCTGGAGCCTTCAAAAATGAATAAAACAGAGAACGTTCCAATTGGGTGACCTCATCTTAACCGTAAGAAGACCGATGGTTATGACTAACAAGACGGTCAAAAAATTCTAACCTAAATGGGCGGGCCCATTCATTATGGAAACCGTATTTTCCAATAGTGCATACTAGCTAGTGAAACCCAACTGCGACTTGCTCATGATGCATATCAACTGCAAGTTCTTAAAAATTTACTATGTCTAAATGAGACTTATACTTCCCTCATCCCTAGTGGGACAACCCAGATGTATATCACTACACTCTTAGTTCTTCATCCCCAACAAGTGCCTATATGCAACATTTTCTCTTTTGTTGCAAAATTCCTGTAAAAGCCATCATCTGTATCCAGGATTCCTAGATACGCAACGGAGGATGGATCCCCAAAAATCTCTCCAGTGGAGCTGTCCTCAGGTCCAATCGCACACTCCCGTAATGACCACTCAGAAAAAAACTAATCTCGTTAGACGCTAGCCATGTTCATATTACCTCTAAGCTATCATCCCACCAATCTCTCCAACGGGACAACCCATATGTACATCACTACACTCTTGGTTCTTCATCCCCAGCAAGTGCCTATGTGCAATATTTTCTTCTTTGTTACAAATTCTCGTAAAATCTATCATCGGTATCCAAGAGTCCTGGATACTCAACGGATGATGGGTCCCCAAAAATCTCCCCAGCGGAGCAGTCCTCAGGTCCACTCGCACACTCCCGCAATGACCACTAAAAAAAAACTAATCCCGTTAGACGCGAGGCATGTTTATATTGCCTCTGAGCTATCGTCCCACCAATCTCTCCAGCGGAGCAGTCCTCAGGTCAATCTTTATTTTTGATAGACCACACTCAGTAAACTACTCCCTAGTGAGTCCTTGGGACTTTTGTTCACGTCCATATTACCTCTGAACTATCGTCCTAATATTTCTCCTCGGCTGAGTTTGCCATGTCCATATTACCACTGAGAAAATCTTTCGGGTTTTAGCTATCGATCATCACGCCTATATTACCTATGATATCGGTTGTCATCCCTACTTATCACCCGTACTCACCAAGGTACACCAGCGGTGTTAAGTCCACAAATACTGCCATGTCTATATTACCTCTGGTAGGGCTTTTCTCAAACCTATTACTTGCACTAACATGCAAAAAAGGTAATGGGCCCATAAAATCTATCGCGTCCATGTTACCTCTGGTATGGTTTATTTTAAATCTATTACTTGTACCCCAAGTGCGCAAATGGGTAATAGGTCCACTAAAATCATCCAGTGGAATATCCACACTAACTACAAATGTTGTACTACGACCATCTTATCTCTAGTGCAATACCCCAAATGTCACAATGTGCAAAGAAAGTGATTTCTCTTTTTGTTAAAATAAAAAGAAGGAAGGAGAGATTACAAATATCAAGAAGAAGAGGAATCAGAATCTTTCGAATTACTGATGTACATAGCAAGAAAATAAAAAATGTAAGCGTCTGAGGATGCGAGCAATTGACGTGGAGCATCTCCAACACTTTGCTCCCCAGATCAGTAGGGGTTTCTAAGAGTTCTTGGAAGATGTTCGTCTTGCATACTCGAACAGTGGATGTTTCTTTTATCCTCTCAGTAGAAAGAAACTCGAGCTCGTTGGAGCGTGGATTAGGGGTAACCGACGATGTGAAAACAAACATGTGGTTTCCTTTTGAGCACCTCCAGAAGCCATTGTACTAAAGATGAATTTGTGTAAGGAGTTTCGAGATAGTATGCCACTTATATGTGGGTAATCGACAGATTATTTCCTGAGTCATAAATGGTTACTCCACAAGATGTGATGATTCACTCCTGCATAACCCAAGATGTGATTGCTAGGATTTGGTATAATCCTATCAGAGACCCGGACTAACACAGTAGTGTGAACACATCAGGCGTATGCCAACCACATGAGGCGCAGGAAGTGGTCATTCCTCTCTTAGGATGCAAATCAAACCAACCAAATAATCGCTATAGAAAAGAAGTAGTTTATTTCTTCTTGCCAAAAGGAAAAACTATATTTAAAGGGCTACTAGCGCCCCAACCACAAAACAAACTTCAAACAATAGTAGAAAAGGGGGATGGTCTCAGAAAAGGAAATGCAAACTATTGTTGCTCATCATTGGTGCGCAACTCTGCTATCCGCCAACGGAGACGGGCAACGTGACCATCTAGGTGCACTTTAACTCGATGCCCAACCTATTTTTCCATGACCTCGGGATCCTCGTAGCGAATATAGGACTCATATCGGTCATCCATTTTCTAGACCATCATAACAACAATAGTCGTCTTGTTCGCTACCCAGCTCACCTCGGTTCGAATAGCCTCTTCTTCCTATTGGGCCTTTCGGAGATTAATCTCGAGCACATCAAGTTTGGCTTGGAGCTGTCTGATCAATTCGGTCAAGTCCTTTTGCTTGGTGAGGTACCCCTCCCTGAGGATACCCAGCCGATCACGCTCCTCCTGCAACTTCTGGAGGTCATGTTGCAAGCCTTCCTTAGAGGAAGCAAAGAGCGACTTCTCAGTATCCAGTCCAGGGGAGAACTCCTCATATTTACGGGATATTAGTATTCCTATATATTAGCCTATTGATTCCATCACAGTTCCATCAGGCATTGCTCTACCTCTGCCAACCGTTAGTCCAGGAGGTCCCCCGTCTCTTCTAGGCCAGGGATGCTCCTCGAAGAATTTGCCTAAATCACGACAAAGTGCTTCGTTTAGTCGAAGGGCCTATTCCTCTCTAATACACTCTGGACCCCCTGCCTTAGAAACATATAGAAGCTTCGAAGGGAGATCTGGATATTTTTATCAATCTTCTCTTGTATTGCCAGAGTCAAAGGTGGCTGGTATGAGAAAGAAGTCACAGGTGCAGCAGGTTGTATAACAACGCCTGATGACCTTGAAGGGGAGTCAGTAGAAGAGGAGCGACCAGGGATATGGCTCGTATTCCAATCCCTCATAGCCATCTCAAATTCCCGGACACCCGGCAGCTGAACAAGACTGGTCATGCGACCAGGACAGGAGTACCAACTCCAGATGGCGTCATCGCAACCTCAGATGACGACCGAACTATCATGGTGTCATGAACATCGGGAACAACCTCTTCGGGATGGACTGCTACCCTACCATCTAAAGGGACCTTAAAGACAGGAGGGGGAAATGCATCTGCACCAGAGGCACCTGCAACAGACCCTACAGGGTGCTCCTCACCTCTAGAAGGTTAGGACAGAGAATGAGGCCTCCTCTGAGCCATCCCGCAGTCCTGTTCCTCTGTCTCGTCCTCTTCGGCGGCCACATCCACGGCTCTTAAGGGAGAAGTAATTCCTGTATGGCCAAAACAACCAGTAGTCAGCTTCGCCCGAAGAACATAAAGTTGAAGCCATAATATCTCTTCATTGGTAAGTATATAGGAAAATATACTAGAAGAAGGCAGAAAGGGTTCTGGCTCATCTAGTGCAGTCATAGCCCTCCCCATAGCTTCCATATCATCCACAAAGACATGCTCAAAGGGCTTGAAGTGCTCCGCCATCGGTCCACCGATCTCCGGGGCCCCCAACGGTTCAACAGCAGGCTCTAACATGCTTATATTCATATCCTTGAACCCCAAGGTCTCAGTTGCAGGCTCTGAGGTCCCGTATCATACCCCGAGAAGTCTCCTCCCCCGGCTCCTGGTTTGGAACTACTTGGGAAATCTTCTATCACAAACTGTCTCTCTCCTCTTGCATCTGCAAATTATCAAATAGACCAGGATCAAGATGTTTATATAAAGAACCAAGAAGAATTAAACTGAGAGGGTCCACAAACACCGCCGCAGCTTCCAAATTAGAGTATTTTTCTGAATCCATCATGGAGGGTCCTACCTCCTCCCGTCCTTTAGTTTCCTCCTTTTGTCTTTTTTCTTCTTCCTCGCTAGCTCTCACAGGGGCCTTAACAGCAACCTATTTCCTATAATGAGGCCTCGCAGCCACGGATGAATCATGCCATCTCCTGTTAGACCGAGGGCTCCTTACTGGAGAAGCCACGCGCTTCGCCGGATAGTTCACGGAAGGCGAAGGGTTGTCAGAAGTGTCCACTTTTCCTGTAATAGAGTCAGAGTTAGCAGGGACGATCTCTGACTTGCCCTTTCCCTGACCTTTTTGTGGTTCCCTACCCTAGTTATCCAGCTTGGTGCCTACGATAAAGCTGGTTTCCAGATCGAAGTCAGGGGGAGGTGTGTTCACGGTCACAAAGAAAATAGCTGCTGCATGGCTGATGCGATCTGGAATAATAGCATCAGGCCGAGTAAACTGGACCTGGGTGCTAGTCGCAGAAAAATAATTCCAGGCTCGGACTCCATCCATAACGCTACCCTCAAAGTCGAGATACGGGCTGGGGTTACCCAAAAAGAGATAGCTATAGCCAAACTATCGAAAATACCTACCCGACAGGTAGGGTTCCAAGAACACGAGGTTCCGATTTTGGTACACCAAATACGAGGCCCAGATAGAAAGTAAGCAGCAGAAAAGCTTCGGGGACAAAACTTGATGATCGGTGCCTCCATCACAATGAACCATGCTCACCTCATCCTCAGTGAACTTTGGGACCAAAACAAAGAAGGAGTAGTGTACTATGTGAGCAAGCAAGCACTGACAGACGGGAACCCCAGTATGAGCCCAGGGTATTATGCCATATCGACGAATAAAAGGGTCAGCCTCTGTCATTGACCCCTCATCACCGGGGAGCATCAAATACGGGTAATGCATCAACAGCCAACCCATCAGATAATGGTAAGGCATTTCAACCCGGTTAAAATCTTTCGAGATGTCACGTGCAATCACTTTGCTTGTGAAGGCACGAAGTCCACAGTGGATGTTGCAGACCATCGTAGGGAGTAAGGCAAGCTCGCGCTTGAAGACTAACTTCACAGTAGTAAGGATGAGGTTATGACTAATCCTCTCAATTGCACTAGATCCTCCCGAGACTACACAAGTTCATAGGCATATCATCAAGAATACAGCCAAGGCAGTTTTGTTAGACAACGGTTGAGTATCTTGGTAGAAATAGCTGAAGGTGTCACCAGAACTACCAAAACCTTCACCAGTTGTGACGGTTCTCTTGGTACCATGCACCTGTTCGTTAACACCCCTCCGGGACTGGGGGCTCCGAACAGTGACCCAGCCCAAAGCTTTAATATTAAAGAGATAACTGGTTCAGACCTTGATGTGGGATAAATTCCCCTTTGAGCTCTTGCCCTTCTTATTCGAAATCTGCTGGCAAGTGCTGTGGTGGCACAGCACTTCCTGGTACACGACAAGAAATCTCGGATGTTGCTGCTCCAAATCCCCAAACTCCTCATTTTTTAGGGTATACTCCTCATATGGTTCCTCACCCTAGTGTAATCTTGAGACATCGTACATCTCATGAAGGGCAAGACCTATCTCTCCGCCGGGAGTAAAGAAGGCCCCAGTATGACAATTGTATATCTCGGCCAAAGCAACGAACAACGTCGGGCTCTTCTCAAAACTATAGCAGGAACCCCTAATGGCATAATATAGGTTGGTGTTCTTTAAAGTCTTCTGATACTTTCTTAACACACATGCTGTTAGGTTGATCCAAGGCAGCAAATCGGACACCCAGTTGAGCAAGCCCACGTTTCCCAAAGGATAGGATCCATTGGTTGCAAGTTGATTCAAGAATATATCAGCCTTATGGTAACGGATAGCAGGAACCCCTAATGGCATAATATAGGTTGGTGTTCTTTAAAGTCTTCTGATACTTTCTTAACACACATGCTGTTAGGTTGATCCAAGGCAGCAAATCGGACACCCAGTTGAGCAAGCCCACATTTCCCAAAGGATAGGATCCATTGGTTGCAAGTTGGTTCAAGAACATGTCAGCCTTATGGTAACGGACATTTAACCCAGTCTAACTCGAGAAGGTTAGTTAAAGACACTGAGATGCCATACAGCCAAGTTATGCGGGTTTATGCAGTCAAGTCATGAAGAGTACAGGTGGCTCAGTTATGAAGGGTCCAAGCGGTCAAGTCATGAAGAGTACATGCGGCTCAGTTATGCAGGGTCCATGCGGCCAAGTCATAAATAGTACATGCGGCCCAGTGAGGCAGGGTGCATACGGCCAGATCATGAAGGGAGCATCCGGCCGGGTAAAAACATTTGCATGCGGCCGAAGCAAGAACCAAGCATAAAGCATACGACATGGTCATTTGGAAACTCGTACAGAAGACTATGTACAGAGTGCTCGTGTGTCCAGAGTCCTCCTCCATCGATCCTTACCCTGGATGGGCACTTGAACGTCCGGATGGAAGAGGGGGTTTTATCCTCCACCTTAGTCGAAGAAGCAGGGCGCTTCCCCTTATCAATAGCCTTCTTGTCCTTGGACGAGGAAGATGAAGCCTTGGAGGCCATTATAGAAGGTCGGAGAGGATGATCGAAAGTAGAGGAAGGGGCGGAGACAATGGTGAAGGAGAGACTCAGGTCGAGAAAGAAAGTTTTCTCTCTTCAGCAAAACCCCTATTTATAGTCTAAAGGGGGATACTAGTGACCCTTTGGTTCCATTGCCCCACTTTCAGCAATAATGATGATGGCAGCCCTTGGGTCTTATTTTCTCAAAAAATTGTCACTTCGGGGTCCGTGTGAGAAGATAGTGCTGGCAGCGACTGTGGGTGGTGTCTCCGCTCAATATAAATATACCCAAGCCTCACAGTTTAGAACAATCCAAAACATAAATAACTAGACTAAGAAACTGTCTAAACGACTGTGGGTGGTGTCTCCTCTAAGGAGAGTGGCTCCTCTGGAATCTCCGGAATATAATCGCCATCTACTCCTGGACCATAATGGGTAGGAAAGAAATTCGTAAGATTCTCCAATAAATGTTATCCAGTCAGGATTGGAGTGAAGCACAAAAACTAAACAACAATTTTAATTATATTGACAAAAACTATAATATAGTGTAAGGAAATATATGATGAAGAAATACTGGAAAATAATGAATACTGGAGAGACATGTAATCTGCATATAGATCTAACTCGCAATGAACAGAGATATAAAAATGCTAGAAATAAAATAAACTAGAATAAAAGAATAGAAATTCAAGCTAAGTGTTGTGAAATATCAGTTTGCTATATGATCGGTTTGGGACTAGATCAGGCTTGTTATATATGATTGGCTATGATACATGAGAGGTCAGGCTAACCATCTGGTTAGCTATGATGCGAGCAATAATTAGGCTAATCATACATAACAGGCTATGAGGCATGTAAATGGTCAGGCTATACCCTACGTGATATGTGGGGTGAGCTATGATGCATGTAAAGTGGGGTATGATCACATAATCTTGCTAATATTTCCCCGTCCTCAGCTAGTACGATGGATTCCAATCACGACTCATCATGACATGTATCTATGATACTAGTCCATGTATCCGTTGTGTTGGAATCAAGTATACACTACAACTAGAATCATACTAATAATTAAAATAATAAAAACTTTCAGAGAATGTACTCGTCTAAAATTCGATGAAAAGTATCAAAGATGTCCCAAACGGTGCCTCGGAGACCTAAATATGGAATCTTACATCAATACAAGGTTTTTAAATAAATATAAATTAACTAGTCTATTTGTAGGTCTTAAAGTCATTTCTAAGTAAAAAATAGTCAAACTAAGTCAAACTAGCTATTTCTAGGTCATGTACAAGTTTTTAGGTTCACACCAAGGTAATTAACCCATATTAGCCACTAACTAGCTAACACTTAGTCAATACTAACTATATATATCTATATACGAGATAATATGATACTCTATGTATCTATATACCCATAATATATACATATATACTACTATATATATATAGTATCAAGGTATACTCTGTAACTTAGAATTTCTCAAGCTGAAACTCACATCTCAGTACTTAAGTTACTACCCCAACCTTGCTCTTAATATTTACTGGATGGATACATGTGTATTGAGCACATATCCTATATACTAACCTACTGTCATTGCTCTACCTGGGTGTTACAGCTACTTCTCTACAAACAGTCACAACCCCTATACCCAATCTGATAACTGCAAGTAATGAATTCCCCAATTATCTATCTAACCTCTACTTCACAACTGCAAGACTGATACCCATACACCCTTGGCAGGACATCCCCAATTCTAGCTCACTCTATAATATTGCACAATGATGTGTACTGATATGAACTATCAGTCCACACACAGACATAATTTTCCCTCCAACATGATACACACAGTCTACTCATACATAGGCCCGACCACTCTAGCTCACCCCACTCACACTTGTGCATATACAAATGCACACACACTAATCATCTTACACCTTCACACTCTTATATATATATATATATATATATATATATACTCATCACTATATACATTGTCATATTTAAAATATATACACATGCTAATAGTCAATTTATCAAACATCTTGAGTGTACAAGTCAAGATACTATCAACCAACATGCCAAATAAAATCTCCAATATTCAACCAATAGCAATTATTAAATACATCTATTAATAACCAATATGATTAGTTCTAATAAAGAAAGGAGAAAATACACTCATGGACACAAAACCCCCAATATGGACATAAAATCATATAGGAATCACAATGGAACCAATATAAACTCATTCTCCCCACTTATGGGTATTCATAATCCTTGGGTAGACTCCTAATGACCAAACAAATAATAAAATAGAATTTTAAAGAGAGATTTCATATTTTTACCTATTGGGAGATGGATTCCCAATGCAAACTTTTTCTTCTCCAAGGCTCCTTGTGAACTAAGCTTCTAGGCGTCTTAGATGAGGGAAATGCGATGGATTTGAGGTTTAAATTTCTATATTTTGTGGAGGAAAGGAAAGGGTTTTAGGAAAAACTATTTATAGGATTTTTTCATGATCTATGAATGACTTTGAGGGAGGCTCCCTCTCTACTTATAGCACCGACCACAAATTGGGCTTAGGGTTGCGAGGTATAAGGTCCTCAATGCCCCTATGGTTAGTCATGAAGGGTTATTAAAATAAGTGAGTTTTAATCCTAAGTAAGGGGTTTAACTAGAATCTAATTTAAAATGGATATGGATTAATTAGTGGGTTCAAATATGAGTAGTCTAATATAAAGTCCATGGTCACAACAAGTCTAGTCCATTAACCCATCTTATTAATACTAATAATATAATATATCATACATATCATGTAACTACAACATAATATATATATATATATATATAAATATCATAAATGACATCAATGCCCCTACTCTAGAAATGGGGTAGTGACAAGTCTACCCTCCTAAAAAAAATTTATCCACAAAATTGAACTAAACTAGCACAAGTACACAATCAGAACAATAAGAACTATACCTCAAGGCTCGAAGAGATATTGGTACTGCTTGCGTATTTCATCCTCCCTCTCCCAGGTTGACTCACCTGGAGAGTGATGTCTCCATGCAACACGAACAAAAGGAATAGTCTGGTTTCGTAATACCTTCTCCTTGTAATCTAAAATCTCTACGGGCTGCTCATGATAGCTGAGAGTCAGACCAACCTCGATCTTCGAGTGATCTAGTATGTGACTAGGATCTACCACATACCATCTCAACTATAACACATGGAACACGTCATGTACTCCCTCAAGTGCAGGCAACAAGTCTAGCCTGTAGGCTACTACACCGACCCTCGCAAGAATAGCGAAAGATCTGATGTACTGTGGACTAAGCTTCCTGCCTCCACCAAAGAAAATTGTGCCCCGTGTCATAGAAATCCCTAAGAACACCAAATCGCCAACCTAGAACAAATAAAGCCTTAATACGCACTCTAAAATAAAGCAATCATAAGCAATTATAACAAAACCAATACCTTAAACTCCAAGGGTCTACGGTGGCTGTCGGCCCAATATCGTTGTCTGTCCTGCGCCACTCGAAGTCTATCTCTGATAAGTTTCACCTTATCTGTTGTATCCACGACCATCTTGTCACTACCACATTCTGAAAACAGGGGTAATTTCGACTTTTTACAATATTTAATATTATGGTAGTTATAATTAAATAATTGCATGATAATATTTTTAATTTAAATAATTATGTGTGATGAGTAATTAAATATAGTATTAGATGCAGTGCTCATTTATTTTTAGCTAGCAGACTGACCTAGAAGCCAGTATACGAACACCTGTCAGGACTTGTGGAATTATGTAATTAATTGTTTTATTTATAATTTAATTTTTGGAGATTTTTATTAATTACTGTATTTTATTTAATATTTTGCGCATTGCCTTTGCTTCGATATTTGGAGCGCTACCCTGATTTTTGTCTTCCAACAAATTTCACAATCTTGCCCTAGACATGCCCGCCTTCCATTCTGCTATTTTTGCAACTCATAATTTTGCTCCCTGTGCATTATTTCTGGCCGCACAAAAATCATCGCGGACGTTTATTTTTAAATCCCTATTTTGTATCGTTGTGCGTTCCAATTGAAATTGGGGACAATCTTGACCTATTTTTCGTGCGGCCCAAATTAGGGAAAATATTCTGTTCTGAGTCTTCTTCATTTTTGGTATTGATGACCTGACCTGATTTTGGCCCCATGTACTCCTAATTAATTGTTGAACACAACTTGCAATTATTTCTATTTAAATTGAGGATACCATTTTTATCTGATTCTAAAATCCCAATTTAATTCCAATGCCCTGCTAATTGAGCCCGTACCAGTCTTACAGCGTCCCCTGACCCTACAAAACACCGGACCCCGAATCGCCCGCCAAATTTTTGTCATTTCATGTGTTTGTGCAATTTCCCGAATTTAAGGGGGCTAAGTTGCAATTATTCAATTGTAGGTGTCATCACCCCATTGTCCAAGACCTGATGGAAAGATTATTTACTTAAGGACCAAATTGCATTTTTCCCCACATGAAATTTCCTTCATGTTTAATCTGGACCACTCAATTAATTGGGTGCATCCTAACCCTTTATTTCACACCCTCTCCCTATTTAATGACATGTCTACCTCAAACCCTAATCCCAAGAAACCTAGGATTCCCCACCTTCACAAGCCCCCACATCCCCTCTCTCATACGTATGTATATTCTTCTTTCTCCCTTCTTCTTCTCTTCTCCTTCTTCTTCCTCCTTCTTCTCCATCTCTCTCCTTTTTTAAAATCTGAAATAGAAAAGGGGGGAAACATTCGGCCACCACCACTGTTACCTTTCCCAAACCCGACTCCCTGTGCTCTTCCGGCCGAGCCGATCTGCTCCGAAGCCCGCTGCTAACTCCTCCTTCCATCAGCGGCCTGCCTCCCCGGCGAAGCTCACCCACCGAAGCCCTCTGCTGCTCCCTGCTCCATCTCCTCTATCCGTCCACATCCCTCGCGTCGACTGACCCATCGAACAGGACCACCGGCCCGCTGCAACTGCAGTCCGGCCGAGTTCCCTACAGCCCCCACCTCCATCTCTCCGGCGGCCTGTCTCCGTCCAGGCGACTCCCTCCGGCTGCTCCTCTCCCATCTCCTCCCTGCTGCATTCAGTCCGGCTGTCCTCCCCGACTCCCCCCATCTTCTCCATCTACCACCACCTACAAGATCCGGCCTCCCTCTGCTGCTGCTCAACTCCGAGCTCCTCCCAACGCCATCTCCATTCACCACCGCCACCTCCATTACCATCAACTCCCACCACCACCATCACCTCTATCATCACCAACCCCACCTCTTCTCGGATCGACCCCGCTGACAGTTCCCCGACCATTCCCTGCGAGCCGGCCTGCACCCCGACCCCAGCAGCGTTTCCGCCGACCTGTGCATCACCCCGGCGGCCGTGCTCCGGCCAGCCCCTTCACTGTAAGTCTCTTTCTCCTCTCCCTCTTTCTTCTATATATATATATATATATATATATACATATATATATATATATATATATATATATATATATATGTATACATACATACGTATATACGTGAGTATATACATAATATATGTATATGTATCTAGTCATTTAATTAATGTTTAATATATATACCTTGTATAATGTATTGTGTGTGTATTCGCTATAATGTGTATATGTATAAATATTGTGTGTTAGTGTATATAGTATATTTTAAATTAGTATATGTATATGTAATTGTAGGTATTTAACTATTGTGAATGTAATGGTATATAGTTAATCAATGTGTAGGTATATATGTAAGTATAATTAATGCATATGAATATGTATATTAATCAATTTTATTAAATTGTATAATTAAGTATGTATTTAATTGATGCTTTAAATACATGAATATGCATAGCATTTAGTTAATTAATATTTAAATACATAATATATAGTATATTATGTATGAATGTATATAATTAGTGTATATATATGTATAAGTATATATTTAATTTGTATATGTATATTTATGCATTTTATATATATGTACTTAGTATATTTAATATTTTGGTATATGTATATATGCATATTTTGTATACTTAGTATATTCTCAATATTTCTAATTGGTATATATGAGTATATATATATAATTAGTCTATGTATAATTGTTAATCTGTATGTGTATAATAAATTAAATGTTAATGTATATATATTTTTATGTGTATAATTATTTGATATATATATGTATGTATATTTTTGTATAAACCTACATATATTTATTTGGTATAGTTTCACGTAGTATACGTGTAATAAAATACATATTTTGGTATAAATGTATAAATATGCAATTACGTATTTTGGTATAAATATATATATTCTTATAATGGGACTTATGTACATTTTTCATAAACAACTAATATATACTTCCTCTATGTACATACAGTTATACCTATTTTGTATACTTTAGAATAACTATATATATATATATGTATTAATTTATTTATTGATAATAGGATTAATTGGTAAATATACTAGATGACCCTAGTGACTAGTACCCTGCCTGGCATGGCCCTAAGGCCAGTGTTTTGACTGTGTGTTAGCGTAGCTTCTGATGCAAATGTTATATTATGTTATGTTTATAGGACTGTTGGTTTACCCGGGGATACTCTGGAACAGGACATCCATAAATACCAGCTAAGGACCCAAGGCAAGTACATTCTCTGATAATTTCCAATTCTTGATAATTTTTATAAATTCAATAATCATGAAATGTTACATCTGAATCTTTGACACTGTGCTACACGGACTAGTATAGCTTGGATCTACAGTCATGAGATGTTACCTTGATTATCGTATTGACATTGTACACGACATGTATATTTAGACATCGTACATGATAGACTTGACTTGCTCGTGTGTCATGACGTGTCATGGTTGGATCCACAGTACTAGTTGGGGGCGAGGAAGTAGTTAGTAAGAAATGTGATCATAACCTCTTATTGTAGTATAGAAATTGTAAGTGTTAATCATGCTCTTCACCCATGATTAGCCAGGCCTTGTAGCTATCGTACATGTTTCCCAAGCCGATCACATTTTGAAACTACTATTTCAAACACTTAGAATAGATTACAGTTCCCTATTTTAAATCATATACTACATCACCCGTATATGATACTGTTCCTTGTTCTTTTCATTTTCATATATGCACTGACTGTATCATATTGCCTGTTGCCTGTCTCTTTACATTGCCTGTTTCTATTAAATTGTTATTGCATTTATTTCACTGTCTTCTCAGTAGCTAGCATGACATATTTTATTGTATTATAGACATTATCAATTAATGGAACTGTTATTTGAGAATGTTGCTTTGCTCCTTCCTGACTGGAAATATTTTTCCAGACTATGCCTTAGAGGACCGCTGTCCGACACTTTATGGACCATATGGTGAGTAGCTGCAGACTTGGTAGTTTAGTTGTGATTCTGGAAGGTCTAGCCGGAGTTATTATTTATTGTTAGTTCTTTAAGTAGACTATTTGGTACCGGATTTGTCTCCGGCATTTTGATGATTCTTGGATATTGTTGAGTTAGAATATTACTTGTGGACTTGTGTTGTGTTTAATTTTAGTTTTCCTATTCGAAATCTTATCGTGCTGTAATCCTGTGATTGAGTATGTGTTCATCTTATTTGTGTCATCCGTGCCTCCTAATGGAGATTGGATGCTTGCGTGACATTAGTTAGATAGTATCAAGACCTTGACAGCGTTCTACCGCCGATGCTGCGGCGTAGGCTGGACGTACCCACGCACTCGTGCCCCTAAACCGGGTGCGGATCGTGACACATCTTCGGTCCCAACAAGTCTCTCTCTCCGACATCATCCAAAGATAATGGTGTGCGACACCTTCGTCCATATAGAGCCTTGAATGGTGATATCTCAAAACTAGCCTGGTAGCTGTTGTTGTAAGCAAACTCTACCGGGTGTAGATGATCCTCCCAAGAACCTCCCAGATCTAGAACACAAGTACATAGCATATCCTTGAGAGTCTGAATAGTTCTTTTCGACTGCCCATCTGTTTGGGGGTGATATGCGATATTGAATTTGAGCTGAGTACCCAAGTTAGCCTGCAAACTCCTCTAGGAGTGGAAAGTGAAACGACTATTCTGATATGAGATAATGCTCACAGGAACCCTATGTAATCTGAAAATCTTCCACACATACATCTCTGCTAGCTTCTCCGTTAACATACCTACTTTGAATGGTAAGAAGTGGGCTGATTTGGTCAACCTATCGACGATGATCCAAATCGCATCTTTTTCTCCTGGAGAATGCGGAAGCCCCAAAACAAAATCCATAGTCACGTGTTCTCACTTCCATTCGGGGATGGATAAAGGCTGAAGCAATCTACCTGGCCTCTGCCGATCCACCTTTACCTGCTGGCACACTAAATTCTAGGATACAAAGCGTGCTACCTCGCGCTTCATAAAATACCACCATACGTGCTCCCTCAGGCCTCGATACATCTTGTTGTCACCAGGATGCATCGAGTACTGAGAGTGATGTGCCTCCTGTAAAACCTCGCGCAGCTTCTCGCTCGGTATACATATCCTAGTACCGTGCCGTAATAACCCATCATCAGCAATAGTTAAGTCCTCTGATAATCCAGTCCGAACCTGTGCCCTGATAATCCTCAAAGCCTCATCATCATACTTTGTAGCCCTAATTTTGTCTATCAGCTTGGACTGTATCTGCAATCCCCACATCTAAATCTCGATACCAGGAACTAGCATCTAAATTTTCAAGCTCTCAAGATCGGCTAACAAGTGTCTATCTATCGTCAAGTACAGCTCAAGTCATCGACGACTACGTTGCCCTTTCCTGGATGGTACTGCAATAAATGTCAAAGTCCTTCATCAACTCCAACCACCTCCTTTGCCTCATGTTCAGCTCTTTCTGTATAAACACGTACTTCAAGCTCTTATGGTCTGTTAAGATTTTTACACACTCTCCGTACAGATAGTGTTTCTACAGCTTTAGAGAAAAATAACCACTGCCAACACCAAATCGTTGGTGGGGTAGTTCTTTTTATGAGGACATAATTGACTAGAAGCATAGGCAATCACCTTCCTATTCTGCTGAAAAACGTAACCCAAACCCTTTCCTGAAGAATCACAGTAGATAGTGAATCCATCTGTCCCCGATGGCAACGTCAATACTAGAGCTGTCATCAATCTCTTCTTTAGCTCATCAAATGTGCCTGACAATCCTCCGTCCAAACAAAATCCATATTCTTCTAGGTCAGCCTAGTCATCGGCTCTGCAATCTTGGAGAAGTCTTGTACAAACCTCCAGTAGTAACCTTCTAGCCCGAGAAAACTCCTGATCTCAGCTACTGAACTGGGAGTAGCCCACGACTCCACTGCCTCAATCTTCTTTGGGTTAACTGAGATTCTGTCGCCCGTCACCATATGCCCAAGGAATTCAACCTTGTCAAGGAAGCTCGCACTTCGAAAGCTTCCCGTAAAGCTCCTCTTTCTTGTGAGTCTCCAAAACCATTCTCAGGTGCTTCTCATGCTCCTCTGGGGTCTTCGAATACACAAGAATGCCATCGATGAACACCACCACGAACTTATCAAGGTATTGGTGGAATACCTTGTTTATCAGGTTTATGAATACTTTCAGTGCATTAGTCAACCCAAACGGTATTACCACAAACTCTAACTGACTATATCGAGTCCGAAAAGCGGTCTTCAGAATATCTTCTCTCTTCACATTTACCTGGTGGTAGCCTGACCTCAAGTCTATCTTTGAGAATAGCTTCGCTCCGCTCAACTGATCGAAGAGATCATCTATCCTCGGCAGCAGATATTTGTTCTTGATATTGAGATTATTCAGAGCTCTATAGTCGATACACATGCGTACCAACCCATCCTTCTTTGGTACGAACAATATCGGAGCTCCCCATGGTGATGAACTGGATTAGATGAAGCCCTTATCCTGCAACTCATCAACCTGCTTCTTCAACTCTGCCAGTTCGCTTTTGTTGACCCTATAGACGTGTTGTAATATTGGCTCTATACCTGGCACCAAGTCTATAGAAAACTCGACATCTCTGTCTGGCGGCAAACCTGGAAACTCCTCTGGAAAGATATCCAGGAACTCCGCTATCAAAGGATGTTGTAACTCCTCTTCCTCCATCCTGGCTCCATAAAAAGTACCCCTCCTCTACTCTGCTGCTCCTCTGGTGACCTTGAACTCTGGCTCTCCTGGCGGTCGAAATATCACTCTGCCTCCACGATAATCTATAGTACCATGGCGCCTACTCAACCAATCCATTCCGAGTATAATATTGTATCCCAGAAGTGGCATTATGAGTAAGCACACACCCAAATCTCGGCCATCCAATTGATACTCTCTGGTCCTTGCAAAAATTACTGACAAGGATAATGCCTCCACTAGTCATAATCTTACAAGTCCTATCTAAGGGTTCCGCCTCTAAACGATGCTAAATGGCATAAGATATAGATACGAAACTATGGAAAGAGTCATAATTAAATAATGGAAATGCTGGAATAGAATCAAGAAGAACTGAACCTGATATCACGTCTCTTGCTGGCTCGACCTCCTCGACCGTCATGGCTTACGGTCATCCCTGGGGTGCACCTCTCTGCTACTGCTGGTGCTGGGAAAACCTCTGTTGTTGTGATGGACGTAGAGGTCCCCTCTGCTGGCCTCATGGTACATTAGGTAATCTTACAGGTCCCCTCTTAGCAGCTGCTCCACCTTGACCTGGACGAGTATGAATAGATGGACAGTCTCTCAACTGGTGCACTGACGATCCACAAGACAAACATGTACCCAGCCTCTTTCTGCAGATGTCATGTGTCCCACCTTCTCGTAGTATGCAAACTGGACAGCGGGGTGGGTCTGCCTCTGCGGCTGCTGCTGGATATGTCCTCAAAATGGTGCCTAGTGCTGTTAGTGCTAAGACAGCCTCTTTTGCTGCTGAAAGTAGGGACGCTTGGCTGGTCCCGCACAACCACTCGATCCTCCAGAAACGTCGCATCCTCTCTTGGGCCTGAGGTCCAAATCATCCTCAGTAATCCGGGCATCCATTAGAATGCCCTAAAAGGTAGCAGTATGACGTCCAAAAGTACGAGACTTGATCTCTCTCATCAGCCCCTTCCTGAACTTTCGGCCTCGATCTCCTGGGTCCCGAATCATCAATGATGCGAAATGACTCAAACGGTAAAACTCTGCGGTGTACTCGTCGACCGACATGTTCTCTTGGACCAAGTCATGGAACTAACTCTCCATGGCTCCCAGGGCCACGTCGGAAAAAATCTTCTCCTTCAAAATCTTTTTAAAAGACTCCCAAGTAAGTCCTCTTACGGTAAGTCTCGGCTCTGTACGATACCAAGTAAACGCGATATCGAACATCTGGCTGCCGGCGGCCTCGATCTGCAGACTCTCTAGAATCTGAGCCAAGCATAAGTTCCTCTCTATGTCCTCCAGCCATTCATCGGCATACATTATCACCTCAACGCCCTTGAACTCCTAAGTCATCATCCTCTTGAACTCCACTATAGTGCCTGGCATCTGTTGCGGCTGCCGCTGCTGGCCAGGATGCTGCTGTGTGACTCTCTCTACTACCTGGAGAGTCACCTGATGAACATTCTTCATGCTCTCCCTCATCATCTTATTCTATGCTTGGTGTGCCTCTGCCTGCACCATCTGTGACTCTGCTTGAACTCGCTGAGCCTCTGTCGACGTCCTCTGAGCATCCACTATGCCCTGGATCAATGCGAATACCTGTGCTCCGTCAATGGGCACACCTCCTGGAAATGGAATTAGTGGCGATGGAAGGTCCTCCGTAACAGCCGGGACAACCCTCTGAACAGGTGGGGGAGGAGGACCCCCGAAAATTGCAAAAACTCCTATATGAACAGGTGAAGTAGAAGGAGCAACTCCAGTTGTCTGGGTAGCAGGTCGAAAGGTGGCAGACCTCTCGTAAGCTATGGGTCCCAATCTTAGCGACCTAGTCTTCGGTGGCATCCTAAAGACAGATCGAAAGAAGAATCAATTAAGGCAATAGATACGATATCATCAAGGAAGGACAGTAAAATTTAAAGCAAGCAATTATTTAGAATAGCAATATAAAATTATAAATTTCCTATTGTGATTGAGCATACTCTCATCTTTACCCTATCCCACGCTCGTAATAGTACTCTAAGTCTGAGCACTACCACGATACTGCACTAGTTGTGACCTAATCTTACTCTTCTAGAGTCTCGATATATACATAGACCAGCATGGGCCACCACTAAAACGTGTCACGACCTGCACCCAGAATTTGGGCATGAGTTATGGGTACGTCTAACCTATGCCGCAGCATCGGTAGTAGAATGGTGTCTAGGTCTCAAAACTACTAATCATAACTCACAAAATAGCCTTTCAATGATCTCAACTCCATAAGGAGGACAATGAATATGAATATGATCATTAAACATAAGATACTCAATCATAAAAACTATAGGAAAGTAAATGGCACGATAAGATGAAAAAGAAATAAGAAGTTCTGACACAAGTCTAGAACACAACTCAAATACAATAATAAGTCTAGAGTCTAACTGACTCAATATAAATAAGTCTCAACATAAATACACCCAAGTCACACAGTTTAGAATAATCCAAAACATAAATAGCTAGACTAAGAAACTGTCTAAACGACTGCGGGTGGTGTCTCCTCTAAGGAGAGTGGCTCCTATAGAATCTTTGGGATATAACCGCCATCTACTCCTGGACCATAATAGGTAGGACAGAAATCCTTATGATCCTTTGAAAAATATGATCCAGTCAGAATTGGAGCAAAGCACAAACACTAAACAATAGTTTTAATTATATTGACAAAAACTATAAGACAGTGTAAGAAAATATATGATGAAGAAATACTAGAAAATAAGGAATACTGGAGAGACATGTAATTAGCATATGGATCTAACTAGAAATAAACAGATATATGGAAATGCTAGAAATAAAATGAACTAGAATAAAAGAATAGAAATTTGAGCTAAGTGTTGTGAAATATTAATTTGCTATGTGATTGACTTGAGGCTAGATCAGGCTTGTTATATATGATTGGCTATGATACAAGTGATGTCAGGCTAACCATCTAGTTAGCTATAATGCGAGCAATAGTCAGGCTAATCATATATAACAAGCTATAAGGCATGTAAATGGTCAAGCTACACCCTACGTGATATGTGGGGTAAGCTATGATGCATGTAAAGTAGGGTATGATCACATAATCTTGCTAATATTTTTCTGTCCCCGGCTAGTACAATAGATTCCAATCATGACTCATCATGACAGGTATCTATGATACTAGCCCGTATATCCGCTGTGTCGAAATAAAGTGTACACTACAACAAGAATTATAGTAATAATCAAAATAATAAAAATTGTCAGAGAATGTACTCGCCTGAAATCTGATGAACAGTATCAAAGATGTCCGGAACGGTGCCTCGAAGACCTAAATATGGAATCTTATATTAATACAAGGTTTTAAAATAAATACAAGTTAAACTAGTCCATTTCTAGGTCTTAAATTCATGTCTAAGTCAAAAATAGTCAAACTAGGTCAAACTAGCTATTTCTAGGTCATGCACAAGTTTTTAGGTTCACACCAAGGTAATTAGTCCATAATCTATACTAACTAGTTAACACTTAGTCAATACTAACTATATATATCTATATACTAGATAATCGAATACTTTATGTATCTATATACCCATAATCTATACATATATACTACTATATATATATAGTATATAGGTATACTATTTAACTTAGAATTTCTCTAGCTGAAACTCATATCTCAATACTTAGGTTATTACCCCAACCTTGCTTTTAATACTTATTGGATAGATACATGTGTATTGAGCACATATCCTATATACTAACCTACTGTCAATGCTCTACCTGGGTATTATAGTTGATGCTCCACAAACAGTCACAACCCTTATACCAAATCTGATAACTGCAAGTAATGAATTCCCTAATTATCTATCTAACCTCTACTTTACAACTGCAAGTGTAAACCCCCTTGACCAAATTTAGGGTTATTTAGTTAGATTAAGAGACTAGGATTAAATTGGATATAATTAGAATTAATGTGCAACAATTATGTGACTTAATACACCTTACCGTAGCTTTGATGTTTGGAGTGCTACACTAGTAGTTACCTTCAAACAAATTTCATACATAACTCCTAGACATACCAGACTAACCATCTGACCCTTGTGTAACTTTTAGATACTCAATATTGTTCTTCATTTTAGCTGCACAATATTCGTTACAAACATCCATGAATAATTCCAATAAAACCTATTTCTCATAATTGTCGTTCCAATCAAAATTGGAGGCACAACCTCAACCCAATTCCATATAACCCGATCTATGGCATAAATCTATTCTGAGCCTGCTACGCTGTAAACCCCCTCACCCAAAATAGATATTTTGTGTATATTTTATATTATTATAGATATTTAATTTCTTTAGAGTATTTTTTTATTTAATTAGCAAATGAAATTCTTGATATATTTACTTATATAAATATTTATTTAGAATCATTTTTAGGTTATTTTAGATTTTTGAAATTATTTAGGATTTATTTGGATATATATAGTCTTAATATTAGATAGATGCTAATTTAGTGTTAATAGATATTAATAAGATTTTATAAATTATTTGTATTATCTTTAATTATATTTAAGATTATAAATTATTGAGATAAATTTAAACTCTATTTTAAATTAATTCAAATCCTGAACCTACTAGGAAATTAACTTCATGCATATCCTATCCTTATTTAAATCCATCATAATCCTATCCAAATTAACCAATCCTAGTCGTATTTAATTAAGTAGTGTCCACCATTACAAATACCCCATCCTTCATATTTTTCTTCCCCAAATTCCTCTCTTTTTCGTCCAAAAATAGTCAAAATTTATCATAAATTCAGCCTCATTTTCTACTAGTTATGACGAATTAAAAAGACGATATCTCCTAGCTCCGGACTCCAAAAGAGGCCTAGTTTTTTTTAGAACGATAATGAGGTTAGCTTTCTGATTATATAAATTGTTTTTCTAAATTATTAGTATTAAATTCTGAAAAATTCGTAGAGCACAGCATGTCCAAAAATAGACGTGTTTTGATGTTTTTGCGATTTCGGGAGAACCAGGAATCAGAATCATGAACCGTTTAAAGTTTCGGAAAGCTATTGTCCAAATCATCGACATATATTTTTCCCAGAATTTATTTAGAAGTATTTACATATTGGTAATTCTGTAGAACTTCTAGGTTAGAATTTAACCATCGGTGCACAATACAAAATTTGTATGTGCCTTAATTCCCAAACGAATTTGAATTCGGATGAGCTGTAAATTCTAGCATATTTTTGAAGCTGAAATCTACAGGAAATCATGCATGAAAGTTGAGTTTGTGTCGGTTGACTTTTCGGTCAACAGATCGCCTCGATTTGCGTGCCATGAGTCTCGAGTTGATAAAATTTAGTTTCTTTGGACAAAATTTAGGAATTAACATAAAAATTAGAATAATAAGATTAAAATAGGATTTTAGAGTAATTATTCCAGAATTAAATAAATTAAAATAAATTATCTTTTGACGTGATAAATTTGTAATACATAGGCTATTTGGACTGTGACTTGGACTCTGATTCATACCAGCAGCAGGACCCCAGGCAAGATACCTTGCCAAATTGCTTACAATATTTTGCATACTTAGTATATTTATGTATATTTATTGTATTTCTATTTATTTATTGCATGTGTAGTTTCTTTCAGTCATTACTATATATTAGATATGTTGACACACACTTGCCACTTAGTATCATGAGAGGACAATCATTAGGCGTATGGGCTTTTAACCACTATGGTAAACCATAGTAACTAGCACGCACTAGGGTGGTCGTGTCCGATGGTTGCTACCCCCGAGGTATATCGATTGATGGAGTCCGAGGGTCGCTACCCCAGAGGTATGTCGGCTGATGATGTCCACTGACGAGCGTGAGATTGTGAGGATTAGATCGAGTAGCCTACCCTTGCCCATACGTCGAAAAGTTGTCCTCATTTGCATTTATATACATTGTCCTGTACAGCATACTTATCTATTTTTAAACATTATGCATGTTTACTGTATTCAAATTGGCTCATATTTTCTGTATCTTGTTACGTCCCTCTGAGGACCTGGTCCGCTGCCAAGTGTATCTATTCTTGAGTATTTGCAGGAGCACAGATTGGATGGCTATATATGTTTTGTGGATGTCCTCTCTTCGAGCCCGTGATTGCTAGATGGTGTTCTTATATAGTGTTGTTATGTTGTACTTATTTTAATATTTGCTCTTACATTCGAGTTGGTAGTGGATTTGTTTCCTTCCAACTATCATCCTTAGATATTTATGTTGACATCTAGTTATATAGATGCTGGTTATTATTTATATTGATTTTCTGTGGATGAAATTTAGATTATCCCCTATGACTTGTGACAAATGTTTATACCACTTGTGGATTGATTTTCATATTACAGCGTACGTGTGGATTTTGGTTTCCATATATTGGAGTTGCCATATTCATGCGGCTGGCATGCTTACGTGTTCCTAGTCCTACGTATTTTGGGACTGGAGCGTGACATACGCCCATGACTCTTGTGTCCCACCCAAATTTAAAACCATGCATTTTTAATTAACAAAAGAACGCCAGGTGCATTATTTTAATTAAATAAAATTTGAGGCCAAACTCACCTCAAAGCAAGACCTAACCAAGCCCAGGTACACCCTTTCATGTGGACCAGCCCACCCCAAAGAGCCCTGGTCGGCCCAAATCCTTAGGTCAGCCCATATATTCCCCTCCTATATAAATATACATTTTTCCTAATGAAACCCTAAATCATAATACCTAGCAAACCCCTATCCGAACTCCCCCCTTCAAAACTCGAGCACCCCTCTCCCTTCGCCGACTTCCGCAACGCCACCACTATAACCGAACCCAGCCTTATCTGGTCGGGTCAGATCTAAAACCGACCCGAAAAACGTAGACCCAAACCCGAAACCCTAACCGAAACCCTAATCCTAATTCTAGTCGGAACACTGTTCCGAAAACCCTATAAATCATCCCTCCGCCGACGACCCGCTCTCCCCTCTCGACGACGAACCTCCCTTCGCCGTCTCCTCCGCCCGGACACACCCCGCAGCCCCGATCCGCCTTCCCTCCTCTCTCCGCTGCCACCGCCTTCATCCCATCGCCGTCGAACCCCCCCTCAGCCGCTCCGACTACCCTAGCCCCCTCGGCTTCGTCCCCGACTCCACTTCCTCCCCTTCGACGAACTCCCGGCCGCCTTCGCCTAACAGCCTCTTCTCCTCCTCCCTAGCCCAGCCGAGCACCCCCATCTCCCCTCTTCCTCCTCCGACCTCGACTCCCTCTTCCCGCTCCACCGTCGAACCCTAACGCCTCGCAGCCCCTTCATCCCCGAGGAATTTCCCCCCATCTCCAGCACCGCCCTCGACCACCTGTCACCCCACGACCCTGCCGACGACTCCGCCTCGAGATCCTCCGCCTCCACCAAAGTAGCTCCGACGAGCCAGAGCCCGCTCCGCCTCCACCCAGCCCTGCCCTAGCCATCTCCGGCGTCGACCTCCGACGGAAACCCTAAAACCTTGACGGACACAGCCCGGACACAGCACCCAGACACAGGACCTGGATACGAGAATTTCGGTTTCCACGTAGCCCTGTTCAAGTAACCCGTTCTCTCTCCTCGTTGCTCCGTTTTTCGTTCCATCAGTTGTGATGCATAGAATGTGTGACCCCCTCAATGCCCGTGCAACCCGTTCGGTGTGTCGCGTCCTGTGGCGATCGTGAACCGCGATCCAAAAACAGGAAAACCAACGCCCTGTTTCACCCCAGAACTGAGTGCGCCCCGCCAAACGGGACGACTTGGTCGCGTACGGTTTTTACCGAAACATGCACGCTATTGATACGGACGTGTGGGATTTCACAGAAGTTGATTTGGATGTGCATGCACACCGGAATCAACGCGTATCCGCCGACAATACCCCGTATCTGTCGGTTCTGGAACATGTCATAACTTTGTGCACACACGTCGGATCGAGACAAAACTTGCGCCATCGGACTCGTAGCAAAACGCTGATCCTGTGACCCAAGTTTGGTTCGATTCCGAGAACGTTGACAAAATCGCGTATCGTGGGCCCCGCGGCTCTACTTAACGGGCGATTTTGTGATCGTCTCATTGGAATCCAGTTCTGGAAGTTCTATTGGGTTCGTATCATCGTTCTGGACTTGTTGATACTAAGTTTGACAAATTTGGAGACCTTTGACCCTGACACATTTTTCAGTGCAAAGCGGCCCACATGTGGATCCCGCTTTGACCAGGAACTGTCATTTTTGCCCCTGTGTCCAAATTGGACTTAAGGACAGGCGTTTCTAGCTATTTGATATTTTTTGAGACTGTTGGTGATATTATTTCAGCTTTTGGAGGAGTACCTGCAGGTTTCACTAATACAGGAATAATTATTGGTATTCAAACCCAAACAAGTGTACCTTGCCAACATTGCAGTTCTTGTTACTTATTTCTTTGATTATTTATATCTTGTGCATGCTTGACCTAGGATCGTGTGACTTAGTTGTAATACCCCGTTCCGCTCAAGCGGACTGCCGTCTCAATCGGCAATCGTACAGCTGTCCCGACCCGCTTTGCCTCGATCAAGAAGCAAAGGATATCCAGACTTGTCCCTACAGGAATCCGGCTTGGACTTTCAGAGGCTCGCTCAGACGTATCGCTCTACCGAGGTGAATCATCGCTAAGGTGGGTGGCTACGATAAACTTGTCTTTGCTTAGCCAGCACACATAAAATCTGGAATATTCATGCTAGTCGCTAGGTGATTCACCCCCTGCATGCTAATGAATCCAACGCACCTAGTTAAGGGAATAATCCCAACTCATATAGCTTGCTAGAACATGGAAATGAAATACTGCTTATATACAGACCCTCGTATGCTAAGTCCCTTAACGGTTTCATCTCTCGGCTTACCTTCGGGTCCGAGCAATCGTGTTTACTTGTGTCCCTTAGAAACGCATGCTTGTCTGCTTATGAATGTCTAACGTTATTATATTGTGCAATATTTAAGCAATCCTAAACGCATGAATGGAACATAGATGCAATATAAATGAATCATGCTACTGCTTGTCTTGTACTCACGTAGCCTCCGGGCGATAGTCACGTAGCCTACGAGCGCACGTAGCCTACGGGTGATAATCACGTAGCCTTCGGGCGAATGAATGTTATTGTTCGATCACGGACAACTTGTGCACAAGGTATAGTTCCTGCGGGCGGCTGCTGGGGCACTGGCACCGTTCCGGCTCTGGACGGAACTAACGTTTAGTCTCACGTACTAGGACAGGGTGGTATACGGCGCCTAGCGTTCTTGCACGTAGCAAACCATCTTCGTCACAGACTAGTATCCATTATGGCATACGCCAGTGATCACCTTATACCTAACTTGTTGCATGCTTGCTTGTAAACGAAAGATAAACCATTCATCCTCGCTTAGCGGCTATCCGCGTGCGAGATACTGTATCGTATGAAACAAATAAACTGAACACATGAACAATCTTGAAATAAGTACTCGTGTTTGCATATGCTATGCCTCCTGAATGTTTATACATGCCCCTGCTTAAATTAACAATATTTGCCTTGGACAGGGAAGGATAAATGGTAAGTTGGTAAGTCTCGCCGTGTTTCCTCAAACATCGCACGGCGCACTGCCCGACTCGTTAGGCTATTCAACGTTTGCATGAAACTGATCCTAAGGCAACTAGAAAGACAACTTAATAGTTGTGCACGGAACCTGTATTACGTGTTTGGATTTGTCGAGCGGGCGAGTAGCTTCCCCACCAGTGCATTCAATGTACTGATAATCCACCAGTTTGTATGCAGGGTGCGGGAGAACCTCGTTCGGTGCGGATGCCTCCAACGTGCGTGCTAAGGCCAGGAGTTCCCTCTGAAGCCTTGCAACGGTGCGTCCGGGACTGAAGCATATATACAAGATATAAGTTGTGAACATCGCCTGACCATCGCCTGTATATTCATTCCACAGTTGTAGCCACTTGGCACACTTTTACTATTTCAGAGAGAGAGGCTTGAGCGACTTATAATCTCGGCTATACGCCGCCTGTAACACATGTTATATCAATAAAGAGCTTGCTTTACTTCAACGTGTGTTTTAATGCTTCCGCTACTATTGTCGACTCAGTGAACCTGTTACCGATTGCCTATGCGTTCATGACTCCGCTGCACTCGGACAATCTGTGCGACTCTGTGGCTTAGAACTTTTGCCGCCAGCCAATGAACCATGGCCTTGCACGGGCGTGGATCACGCTCGTGCGGCATCACACCCGGATGGGTTAAGCGATCGTTCCGCGGGAGCGCTGACGAGGGTGATTCCCGCCTAGCGGGAACGGCCGATTGCCTGCGGGAGATCGGGGCGTGACATTAATTAGCATCCGACTAATAGTCGGGTGCCAACACCGTACGCGGAGTTGTGTAACGTCACCTAGAGATGGATATCGTGACCCTTTACATTCTCGTACTTGTCTTATCAAGTACATAGACCCAGGACACTTGACACAATTCATGAGACAGAATCTTCCTGAGATATTCATGGTGATTCGGTATAGGATACAGGTTGTATGACATAGACATTATATTCATAGACATTATATGACTTGCTATATTAGTTTTGATCCTGCGTGTCATGGACATGAGACGTATGATTACATTGGGTGGGGAGAGTATTACCATATCAAAGGCTGATTATATTATATATATTGTCATCTGAAGGTGTCTTAGTTTCTGATACAGAGCTTTGGCACAAGTTCTGGCCCTTCGAGAGAATGCTGCTATGGGTTTCCCCGACACGGAGCCTATAGTAGTCTCAGCCCAAGTATGACTAAAACTCTCACTTGCATATCACTTAGCTGGTTATATAGTTACCCTATTATTTTATTTATTTCTGTACTGCATTTATTTTGGCTTATATTATTTGTACCTTGTTATGTCCCCTGAGGACCTGGATCCAGATTATGTCCCCAGGATTAGCAGACGAGATCTATCCAGAGGTATACGGAGCATGAGCATTATCAGGAGCAGGCACTGGAGCAGTACCAGATCCAGTAGACGAGTGAACACCGAGGGTATCTTCTGAGTATAGGCTTTATCCATACATGGTATTTGCTGTGGTTATCTTTATTCTTATAGCTTGACAGATGTATCAGACTCATTATCGGGTTATTTCTCGAGGTTATATTTTATTGAGATTGATCTTGCTTTATGATACTGATATTGTTGTATTCTTATCTGTGGATGAGATTAGTATATTTAAACCATTATTGTTGTACTACAGCTTAAGTGCGCCCCGATGGATCCATTAAATTAGGTTTGTCCATCGGTTTGTGCTGCTGGCCATTGCCACGTGTCCAGTCCCTCGATATTTTGGGATTGGGGCATGATAACCACCACAGCCCCCTTCCACCTGTACTTCCCCCTAGCCACCGGACTACCCCCTCAGGCCGCCATCACCACCGCCATCAACCATCCCCTTCACCATCATCCACCGAACTACCCCCTCAGGCCGCCAGCACCACCGCCATCAACCTGCCGAGCCCGACTGCTCCCAGCCCTGACTACCACCTCCAACACCACCAACCACCACGGTCAGCCCGACCAGCACCGCCTGCCGCACGACCCTGACCACCTTCCCCCACCGCCAAGCTGCCGGTGCCAGGCTGCTGCTGCCGCTGCTGCACCTGCTGCAGTTACTACCGCTGCTGCCTTGACTGCCGCATGACGACCGGACCTCCGCCCCCACCGGAGAAAAGCCGCCGACGAGCAGACCCCCTCGTTCAGCCAACTAGGTACTCGTTCTCTAGTTTCTTTTCTTCATTGTATCATTGTTTAGTTGTATCATCAAGTCGTCGTGTCGTGTGTCATAGACTTGGTCACAACCTAATTAATGTTGAACCACATGTGTGTGTGTGTATGCTTAATTAAGATTAGATGGTAATTAATGAAATAATAATTACCCTAATAATATGACGTATTATAAGGACTTGTATTTCACCTAAAAATCTAGACATTAAATAAGTACCCTTAACATGGGAAATAAGGACATGTATTCGTACAAAACATAAATAGTTTCGTAACCCATAACTTTAGTAATTTATTTTCTCAAGTTACACGATAACTGAGGACAGGACACGTGAGCATCTTAGCTACGTGCACATGCGACACTGTAGTTGGTCAGCCGTGATCTTGCGTCAGTACCTAAGAGCAGCGACGTAGTTTTGTGTATGTATTACTTTAGTATCTGATGATAGTATTTGCTATATTATATTGTGTATTTAGGGTCATTGGACTAGCCAGGAGATACTGCAGGAGCAGGCTATTGGCTTTCACAGCTTGAGAACCCAGGCAAGATACCTTGCCATATTTACTGTTTAAATTAAATGATGCATATGTTGTATGATATCTTGTTGCTTTATTTCATATGACTGTGCGCGTCCGAGATTGACTCGGGTGCAGTCAACGATGCGTCGATGAGTAGGGTACTTGACCTAGTCATTAGCAGACTCACCCCATTGGGAGGATACTCTGATATCTTCCGAGACCGGACACTCTTACACGTTTTATAGTGACAATTTCATATTGGGATGCGGGTTTGCGTACTCGACTAGCTATCGGTACATGTGACATGCATCACGGTTTAATACGTAATTCAGGATTTTATATTAGTAGAGACTTGGCATATAGTTGTGTGGTATGCACGTCGTGTATTCGACTTGTATATCTATATTGGATAGGGAGGACAGCTAGTAGGTGTATGGGATACACACATTGGATTCGGTAGTATCTGGAGGAGCCACGGATCCAATAACTTCCTTTATTATAGATACTGCGCACTTTGGAGTAATACGGACATATATATTTTGCAGATACCTTATTCTTCGGAATGATGGATGTTACAGATACCACGCTCTTCGGAGTGTTGGACGTTATGCCTACGCCTACCCATACGTACCAAAGTTGTTCTCATATTGCATGCACTTAGATGGTTAGCACATCCTTTATTGTTTTTATTTTATTCAGTATTTATACATATGGCATGTTTCTATGTATCTTGTTACGTCCCTCTGAGGACCTGGTACCTTTCCAAATTTGACAAGGCATATTACCCCACAGTGTACGGACCCGGACAGGAGACGAGGTACGTAACTGCGGAGGAGCTAGAGGTGCTACTGTCAGAGTTTTCGTGATCAGTTGGTAGGCTTTCTGCCTAGGATTTGGTGCATCATTATCTAGTCAGCCGATGCCCTAGTCATTATTCTTTTTTTCTGTCATTCAGTACTTTTATTTTGTCATAGAAGTGGGTTTGTTCCCACCAGACATTCTTGGTTGTACTATAATATTTGAGACTGGCGTTTATGTCCCAGTATTTATTTTTAGTACCTCTTGCTGATTATATTGTGGATGAGATTAGATTACCTATTATTGATTGATATTGGACTTGTTAGTAATTTAGGACAACATAGCACTCTTTGTTAGGATCCATTAAATTATGATATCCATGAAGATGTGTCAGCTGGCTATTGCCACGTGGCCTGGTCCCGTATATTTTCGGACTGAGGCATGACATGGTTTTAGTGGTGGCCCATGCAGGTCGACTTTATCGCTTGTGGTATGGTAACATGCCCAGTGAGCCTGCAATAGGATAGAAAATTACTAGGTCTCATCCACTTTGATTACGTCTTTGAAACGTCCTTCGTATTGCTTCTAAATATCTGCATCATGTTGGCTTGATTCCGTATTCTTTTTAATGAAGTCTTATCTCTTGCAGCAAGATGAACTTGCGCAGTGGACGAGGAGCACCCAGTGCCGTAGTGCCAACCGACACCACCCAAAGAGAGGAGGTACACCAAGGACTACCTAGAGGGTGTTTCGGATAAAAATAAATGAAAGTAAAAGTACGAGAAATGACAAGGTTCTTTATTTTAAAGAAAACCCCGCTCGAACTTCGTCGGTGTTTACAAACAAGATTGTACAATTTTGATCCTACAGGAGGAATGTCGAAGTATAATTTATTTAATCTGGGTAAATATTGCTATAGGTGTCTGATCTGCGGTCGATCACTTTAGCCCTTGGACCACACGATGTTTTGAAGAAGTGTCGTGGAAGACAGAAGAAGCTTCAAAGGTTGCGGGGGAGAGTGGATGTCCGATGCCAAAGTCGTCGATCACTACTCTTTGTCTCAGCTCTGGATTCTTCTCTCTCTCTCTCTCACTCTTTGAACTTGGATCTGATACTGGATTCCTTCACCAATTTTCGATCGTTCGACCTTTTAATTTTTTGTCCTTGACCTCTATTGATAGAGGTCTCTATTTATAGAGTTTTAGTGACAGTGACCACACAGTCGGCGTAGAAACCGAGTAGTGGAAAGCACAGCACCCTTTTACACGACGGTTTAAAATAACCAATGCCTGCATATAGATGACCTTCTGAGTGAGCATATGACGCGTGTCCAACTAAGGGACAAACGCGTATAGCTGCTGCAAAGATCACGGCGTAGAAGCCACGTAGGTAGTTATCCTTTGTGTAGAAGAGGTTGGCGTAGAAGCCAATAACTGGCACTATGGCATAGAAGCCAAATAGGCATAGAAGCTGAGTGGGCGTAGAAGCTGAGTGGGCGTAGAAGCCGAGTGGGTGTAGAAGCCGAGTGGGCGTAGAAGCCGAGTAGGCGTAGAAGCGGAGTGGGCGTAGAAGCCGAGTTAATGTGGACGCTTTAGCCGGAATTACAGCTCTTGGAGATATAATCAAATCTCATGCATTAAATGCAGAGATCTGCCCCAATCCTATGCATTAAATACAGAGGTGTGTTTTTGAAGCTTTGCTGTCCCGAAGATTTACCATTATTCTGCGTATTAAATGCAGATACATGCCTCAAACTTTGTACGAAGAGAAACTGATGACATGGCAGCCTGTTTGTCTTCCGCAGAGCGTAAGAAGCTCACGTCTGCCCATGTAAAACTAGGCAGCATATCCCCTTGTCTGCGTAAAAGCAATTTACGCAAAGGGGATGCCACTAAACGAAGGTTCAGTGACATTTAATCAAATCCCCAGCATTAAATGTGGAGATCCGCCATTATCCTGTGCATTAAATACAGAGGCATGTTTTGAAGGTCTGTCACTTGGCCTGCGCAAGGTGCAGAGACGTGCCTCGAGCATCTGTCAGTATTCGGCGCTTTAAATGCAGAGACGTGCCTTGAGAACCTGTTACCGCTCTGTGCATAAAATGCAGAGACGTGCCTTGAATCCCGTACGAGATACAGCTTTTGATATGGCAGGCGGTTTGTCTTCTGTGGAGCGTAAACAGCTCACATCTACCTGTGCAAAACTAGGCAGCGTATCCCTTTGTACGCGTAAAAATGGTTTACGCAAAAAAAATGGCAGTAAATAACAGTCTGGGTTACGGTACCGCACCATCATTACAGCCGTCGCTTGGGTAGTCGTGCAGTACTTTTTATCAGAAGTCCAGACGTCAGGTTCATTGTACGATCTGACAGGTTCATTTCAAAGAATACGAAGCGTCCCTCGTTTACTTCAATACTATATTAAAAGCGGATGAGTTTTACACCATAAAGGCGATGAAGAACCCTGTTTATGCTGAAGTAGCTTGGACATACTGCTTTACGCGGATGGTCCCCGAGCTCATATTTTACGCTGTGCTCAGCGGAAAAGCACTGTTGTACGTTGATGGCTCTGAGGTCCTCTGTTTATGCTGCTCTACCTCAATACGCTGCGTATAGCTATCCAGCGTATTTTTCATGCTTCTACAAGACCCCCTTCAAAGCTTTTAAATTCCTCTTAATTTGAAACGCTTTGAATAAAGCATGAACATTCCTCATAATTTGAAACATTTCTGAATGGAGTTTTGAAACGGTCAAGCCTGACACGTTCTTTTATGGATGACTTTTTGGAAGATTTATTGGGGATCGGTGTGATCTCTTTTGCCTATAAAAAGGCTGAGGAGTTAACCTGTTCTTCCTATATTTCCTTCAGCACACAGAGATGATGGCCGGAGTTCGTCGGGTTGACTTGAGGAAGAAGGAGATCATGTTCTTCCAGTACGTAAGGAGCCAAAAAAGACAGCATCTTTGAGCAAATATCCTCTGCAACGATGGATCATGGAAGGATATCATAGCCTCCTTTGCTCGGGATAATCAATAACTTTGTATGGTGGTTCTTCGAGAGAGAGGAAAGGGTCGTATTTCACCACGCTGCTTGCAAGTGGTGCCTTCTCCCGTTACCTTTGGACGAGGGCCTGCAAACTGGCTGCTGTCCAGGATTGAGTTAGGTGAAATATCTCAACTCAATCTGTCACGGCGCTGGATGTAAGAAAGCAGATTTACTCTGCTTTTTTTCTGTTGGCGGATGGGTCTACGCCCAGTTTTGTATCCTCCCGCCGTTGACCATTATGTCAGTCAGTTTGCGGACACTGACTGACTGCTGGAGAAGATGGTGAAGAATTACCGCCCATGCGAGAACCTGGCAGAACAGATTCTGGGCGCGATCTTTAGACGATGATGAGGAAGTCCTTTGTAGACGGGATTTCCCTCATATATAGACATAAAGAAAACCCTTGTAGACTGGATTTTTCTCATGTAATCATGCTTTTAATTTTAATAAAATCGTCTTTCTTCTTCGTATATGATCATTTTGCCATACTTTGCTGTGAAATCTGAATATGTGTAGCTTCGATACGTCTGATACTTTACGCCGACTCTGTCTAGAAAGAGTGCTAGGTCCTGTCCTTTCTTTTACGCATAACTAAGTGTAACACCCTGTTCCACTTAAGCGGACTGCCGTCTCAAACGGCAATCGTGCAGCTGTCCCGACCCGCTTTGCCTCAAACAAGAAGCAAAGGATATCCAGACTTGCCCCTACAGGAATCCGGCTTGGACTTTCAGAGGCTCGCTCAGACGTATCGCTCTACCGAGGCGAATCATCGCTAAGGTGGGTGGTTACGGTGAACTTGTCTTTGCTTAGCCAGCACATATAAAATCTGGAATATTTATGCTAGTTGCTAGGTGATTCACCCCCTGCATGCTAATAAATCCAACGTACCTAGCTAAGGGAATAATCCCAACTTATATTGCTTGCTAGAACATGGAAATTGAAATACTGCTTATATTCAGACACTCGCATGCTAAGTCCCTTAACGGTTTCAACTCTCGGCTTACCTTCGGGTCCGAGCAACGTCCCTGCTTATGTTCCTTAGAAATGCATGCTTGTCTGCTTGAATGTGCATTGTTTTCATCCTTACTCCGGGAGACTACTCAGTAGTCGTTCCGTGTATGATTGACCCTGCAAGTATTCGGGACCGTCAGGTCATCTAAGGCAATCCCCGAACCAGGAGAATGCACTAAGCAAGAATAAATACTGAACGTAAATCTCACTTGAACTATAATCATGCTATGTGTGCATCTGAACGAGGATTGTGTTATGTACTAATGGAATCACAGCTCGTGGAGCAATATGCCTCGTTCAGACTAAGTTTAAGTTTCATGATTATCATGTCAAGCTATGGAAAAAGGACAGAACCTGACCTGCATTGTCGCGGACCACCTGTGTGCACAAATTATGTTATATTGAGTTCCGCGGACGGTCACCGGGGCACTGGGACCGATCCGATCCGGACGGAACGTATGTTAGTCGTATGTTACCCGGCAAGTGTTACGCGACGGGGCTCGCCACCCGCGTCGTACATCACTTCGCCCTGAGACTAAACGGTCCTTTATGGCTATGCCAGCGACATCATGTTCATATAGATAAGTCATCCTCGCTTAGCGGCTATCCGCGTGCGACTTATTGCATAGCATCAATGAACTGAACACCTGAACGATCTGAACATAACGACCCTCGTGTTTGCATATGCTATGCCTCCTGAATGCTTATACTTGCCGTGCTTGAATTAACAATATTTGCTTTGGACAGGGAAGGATAAATGGTAAGTTGGTAAGTCTCGCCATGTTTCCTCAAATATTGCACGGCGCACTGCCCGACACGATAAGCTATTCAATGTTTGCAGGAAACTGATCCTAAGGCAACTAGAAAGACAACTTAATAGTTGTGCACGGAACCTGTATTACGTGTTTGGATTTGTCGAGCGGGCGAGTAGCTTCCCCACCAGTGCATTCAATGTACTGATAATCCACCAGTTTGTATGCAGGGTGCGGGAGAACCTCGTGCGGTGTGGACGCCTCCTTCGTGCGTGCTAAGGCCAGGAGTTCCCTCTGAAGCCTTGGAACGGTGCGTCCGGGACTGAAGCACATATACAAGACATAAGTTGTGAACATCGCCTGACCATCGCCTGTACATTCATTCCACAGTTGTAGCCACTTGGCACGCTTTTGCTGTTTCAGAGAGAGAGGCTTGAGCGACTTGTAATCTCGGCTATACGCCGCCTGTAATACATATTTCATATCAATAAAGAGATTACTTTACTTGTTTTAATGCTTCCGCTATATTTGTCGACTCAGTGAACCTGTTACCGATCGCTATGCGTTCCTAAACTCTGCTGCACTCGGACAATCTGTGCAACTCTGTGGCTTAGAACTCTTGCCGCCAGCCAATGAACTATGGCCTTGTACGGGCGTGGCTTACGCTCGTGCGGCATCACGCCCGGATGGGTTAAGCGATCGTTCCGCGGGAGCGCTGGCGAGGGTGATTCCCGCCTAGCGGGAACGGCCGATTGCCTGCAGAAGATCGAGGTGTGACAGGTTGGTATCAGAGCCTGGCTTCTATGCCTTTGGACTTCGATTCGATATCTCTGTTTTGAAAGCTCATTCGTGGGTTATGTGCACGCTCTCTCTCAATGCCTCGATGGGATGTTCTAACAATAAGTCTAAATACTTTCAAAATGCGTTTTAAATGATATGCTTGCTTGTCTGGTTGTATGCTGCGAGTGGCCTTTGTGCCAACCTGTGCGAACCCTTGAGAGTATCGCTAGTAGCTTGTCCGATTTTTACTAACCCTAAGTTTGGTTGAATGCATCTATTCGAGGGACGCCTTGAACTAGTGCACCATCTAAGACTTAAGAAAAGGTGAAACTCGAGTGCTGAGACTTCGCTATCACTAAGCTGGTTGACGTATTCACACTAGAAATGCATGTCGAAGGTGCGCACGATCCAGTCTAAGCGATATGCTGATTTTGAAGCTTGTGCAAGTGAAGATCCAAATGAACAAGTGCAAACGACTTATCTAGGATTGCCTCGACCCTAGATTACTGCTTGTCCTTAGTAAGTCTCGAGGACGAGACTTTTTCTAAGTTGGGTAGGATGTAACACCCTGTTCCGCTTAAGCGGACTGCCGTCTCAAACGGCAATCGTGCAGCTGTCCCGACCCGCTTTGCCTCAAACAAGAAGCAAAGGATATCCAGACTTGCCCCTACAGGAATCCGGCTTGGACTTTCAGAGGCTCGCTCAGACGTATCGCTCTACCGAGGCGAATCATCGCTAAGGTGGGTGGCTACGGTGAACTTGTCTTTGCTTAGCCAGCATATATAAAATCTGGAATATTTATGCTAGTCGCTAGGTGATTCACCCCCTGCATGCTAATAAATCCAACGCACCTAGCTAAGGGAATAATCCTAACTTATATTGCTTGCTAGAACATGGAAATTGAAATACTGCTTATATTCAGACACTCGCATGCTAAGTCCCTTAACGGTTTCAACTCTCGGCTTACCTTCGGGTCCGAGCAACGTCCCTGCTTATGTTCCTTAGAAACGCATGCTTGTCTGCTTGAATGTGCATTATTTTTATCCTTACTCCGGGAGACTACTCAGTAGTCGTTCCGTGTATGATTGACCCTGCAAGTATCCGGGACCGTCAGGTCATCTAAGGCAATCCCCGAACCAGGGGAATGCACTAAGCAAGAATAAATACTGAACGTAAATCTTACTTGAATAATAATCATGCTATGTGTGCATCTGAACGAGGATCGTGTTATGTACTGATGGAATCACAGCTCGTGGAGCAATATGCCTTGTTCAGACTAAGTTTAAGTTTCATGATTATCATGTCAAGCTATGGAAAAAGGACAGACCCTGACCTGCATTGTCGCGGACCACCTGTGTGCACAAATTATGTTATGTTGAGTTCCGCGGACGGTCACCGGGGCACTGGGGCCGATCCGATCCGGACGGAACGCATGTTAGTCGTATGTTACCCGGCAAGTGTTACGCGACGGGGCTCGCCACCCGCGTCGTACGTCACTTCGCCCTGAGACTAAACGGTCCTTTATGGCTATGCCAGCGATATCATGTTCATATAGATAAGTCATCCTCGCTTAGCGGCTATCCGCGTGCGAGTCATTGCATAGCATCAATGAACTGAACATCTGAACGATCTGAACATAACGACCCTCGTGTTTGCATATGCTATGCCTTCTGAATGCTTATACTTGCCGTGCTTGAATTAACAATATTTGCTTTGGACAGGGAAGGATAAATGGTAAGTTGGTAAGTCTCGCCGTGTTTCCTTAAACATCACACGGCGCACTGCCCGACATGATAAGCTATTCAATGTTTGCATGAAACTGATCCTAAGGCAACTAGAAAGACAACTTAATAGTTGTGCACGGAACCTGTATTACATGTTTGGATTTGTCGAGCGGGCGAGTAGCTTTCCCACCAGTGCATTCAATGTACTAATAATCCACCAGTTTGTATGCAGGGTGCGGAAGAACCTCGTGCGGTGCGGACGCCTCCTTCGTGCGTGCTAAGGCCAGGAGTTCCCTCTGAAGCCTTGCAACGATGCGTCCGGGACTGAAGCACATATACAAGACATAAGTTGTGAACATCGCCTGACCATCGCCTGTACATTCATTCCACAGTTGTAGCCACTTGGCACGCTTTTACTGTTTCAGAGAGAGAGGCTTGAGCGACTTGTAATCTCGGCTATACGCCGCCTGTAATACATATTTCATATCAATAAAGAGATTACTTTACTTGTTTCAATGCTTCCGCTATATTTGTCGACTCAGTGAACCTGTTACCGATCGCTATGCGTTCCTAAACTCCGCTGCACTCGGACAATCTGTGCGACTCTGTGGTTAGAACTCTTGCCGCCAGCCAATGAACCATGGCCTTGCACGGGCGTGGCTCACGCTCGTGCGACATCACGCCCGGATGGGTTAAGCGATCGTTCCGCGGGAGCGCTGGCGAGGGTGATTTCCGCCAAGCGGGAACGGCCGATTGCCTGCGGGAGATCGGGGCGTGACACTAAGGATGCGCAGAAAGCCACTTTAGCAGTCGAGCGTTCGAACTGTCCTGCTGTTAGGAATAAGGAACCGCGTAAACTTCTGAACTATTATTTTTTACTTCTGATAAACAAAATTTTTGTTCAGACTTTATTTTCAAGAATGATTTCTCGAGAATCCCTTGGAACAGGGCGAGGAATGGCTGTCAAGAACTGAGTTGCCATCTTGAATTTGCAGACGAAATATTCAGGCTGGATTTTTGGATGAACTTCAAATTGACCCATGAAGAAGAGTAATTTTTCAATGTTGAACTCTGTATGCTTCGGGCACTTGGGATATCTTGAGGTCAAGAAGGAGTATCTTCTGTGTGAACTCTCGCAATTGACCACCTTTGATAACTGTTCAGATGTACTGTACTGGCCGGCGTATTTTTCAGATATGCAGAAAGCCATAGAGCGTAAAATCATAAGTTTGCAGCCTCTGAGCGTAAACTAAACGCCATCGAGTATGAAATCATAGACTTGTAGTTCCTGAGCGTGAAGTCGTAGGTTTGTAGCCTCTCGAGCGTAAAAGCTACCGAGCATGAGAGCATCCGAGAGTAAAATCATAGACTTGTAGCCTTTGAACGTAAAACCATAGATTTGTAGCTGTCGAGCGTAGAAAGCTCCTTTAGCGTAAAAACTGTAGATTTGTAGCTTCCGAAAAGAAAAATTTTCGAGCGTGGAGTTGTGGATCTGTTGCCTCTGAGCGTAAAAAGCCACCGAGCATGAGATCATAGATTTGTAGCTGCTGAGCGTGAAGTCGTAGGTTTGTAGCCTCTCGAGCGTAAAAGCTACCGAGCACAAAGGCATCCGGGCATAAAACCATAGACTGATAGTCTGTGAGCGTAAAACTGTAGATCTATAGCTGTCGAGCGAAGAAAGCTCCTTAGCGTAAAAATCACGAATCTGCTTTGCGCAAAAACTTTTCAAATTCGCTGACTATCCGCCTTCTCTGAGTAAATAGGCTGACGTAGTCCCCAATCATAACTGCATATTAATTAGGAGATTTGGTTCGGGATTCGAGGAGTCCATCCGAACTCTATATATATCCCAAGTTTCTGAGAGAAAAAATTTTCATCCGTCTTTTGAGAAAGAAAGCCTTCGACTGTTCGAGTTCTCCTTCGTTTCTTCTCCGAGATTTCAAAGTTTCCAGTAATGGCCTCGAAACAATCCTCCTCCACTAAGGGAAAGAAGTTTGATTCTTCTTCTCGTTTTTCTGCTCAAGCGAGAGCGTCTTTGGTCGGGCACGGCGAACTTCATTCGGGATGAAGTATCCCGCCGACGAGCAGTGCACCCATCCTTCAAGGTAGAGCTTTTGGGACAAAAAAGAACGACTAAAAATCCTTCGCACACGTTGTACGTGATCGCGCTAGGTCATCTTCTGTGCGGATTACCTCTTTGAGGAAGATGATGCACAAAGACGTTTCATTTTTTTACGCCCTTATTTATAATGTGTCAGCGCAAAAACTCCATATTTTCGCAGTCTGGCATAAAAGTTCTGACTGTCGAAAGTTGGAGTATAAAATTTGAGTGTTACGCTTCTGGATGAAAATTCTGGCGTAATAACTCAATTTTATCAGTCTGGCGTAAAGCACAGACCGTATATTGCCAATCTTGAATTTTTACGTTTAGGAAATGGATTCCACCGTAAAAGCTCAAGTTTTACAGACTTGGCGTAAAGTACAGACTGTTGATTTTTGGCGTATGCTGCAAGATCTGTAATATCTAGTTCATAGGAACTAATGCATTTTTCTTGCACTCTTGCAGTTGACTTACAGGCGTCTCCGCTAGCCGATGTGATGGGTTCTGCTGCCGGGATGCTGTACTCCAACTATCTAGAGGATCTGTCACACGTGACATTTCCTATCTCCGGGCCCTAGTACCCCGAAGGAAGGGAAATTTTGATATCGGCTCAGGACGAGCGGACGCTGCTGAACTTGATCAATGTAGGGCCCTTGACGTACATAGACGGGGATCAGTACATAAAGCCGGATTTCCTCTTCGGGGACATGATTGATAAGCAGTCACAGACGAAGCCCAAGAGGGAACTCTGGATTTTTCCTACTGGGAACTTGGTTTTATATCTGCCCAAGATGCCGAGAGACTATCCCATCTCGACATTCTTCTATGCTACACATCCCAGGAGGATGTCGTGGACGCTGACTCCCGATCTTCACGACAGGTCGGGAAAGATCTTTCATCTGAAAGGAGCGGACCAGGGGTCATTTGTCAGCCGCCCTACCGGTAATGTGACGATGTTTAGGGGACTGTACCCGGGCAGCGTCCCAAGTGAAGACAGTCTAGTGATCCAGCCGGTGCAATTACCGACTTTCTGCAATAATTTTATGGGGCACGGGGGAGTATACCCCAAGGTAAACCCTCGGTGCAGTGGGTGGATCACCCCTACAAATCTTCGATGGGCTCGCGTAGCTGATTGGGCCCTGAAGCATTTTCAGACTGAGCTGGAGGGCATTGGTCTGTACGAAGCTGTGAGTGCCACTAGTGTTGGGTTACCTCCCAACCCCAACCTATTTCTGGCGCTGATGGAGCAATATATTTCGCTTACCGGGACTTTCGCCACTCCACTAGGGGAGCTGGGATTAGCCCTCCATGAGATGGCAGCCATCTCGAGACTGCCGATGGGGGATACTCAGTATGAAGAGTATGTTCCTATGAACCGGGAGCTGGGGGATGTAGACCCTCTAGTAGTGGAAGTATACCAGGAGCTGATGTGCCACTACCTTGCTTGCACCACTTTTTATGGTGAGCCCTCAGATTTGGCTCACATCAATAAATGGATGTCCTGCCTCTTCTTTCACCGGTCCAGGACTGCTAAGCCGGAGAAGGTATTGGAGGGCAAGGATCAACCTGTGAATCCTCTGAGCGTGCTTATTGCTCAGGTAGTCAACGATCTCATGGTAGATGTTGGGGCTCCGGACCGGCTCCTCGACGAAGGGATAGGAAAGTATCTTATAGGCACTAAGGCCTATAGCTATTTGAGGCGCTGCCGCAGGCCTCTGTCCAGGGAAGCTCAAGCGGCTGGCTTCCTCTCCATATGGCTGCGCCGAGTAGTAGTGCCTGGCATCGCATCTGCGGACCGCATTTACCGTAACACGCTATGGCCTGCAGTGCGTCTGGTGTTTGGGGCAATAATGGGCTTGCTCCCCGTCATGGTGTGTCGCATCCAAGCTGGCTTGAGGGCCATGACTGATGGGCTGCTCGCCGATGAATCCCGACGTGATAGCTTTCCCAGGGTAGAATTACTATACCTGTACTTGATGGGGTGGTTAATTCTCCATAACCCCAGAGTTATGTTGTCACGACCCACACCCAAAAAATTGGGCATGAGTCGTGGGTACGTCCAGCCTACGCCGCAATATCGGCGGTAGAACGCTGTCTAGGTCAACTATCTAGATAACAATCTCACACAATCAATATATAAACCTGTCAAGATCTCAACTCCAAACGGAGGAGCAATATCATAATGATAATCAAGTACTCAATTACGAATCTAAGCACGATAAGATAACAAAGAAGACTAACAACTCCAAAGTCTAACCAACAACAACTACTACAACAACCACAACATCAATAATAATAATACATCATCCAAAATTATATACAATACAAGGTCTCAATCCAAAATTGGAGACAAATTCGGTGCTAAAAGTTAATAAAAATAAGAAC
>JAYESA010000017.1:56509755-56872255 GCA_036927795.1 Iris macrosiphon | reverse complement strand
TATACTAGATACAGTGAACATAGGAGATATCATAAATTAGAAACTAATCAGAGAATATACTCGCCTTGGGTCCTTAGCTGGTAATTATTGATGTCCTGTTCCAGAGTATCCCCTGGGTAAACCAACAGTCCTATAACATATCACAAGCAAAACCACATTTGTATCAGATGCTACACTAACACAGTCTAAAAATACTGAGTTCGGAACTCCTCTAGGTATGATACTGGTCACCTAGGATCACCTAGTAGGGATACGTAAAACACATTACACTTATTAAGACTTACAATAAGTATACATGCACCAATTTAAATGTATTTACAATATATATATATATATATATATATGCCTTTTAAATACATATCTGATTTATGCTAGTTGAATATTATATATGTATACTCATACATATGCTAACAATACATTTTTAAAAATATATATATATATTGTCAATGTTATTATTAAAATATATACTAATACTAGTACATCACATTAAATACAAATAAAATACATTAATTGTATGTACAAGATATATATATATATATACATTTATACTAATTATACATATTTGAAAATATATTAAGTACATATATATATACAAAATATATACATATACTAAACATTATATATTTTTATACCAAAATACCTACATATATATATTAAAGGAAATACACATATACATATTATACTATACCAATTGAACGATAAGGAGATATATATATATATATCAAAATAGTACGTATACTATTACATTTTATATAACAAAATACGTATTTGCATATATATATATCAATCAACATTATATATATATATAACTAATCAAAGAATGTGTATAATGCCACCCTCCTCAAGGTGATCCCAAATGAAAAAGCAGTTAGCTCCAATGAGTCCGGAGCAGTCCAAATAGCTAGAAACTATATAAAGAAGTCCAAGATCGGAGTTCGCACGAAAATCGAGATAATGATACCAGGCTAATAGGGGAAAGGGTCGTTGTTCGTCATTAAGGTAACATCTTAATTGAATGAAATTATTTCGAACAATAATTACAATTAAAAGTTTATTTATAAAAAATCTAGAATTTACGTAAAAGCCATCATATATTTTTACATCTACAGTAAAAATTGGTTACCAGCCCAATTAAACAAATTTTGAATTTATTTTATTATTGGAACTATTTCTTAAATAATAATATAAATCCAAAAATTATTATAGTTTTTCACAAAATCAAAATCCTTATATTTATTACATAAAAATAAACTAATTACATAAAACTAGCTATTCATCTTTAATTACTAAACTAATTACAGGAATTTACTAAACTAATTACATATAAACTAATGGATTAATTAACTACTGATTAAGAAATAATTAATTAAACTAAACTATATAAATTAACTAATTAAATTAACTAAACTATATAAATTAACTAATAAAATTAACTAACTAAACTATATAAATTAACTACTGATTATAAATTAATTAACTACTAATTATAATTTAACTTCTGATTAACTAACAATAATCAACTGATCATATACTTAACTTAACCCAAAAAAATACACAGAACAAAGAGGGAAGAGGGAAGAAGAGGCTCACGATGGGGTTCTTTGCCGGCGTCGGCACGGGGAAGTCCGTCGGGGTCAGGCCGGGCAGGGCGTCGGCGCGGTGAGGTCTCGGCTCGAGGCGGCGACGGCGAAGCCCGACGGGTCTGAGGCGGCCACGGCTCGACGTGGGATCTGGGAGCTCAGGGCGGCGGTCGGCGTTCGTCTCGGGCGGCGGCGGAAACTCGAGAGCGGCGGCGTAGCTCGGCTCGAGGCGGATCAGAGGCGGCGGTCGACTCGACGAGGGCGTCGGCTCCGGATCTGAGGCGGCGGCGCGTCTGAAGCGACGGCGGGTGCTCGAACTCGGCGGTGGTCGACGCTGAGGGGGAGGTCCTGCAGCCACCGGAGCTTGACGACGAGGAGGTGATCCGCGGCCACCGGCTCGGCGAGGCTGAATCTAGGATTAGGGTTTCTCTGAATCGAGTCGGGGTGTGTTGGGTCATGTCCGAAGCTGGACACGGCAGGTTTGCTGTACTGTGGGGGACGTGTCCGGGTCTGTCGGACACAGGGTTGGGTGTTGCCGTGGTGGAGGTGGATGTGTCCGGGTGTGTCGGACACGAAAATCTGATTGTAATGTTGTAAATCTGGACACAGGAAAGGAATGGATACGGTGGGACACCCGGGGTCGGACCCGAGGCCAATCACGGCTGACACGGTAATGCTGGACACACGGACACGAGCACACAATCAATGGTGATGGCTTGTTGGCTTGTGGGAAATTGTGAGGGCTAGCTAGGGTTTCTAGGGAATGGTGTGAATGAGACTTTAAATAGGCAAAGAGGGTGTGGGATGAAGGGTGCGGATTGGCCCAATAATGAATGGCCAGGGTTATATAAATGGGTTTTTCATGTGGGAAAAATGAGGGTGTAAATGGGAGACGGTAAACTGGTAAATCAATCAAAAAATATAATTTAAGAAAAAAGTTTTAAGAGGCTTCCGATTAGCTACTAATTAAACTCATTTTCAAAACCCTAGAAAATATGTAATTTATTTATTTACTATCCGAAATGGATTTCAAATTTATTATGAAGAAAACAACTAGTCCTTTAAATAATTTTATCAAACAAATGATTTTATGATTTCAAGCCAATAAACATTTGAAGCTAGAGAAATATAATATTATTATTTATTTATTTATTTTGTAATACATCGACATTTAGGAAAAAATGATTTTTTATAAAAGATTTTAAATTACCTTCTAAAATCAAACTTTGCTCAAAACCAAATACAAGAATTCAAGGAGAAAATATTTTATAAACTGGATATTTAAAATAAATAAAAATCTAATTATTTCGGAAATTAGGAAATCGGAGGTTACAAGTCTACCCATCTTAGAAAAATTTCGTCCCCGAAATTTAAGATCCTCAATAATTGCATTTACACATTGTATTATTTCTATCAAAATTTAAATTTCAAACCAACTAATCATGAAGTAATTCCATATTGCTATTTCACAACCTTTCAAGATTTTATAACATCCTATTCCTGAAAATCTTCAAGTTTAAAAATCAAATTCTAATTTTTATCATAATCTCCTCCAAATTTAAGTTCGTATCTAAATACTCAAGAATTTTAATATACAATCCTCCAATTGAATTCCAATCAATGTATATTTATAACATTTAAAAATCTGTATCCCAAAATTTAAATTTTAAACACTAATCCATCAATCATCTTACTCCTCTAACTCAAATTCAATTGATGCTTATTCAAATCTAAATTCTCCTCCGAGAATTGAATTCGACACCATTCCATTAACCATTTTTATTTCCTGATTTCTTTTTTCCTTAACGACTCATTGATGCGATTCTTTCAAAATCTTTAATGCAACATTCATAATATAACGATAATTTTCCAAAATTTCTCAAATTTTTTTTTTATAACCAATTCCATCATATCAAGACCTCCCTAAAATTAATAATTCCTCAAATTTTTGCCCTGTGACTTTCTTAATTCTCCCTTTAAGTTAATGTTTATCCTCGAATTTCAATCAAACCTCGATTCTCGCAAAATCAATGATCCATCAACTCTGTTATAACAACCCCTAAATTCTTTATTTAAATTAATGTTCATCCACAAATTTAATCCTCTTGTCTCTTTTTGTTAGTCATAACCTTGTCATAGATCTTTGCTATGGTCAAAGCCCTAATGATCATGGTTTTAAGAAAACTCTACCTACAGCCGTGCAATTTAAGAAAAATATCTAGGTCATGTGTCATTTGTCATGGTATTTCAGTCTCTGTTAAGGTATACTACTAGTTATATTTTAACAAGAAAATCATGAATACAAACTACAGTATTAGGAAAACAATCAATCGAAAGATGGAAGAAGGAATCATTAGGAGGGAAAGAAAGAACCTGCTAACATATTTCTTGCGGTATCTGCTATCTCTAACAAACACTTAACTCTAGCACATTCACTAACTAATTCCTATTCATGTACACTGGTACCCATATCAACTAATCATTAATCCACAAAATCCATGAATATATCCGTATTGCACACAGCTGTCTATAAATGCCAAAATCTGATGTCAAGAATCTCTAATATAACCATGATTCAATAATGCATCCAAGTTTATACCTCTATCTCTTTAGTACCATACCCTCTGTCAGTTCCCGTTCCTACTACAATTGTCCATACTATTTCCTCATTGCTCCAGTGCACACCAAGCGTAACACCATACTAAGTGCTAACCCTTTCTAATACAAATCTAGATGGACACCCAAGTCAGTCTGCGGTGTCATCTCAATCCTGCTCAAGTTATCAGATCCTTACACATGTATATCATCTAATCATATATTAATATTCATATCTTTCATCTACCATAAATTAATCCTCAAAATAATCGTCAAGGTTTAACTTCTCGATCAACTTAAAAATAATTGCATATACCTCCTCAAAATCAGATACTCAAATATCGAAAAAATTTAATCACTTTTAAAATCCTTATAGCTTTGTCCATGTTTATTGAATTGAATTCGAATACTCAAAATTTTAATAACATAAAATCTTAACTCCTCTAAATTCTTAAAAATTAAAATCCATTCCCACTCTTCAAATTATAAATTTAAATCCTCAAGTATACATATAGATACTCCCAGTCTCTAATACTCAAGGTCCACACAAATACACCAATTATCTACAACCTCAACTGTGTACTGAAATTTGTACTGCCCGAATTTCTTGCAATATCGCTTCCAATAATCCAAGTTATCATCACACATATTTTCTTCAATGATTTCAATTCATGTCAACTGGTATATCATCTAATTATCATCACACCGAGTGCTTACTGTTACTAGCACCATTTTTAATAATTCTTGATATAGAATCATTGGCACTCTTGGTATTATATTACTAGCTTCATTATTGAATCATCTCATCAAGCTCATTAGAACTCATGTTTACCTGTACCTTCTATAATACTCATGTTTCTTTACTCTAATGGGTAGGCATATGGTTCTATATCTCGATTGATGTATAAGCATGTCTCTTAATCCTTTTACAGTCTGTTAAACTAATTTGTGATACACTTCACAACTTTCATTACTAATCCTGATATTTCTCTACTTATGACATCTCATTAAACCCTTTATGCATATACATTTCTTTACCTTTAACATTTCCGATATCAATCATCAAGTTGAACATCATGCTCCATACATCCTTAACATAATTCCTGGATACTTAATCGTTTACATAGATCACTCAATTACATAATCATGATTATCCAGGACGGGTAATTGGCTCTGATACTACTCTGAGAACTATCACTGATATTCTATACTCTCCTTAACTCTCAGTCTCTAATGACACTTATCCTAGAACCATTGGTACAAGGTGCTATGCTAAGGGCTAACTCTAGATTAAAGCCTACTGCTCATATGTCCAACTAAGAAACACTTACAAACTCATAAGTCACACTCAGTCAAACTAATACAAGACACAACCAAAATTGCAAGTCACTAATTATCACACTAACAAGGATCCTTAAAGAATTAAGGCTCAAAAGAACTGGGTTAAGGACTGAAGGTATCTTTACTGCTAGTAAAGAAAAGAAGCGATGGAACAAAGTCCTGGAATAACATAAATAGATAAGTCTTAAGATGATACTTTAAGAACCAATTTAAGATACAACCTGATAATCATACACGTCTTGTCTGAAATCATGACACTCAGAATCCTCGCCACGCCAGTAAGCATAGATGCGATAAACGATAGGTTTCGCAACTAAGGTATGCAACTCTATAATTATGTCATCTAGAATCTTCGCCACGTCAACCGGTATGGCTGCGAGAGACTCTAAGTTTCATAACTATAGTATGTACATCCAAGTCAGGTTCCTACGTTCTCGTCACCACAGCTAATATGGCTGCGATAAACTCTAGGGTCCATAACCAAAGTAGACGTTTTACCTTTCTCACTGTCCTTATCAACATATGTCATCAGATGATACCGTAAATTTTAGCCCGTAAAATTTATCTCGATATAAAATCAACTCAACAACGATACCAAGAATTAAATTTAACAACTGGTCAACAAGAATCAAACTCAATAATGATACCAAGATTTTAATTTAATAACTGATCAATAAGGATCAAGTTCAATAACAACAAGCGAGAGCAGACGGGAACAAGGGAAAGGATTTAAATTGGAATTTATAATGAGATTCTCAAGGGTCGTCCCAGGAATCTCTCAAATAATTTGTGATTGAGTATCCTCTCTCATCCTAGTATCCTATGTCCTATATTCTATAGCAGGTACGCAGTAGTACAACTATGACGTCGCACTACTACGACATCGCACAACTAGCGAAGTCTGACCTGCATGGGCCACCACTAAAAATGTGTCATGACCCACACCCGGTTTAGGGGCACGAGTGCGTGGGTACGTCCAGCCTACGCCGCAGCATCGGCGGTAGAACGCTGTCTAGGTCAAGTACTATCTATAAAATCTCACGCTAGTATCCAACTCCATAAGGAGACTCGGATAACACTATAAAATATTAACAACATACTCAGTCACAACTACAACACGATAGGAATTTGAAAAAACAAAAGTATACAACACAAGTCTAATGACAAAATAATCATACCTGCAATCATTAACTTCCAATCTCCAAGTGTGCCAGAAACCAGTCTACTAAGGTCACAGTCTGGAAAAATATTTTCCAGTCAGGAAGAAGCAAAGTACATCTCTAAATAGCAGTTCTATATTAATGATATAAACTATGTAGCAGTTCTAGATGGAAATATACCAGAAGCATGTATAGGTACGAGAAATAAAAGAAATGCTAGAAATACTGTAAGTAAATGCAGGAGAAGAAACAATATGTCCATTAGCAAGAACCTATGACTAAGTGTGTGAGTACTAGCTTTAACATGTGATCGGCTTGGAAACTTGATCAGGCTGGTTACATGTGATTAGCTATGATTCATGAAGGTCAGGCTAACCGTTGGTTAGCTATGATGCATGTATAGGTCAGGCTAATCACACGTAACAGCTATGAAGCATGGAGATGGTCAGGCCGCACCCGACGTGAGATGTGGGGTGAGCTATGATGCATGAAAAGTGGGGTATGATCACATATCTACACTAAAATACTCCCCAACCCCCGACTGGTATAGTAGATCTAATCATGGTACGCTATGGCACGGGATTCCCTAGGAAGGTAGCAAATCTCCCCGGGAATCAGTGTCTGTACATGCACAAGATAACAACGAAAACAAGTCTTGTACAAGCTACACCATGAATAAGGAATAACATCTCATGACGAGATCCGTATATACCAATCCGTGTAACCAGCGTGTCAAGAGCATGGATATTTACACTAGATACAGTGAACATAGGAGATATCATAAATTAGAAACTAATCAGAGAATGTACTCGCCTTGGGTCCTTAGCTGGTAATTATTGATGTCCTGTTCCAGAGTATCCCCTAGGTAAACCAACAGTCCTATAACATATCACAAGCAAAACCACATTTGCATCAGATGCTACACTAACACAGTCTAAAAATACTGAGTTCGGAACTCCTCTAGGTATGATACTGGTCACCTAGGATCACCTAGTAGGGATACGTAAAACACATTACACTTATTAAGACTTACAATAATTATACATGCACCAATTTAAATGTATTTACAATATATATATATATATATATATATATATATATATGCCTTTTAAATACATATCTGATTTATGCTAGTTGAACATTATATATGTATACTCATACATATGCTAACAATACATTTTTAAAAATATATATATATATTGTCAATGTTATTATTAAAATATATACTAATACTAGTACATCACATTAAATACAAATAAAATACATTAATTGTATGTACAAGATATATATATATATATATATACATTTATACTAATTATACATATTTGAAAATATATTAAGTACATATATATATACAAAATATATACATATACTAAATATTATATATTTTTATACCAAAATACCTACATATATATATTAAAGGAAATACACATATACATATTATACTATACCAATTGAACGATAAGGAGATATATATATATATATCAAAATAGTACGTATACTATTACATTTTATATACCAAAATACGTATTTGCATATATATATATATATCAATCAACATTATATATATATATATAACTAATCAAAGAATGTGTATAATGCCACCCTCCTCAAGGTGATCCCAAATGAAAAAGCAGTTAGCTCCAATGAGTCCGGAGCAGTCCAAATAGCTAGAAACTATATAAAGAAGTCCAAGATCGGAGTTCGCACGAAAATCGAGATAAGGATACCAGGCTAATAGGGGAAAGGGTCGTTGTTCGTCATTAAGGTAACATCTTAATTGAATGAAATTATTTTGAACAATAATTATAATTAAAAGTTTATTTATAAAAAATCTAGAATTTACGTAAAAGCCATCATATATTTTTACATCTATAGTAAAAATTGGTTACCAGCCCAATTAAACAAATTTTGAATTTATTTTATTATTGGAACTATTTCTTAAATAATAATATAAATCCAAAAATTATTATAGTTTTTCACAAAATCAAAATCCTTATATTTATTACATAAAAATAAACTAATTACATAAAACTAGCTATTCATCTTTAATTACTAAACTAATTACAGGAATTTACTAAACTAATTACATATAAACTAATTGATTAATTAACTACTGATTAAGAAATAATTAATTAAACTAAACTATATAAATTAACTAATTAAATTAACTAAACTATATAAATTAACTAATAAAATTAACTAACTAAACTATATAAATTAACTACTGATTATAAATTAATTAACTACTAATTATAATTTAACTTCTGATTAACTAACAATAATCAACTGATCGTATACTTAACTTAACCCAAAAAAATACACAGAACAAAGAGGGAAGAGGGAAGAAGAGGCTCACGATGGGGTTCTTTGCCGGCGTCGGCGCGGGGAAGTCCGCCGGGGTCAGGCCGGGCAGGCCGTCGGCGCGGTGAGGTCTCGGCTCGAGGCGGCGGCGGCGAAGCCCGACGGGTCTGAGGCGGCCACGGCTCGACGCCGGATCTGGGAGCTCAGGGCGGCGGTCGGCGTTCGTCTCGGGCGGCGGCGGAAACTCGAGAGCGGCGGCGTAGCTCGGCTCTAGGCGGATCCGAGGCGGCGGTCGACTCGGCGAGGGCGTCGGCTCCGGATCTGAGGCGGCGGCGCGTCTGAAGTGACGGCGGGTGCTCGAACTCGGCGGTGGTCGACGCTGAGGGGGAGGTCCTGCAGCCACCGAAGCTTGACGACGAGGAGGTGATCCGCGGCCACCGGCTCGGCGAGGCTGAATCTAGGGTTAGGGTTTCTCTGAATCGAGTCGGGGTGTGTTGGGTCGTGTTCGAAGCTGGACACGGCGGGTTTGCTGTACTGTAGGGGACGTGTCCGGGTCTGTCGGACACAGGGTTGGGTGTTGCCGTGGTGGAGGTGGATGTGTCCGGGTGTGTCGGACACAAAAATCTGATTGTAATATTGTAAATCTGGACACAGGAAAGGAATGGATATGGTGGGACACCCGGGGTCGGACCCGAGACCAATCACGGCTGACACGGTAATGCTGGACACACGGACACGAGCACACAATCAATGGTGATGGCTTGTTGGCTTGTGGGAAATTGTGAGGGCTAGCTAGGGTTTCTAGGGAATGGTGTGAATAAGACTTTAAATAGGCAAAGAGGGTGTGGGATGAAGGGTACGGATTGGCCCAATAATGAATGGCCAGGATTATATAAATGAGTTTTTCATGTGGGAAAAATGAGGGTGTAAATGGGAGACGGTAAACTGTTAAATTAATAGAAAAATATAATTTAAGAAAAAAGTTTTAAGAGGCTTCCGATTAGCTACTAATTAAACTCATTTTCAAAACCCTAGAAAATATGTAATTTATTTATTTACTATCCCAAATGGATTTCAAATTTATTATGAAGAAAACAACTAGTCCTTTAAATAATTTTATCAAACAAATGATTTTAAGCCAATAAACATTTGAAGCTAGAGAAATATAATATTATTATTTTTTTATTTATTTTGTAATACATCGACATTTAGGAAAAAATAATTTTTTATAAAAGATTTTAAATTACCTTCTAAAATCAAACTTTGCTCAAAACCAAATACAAGAATTCAAGGAGAAAATATTTTATAAACTGGATATTTAAAATAAATAAAAATCTAATTATTTCGGAAATTAGGAAATCGGAGGTTACACTTCCCCTCGTAAGAGGAAGAAGAAGACGGTTGCTCGTCCCCTCCGAATTCCTGGTATTGAGGCTCCTGGAAGTGAGCCTGCATCTCCCCATGTCGGGGATGATTCTTTGATTGGAGGTTCCTCGCCTTTTAGAGAGGGACCCTTTACAGTTCCGACTGGTGGTGCCGGAGAATCTCTGTTGGAGGCTGCTATCGCTGCTACTGCTTCGGGTAGTGGAACGAGGTCGCCTACGGGGCTGGGTATAATAAGATTCTGTATACCTCTATGCGGATCGGCATCGGGAGGGACCCCTGTCGTGCCTGTAAGCGCACCTAGCGAGATTCCAGCTGATGAGCCTCAGTTGGATTTTGACGAGGACCTGGAAGATTATTTGCCTGCGTCAGTTAACAGACCCCCTTCTCCAGGTATGACCGCTTGCTTAGCATTATTAAGAAATGATTTAGCTGTAATGGCTGCAGATGCGACATATATGCCGTCGGCCATGGGTAAATGTCGTCTTCACTGTCATGCCCCAGTCCCAAAATACGTAGGACCAGGAATACGTGACACACCAGTTACGCATTCGACCAGACTCTGGTCTGACTCGAATACGTATAAGCTGTAAAATATAAAGGGCACTAACTAGATATCCCATAAATGTAAACCTCTATGTCTCAATCCATAATGTACAGAAGTATACAAGAAAGAGATATATGTGCTAGAATTGGCCGCCCCATAACACACTAACTCGAATAGATATGAGAAAAAGTATGAGTCTATAAAACTAGGCTACAACAGCAGATGAATAATCAATGTACAATAACCATAATGTCGGTAGATAAGATGTGAGTACCTGGTACCATGCTCGCCAGACATGCATCTCCAACAACAACTCTAAATGCTCCGTAATCATCTATGCTGCAAAACTGGCAGGGAACCAGGTCCTCAGAGGGACGTAACAAGGTACAAAAATGCATCATGCCCAGTAAACAAAAAATACAAGTGCACGACAGGGTACTCTATCATAACTAAACAAGTGTGACACAGTTTAAAGACAATGTTCGACGCGTGGGCTGTCCAAAATAAAACCGTAGCTCCGAACACAGAGACACACGGAGAATACCGTAGCTCCGAGCACAGAGACACACGGGTGATACACTACTCTAGAATACAGTATCACTACATATACATATATAAGCGCGTGCATAGGAGCCCAAACGTCTAGTAACTGTCTTCCCCTTCCCAAGCGGTCAACGATGGTGCGCTGAACCTGAACCTCTATCTAACAGTCTCGACTCACGGAAGTAACTCAACAGACGCGACCCTAAGGTCGTCCCAGTCTCTGGTCATGATGTCAGTATCAGGATACAGGAATCTGGCATGATCACATTGTATGAGTGTGTCCTGGGGTATCGATGTACTCAGGTACGTTCATCGAGGTACTACAAAGCATCTAATAATTATTCTAAGATGTTATGACGAATGTCAGCACCCGGTTATGATCCGGATGTGAAGTATCGAGCATCAACATAAGTACGTGCATAATGTACATAAAGAACAATAAATATCTATAATCTAAAATACAGGGTGGCAAGGTACACTTGTCTGCGTGCGGCTGCTGATGATGGGGATCTGGTACCGCATCCAAGTCCTCGGGTCCCGCAGTACCTAGAGAAGAGATACAAACCAGAATTAATATTCTATTCTATGACTCACAAGGGCAAGATACTAGAGGGCTGACTACAACTGACTAACGGTACGATAGTCCATCAACTAGTCATCTGTACACTCTCCTCGACCAATCCTTATTCTTACCATATTCTTCACGTAGTTCAGTAGTTCAGGTATGCTCACCCTCTGACCGTATTTACTCCTTAGATATTAGGTCTTCCTTAACCCTCGGATCATTTCATCCTCAAACACTGCTCATCCCTACCGATCACTACGCACATCCATAAATATGTTTAACCCTTAAGCTCAATATTCTCTCACTCAAATCTATATTGATATATCGATGATGATTTAAGCCTTCAAGTTCACCATTAACCTTAACCTCAAGTCATAATATTATCATTTGATTTAATCAGCAATGTTCAAGTATTAAACCATACTATCCAATATAAATCCTAACAATCACAACCTAGCATCTCTACTTAGTGTATATCCATAATTTCATTTCACAACTTATGAAACTAAACCCCAACCACATCTCAATATCCGAATCCAACTTTATAAAACACAAGATACATGAACACTATAATACATATATCCTAAAATATGTCAACCTCCTTAAACCCATCCTTAAGTTATTTAAAATCCACAGGCACATTAATCCTCATTAAACTTAGCCAATATAAACCTTAATCCCATAGTTAACATTTGATTATTTATGCTACACTAACCATATATATCAACATGCTGTAAACACAACCCTAGTTAATATATACACAACCATATATCATCCTATTTAATTAGATAATAAATCTGGAAATTAAATGAAGGTAGGTGGAGAGTCGACCTTGACGACGACGGTACCGGGTACGGTCGGAGAAGGTGGCCGGGGGTGGTGGTGACGATGGTGGTGATGGTGGTGGTAAAAACTGGTGGTGGTGAAAACTGGTGGTGATGGTGGTGGTGAAAACTGGTGGTGATGAAGAAGGAAAAGAGGAAGTCGGACGGGGACGCACAGTCCGGCGGCGGGGACGCACAGCCTCGGGTCGGTCGGGGGGAGCACAGTCCGACGGTGGGGACGTAAAGCCTCCGGTCGATCGGGGGAGAACGCACAGTCCGGTCGGCGGGGGTTTCTGTGTACCGGAGCGGGGACACACAGCGGCCGGCGGGACGCACAACGGGGGAACTGTGCCGACGGGAAGGTCGGGACAGCACCGTGTGGTCAGAAGGAATTGCTGTGGAGTCACCGCGGTGGGGGGTCGATGGCCGGAGTCTGGCCGGAGCGGCCTGTGGGTCTTCTCACAGGGAGGAACAAAACTCCAATGAGGAAGAAGAGTGAAGGAAGGAGTTTCCTTGCATGAACAATAAATAGAGGAGGAGAGAGAAAGATGGGAGAAAGTTTTCCTTGGGATTAGGGCCGGTGGTGTGCTTTGAGGGTGGGGTGAGGTGTTGTTTTATAAGGGGTTTGTGAAGGGGATGGAGGGTGGTGATGAACCTATTCAAAATGGAGGGTGGAGATTTGTCATGAAGAAAAGTGGGTTTGTTCATGAAGGGGGGTGAATGGATGGGTGAGAATGAGACCCCATTTTGGGACCTCTCCATTGTTCATGGCCAATAGGGTGATGACACATAAAATCATTAATTGCAACTTAGCCCCGTAAATTCGGAAATTTGCACGGACACATAAAATGACACAAAATTTTTAGAGAAAAATATGTTTAGTAATTTTTATGGTGAGAGGGTGTTGTGCGTTAGGCACGGGTTTAATTAAAATGGCATTGGGATTTATTAAGGATTAAAAATAGGATTTACAAAGTTGGTATCCCCGATTTAATTAGAAATAAAGTGTCCCACAAATTTAAATTAAATAGGGGCACTTGGGGTCAAAATCCGGAAATGATACAAAGGTCAAAAATGGTGGGGGCTTGGAGTCAGTCTTGGACCCTTTAGTTGGTCCGGCTCAACGGGTTAAGTTGGTATCTCAAAATTAGGGTAACGACACAAGTGTCCGACACGGAATTAAATATAGATTAGGGTTTCGGAAAATTGGGCAATTAATTTAGAGCACAACGAAAAGCTGATTTTGATCGACGGAAAAGTCCAGTGCCTAATTTGGCGGGTCAAGTCAGAAGTACAGTAATTGAACGAAATTTATGGGCTGATATTGGGCTCCGAATAATCAAACAATGATAGGGCGCGCCAAGGGTTTTAATTAATTAAATTAAATACCAAATAAAATTATCTCCACTCTAAACCTCAACATCTACTTCTAAATCCAAAATTTTACAAATCCAAACCTGACTATCTATAGAATAATCCGGGCTCTCTAAAAATTGTGTGGTATTGGCTCAACCAATCCATGTCTAGGATAATGTCATAGTCTGGACTAATTCTCATACTAATTTCTCTCGTTCTGTTTTCAATATCTATCCTCAAAAGAAAAGAAAATTTTTCTTGCCATATATATAATCTCTCTTCTCCTCAAGGTTTTCCTTAAAATCTTATTCCTCGAATTTCTTCTTTTCGCTATTCATCTCTCCAAGTTACAAGTACAAAGATGGTATCACTTAAGCACATACTAGAATTTTTGGAATCTGATCATTATCTTCTAAGTGAGATCCTAAAATTTTATCTCCTCTAGCTCATAATCATCGTTCCTAGCATTGCTATCGTATACAATCACTAGTTTCCATCATCAGGCTATACATTTCCATAAATTATTCTAGGTCATGATCAACAATCCTTCTAGCTCTCAGTACTCCTAAGATCACTGTTACCTCAAGCACGGGTAGGGTACTACTGGGTCCAACTCTCTTGCCAACCTTCCATACTAGATCTAGAATCCAAAGAACCCATCAATCTATCCTGATAAGGTAACAATCTTCTCAGAGAAAGGTATACGAATTCTGTCTTCTGTCGTCTGGTCTTCGATCTTCTTCTGGAGGGAAATTATCAGTCACAAGCATTCGTCTTCCCGAACAATAAGGGACGAGAAACAAGGATAGCGATATTGACGAAGATTGAACGAATGTAAAGTGGAAGTCCAAGGGCGATAATCACATACAAAAAGTTTTTTAAATCGATTATGGATTGAGATCCTATTCAACAATCATAACATCTATTCCTAATTTGTAGGCTCACTTGGAACAGTCAGGTGACCAAGACGATTTAAATCGAACCTGCATGGGCCACCACAAAAATATGTCACACCCAGCCCCAAAATACGTAGGACCAGGAATACGTGACACGCCAGCTACGCATTCGACCAGACTCTGGTCTGACTCGAATACGTATAAGCTGTAAAATATAAAGGGCACTAACTAGATATCCCATAAATATAAACCTCTATGTCTCAATCCACAATGTACAAAAGTATACAAGAAAGAGCTATATATGCTAGAGTCGGCCGCCCCATAACACACTAACTCGAATAGACACGAGAAGAAGTATGAGTCTATAAAACTAGGCTACAACAGCAGATGAATAATCAATGTACAATAACCATAATGTCGGTAGATAAAATATGAGTACCTGGTACCATGCACGCCAGACATACGTCTCCAACAGCAACTCCAAATGGTCCGTAATCATCTATGCTGCAAAACTGGCAGGGAACCAGGTCCTCAGAGAGACGTAACAAGGTACAAAAATGCAACATGCCAAGTAAACAGAAAATACAAGTGCACGACAGGGTACTCTATCATAACCAAACAAGTGTGACACAGTTTAAAGACAATGTTCGACGCGTGGGCTGTCCAAAATAAAACCGTAGCTCCGAACACAGAGACACACTGTAGAAGCTTAAAAAATACGCCGGATGACTATACGCGGTATATCGGTGCAGAGCAGCATAGGTAGAGGCCTTAAGAGCCATCAAGCGTGCAACAGAGCCTTTTCCGCTAGAACAGAGCATGAAACATAAAAGCTCAAAGGACCATCCACGTAAGGCAGTATGTCCAAGCCGCTTCAGCGTAAAACAGGGTGCTTCATCGCCTCCAGGGCGTAAAATTCCTCCCCTTTCATACGCAGCATTGAGGTGTACAAGAGACGCTTCGTATTCCCCGAAGTGAACCTGTCAGATCCTACAATGAACCTGTCAGAGCCTGCAATGAACCTGACGTCTGGACTTCTGGCAAAGGGATACGGCTCGACTACCCAAGCGACGGCTATAATGATGGCACTGCACTGCCACCCAGGCTGTCAAATACCGCCATCCCCTTCGTGTAAACTGCTTCTTCAAGCACAAAGGGATATGCTGCCTTATTTTACACAGGCAAAATGCGAGCTGTTTACGTTCTGCAGTAGACAAACCGCCTGCTACGCCAAAAGCTGCACTCCGTACGGGGTTCAAGGCACGTCTCTTCGCCTAATGCACAGAGCGATGACATTTTCTCGAGGCACGTCTCTGTGACTGATGCGCAGAAAGGGTTGCAGACCGTCAAAGAATACGCCTCCACATTTAATGCACAGGATGGTGGCAAATCTCGGCATTTAATGCAAGAGATTTGATTATATCTTCAAAAGTCGTAATTCCGGCTAAGACGTCTACATCAGCACTGTGGCACGGTACGCAGCGGCTTCTACGCCCATCCAGCGTTTGTGCTCATTCGGCTTCTACGCCTGCTCGGCCTCTGTGCTCCTACGGCTTTTACGCCTGCTCGGCCTCTGTGCCCCTTCGGCTTCTACGCCTGCTCGGCCTCTGTGCCCCTTCGGCTTCTACGCCTGCTCGGCCTCTGTGCCCCTTCGGCTTCTATGCCTGTTCGGCCTCTACGACCACTCAGCTGCTATGCCTGTTCGGCCTCTACGATCACTCGGCTTCTACGCCTGTTCGGCTTCTATGCCGGTTTGATAACTATTTGGCTTCTATGCCATGGTGACAGACATTTGGCTTCTATGCCAATCTCTTCTACACAATGGATACCTACCTACGTGGCTTTTACGTCGTGATCTTCGTAGCAATTATACGCGTTGTGTCCCTTAGTTGGACCCGCGTCACACGCTCATTCAAAAGATCATCTATACGCAGGCATTGGTTACTTTAACTGTTGTGTAAAAGGGTGTTATACTTTCCACTCCTCGGTTGTTACACCGACGGAGTGGTCACTGTCACTAAAACTCTATAAATAGAGACCTCTATCAATTAGGAACAAGGTCGAAAAACTTAAAACTTAAAGATCGAACCAGGTCGACAAAAATTGGAAGATCGAACCCGAGAGAGAGAGAGAGAGAGAGAGAGAGAGAGAGAGAGAGAGAGCACCCGGAGCTCAGGCAAAGAGTAGGGATCGACGACTTTGGCATCGTGCATCCACCCTCTCCTGCAACCTTCGAAGCTGCTTCCTGTCTTCTACGGCACTTCTTCAACATCGTATGGTCCAAGGGCTAAAGTGATCGACAGCAGATCAGACACTTATAGCAATATTTACCCAGATTAAATAAATTGTACTCCCATATCCTCGTATAGGATCAAATTGTACAAGTTTGTTTGTAAACCAAAGAAGGCGGGTTCTGTGTAAACCCCATATTGAATACATCTTCATTCTTTCGTGTAATACCACAAACAAGATGGCGACTCTGCTGGGGACATCTTTCTCTTCTGACGAGGAAGCAATTGCTCAACACGATGCGGTATCTATAGAAACCGTGAAGAAGACACTGGTCGTCCATTTTGACCAGTCTGCCTACAAAGACATGCTTCGAACCGGGGGTAGCTCTCACTCTCTCTCCGTCTAAGACAACAGGAAGCTGCGCAAGGTCTGGATGCCCAAGACATCCTCTACCGTTCCTGTGGACTCTCTGATCTCTTCGACCTCTCCCACCAATGAGGTTGTAGCACTGCCCCCTCCGTGCCCTGCATGTAAAACTCTGTCTCCCGCTACGTGCGGTACAGACGAAACTTCGGGCAAAGCCTCAGCGTTGACCCAGAAGTATTCACTGCGCTCTACGCATAGGAACCAGTCTCCCGCTACGCGCGGTACAGACAAAACTTCGAGCAAAGCCTCAGGGCTAACCCAGAAGTATCCACTGCGCTCTACGCGCAGAAACCAGTCTCTCACTACGCGCGGTACAGACCAAACTTCTTGTAATACCTCAGCGCCAGGTCAGAAGTACAATTCACACTCCAGGCGCAAGACAACATCTGACCTCTACGAGGAACCAGATGAGCGCCATAATTTCCGCGAGGGGAAGCAAGCAGCAGAATACTCGACTTCTCGGCCTTTACGCCAGCAAGAGAACAATCTGCCTACTCTCCGAATTATGCGAGAAGCCGATGGCCGACTGAGGGCCTCTCCAGCTTTACGCCAGACTGAGCGAATCTCCAATTTATGCCAGGCACAGTCCCTCGGCGTAAAACAAGCTCAGATTGCGGAAAGGCATCCCTCCAGGGGATTATCCGTCACCCAGATGGCCAATCTGTTGTACACAGGTGGCACAGGGAAAACCGGGGTGCCCAATATCCGTACGCCCGCTGATGGAAGAAACAAGCCTTCGTCTTCTTCCTCTACTCCTCCTGACCTGTGGGATTACCTAATCCAGAAACGCAAGAACGAGAGTCATAAACGGACTTCGGTTCCCCTGATAGTCAAATGCGGGGAAATCATATGGGAAGATACGTCAACATCTGATGTCGTCATAATAGGTGGACCACAGGAAGACTCCATCTTTATCATTCCACCAACCCATGACAATCAGCGTCCGATAATCTTCGGCAGCAGGCGGAACGCCCCAATCGTGCAAGAGGATTCACGCGAGTCTGAATCTGGCAGAATACAAACCCACAGATACAGCCCACAAGCATTAAATATTATGCAAAATATGGGTTATGACTTAAAACTAAAATAAGGTCTCAACTATGGGAAAGGTAGGCGAACGCCGGTGCGTAGTAATTCTCACTATCGAGAAGCTCGTTTCGGGTTGGGATATACTGCGTGTCTCAAGAGACCCAAAATTCCGAAGTCAGTCCTGTACAACCAGAGGCAATTCTTGATGAATCAGTTTCTGTGGCCAGAGACCACGGCATGTCCAGAGGTAACTTACCTCGACAGAATAAGGGGACGTCTAGGGCCGGGGGTAGAATCCCGTCAAGGTCCAAAAATGATACAACAACAACGATCTCCCTACAAGACCGTAAAATTCAGGCATCAAGAGCCCGAAGACAAAAAGGGAATTTTTCCTTCAACGAAGACGACATCGTTGAGATCTTTGATATATTGGTGAAAGTGCGCAAGCTCCAGCTACCCAACATCAGACATCCTGAGAGGGCTGGCAACGTGGATCACCCAGATTATTGTTTCTTCCACCGATACACTCATCACCCCACAAAGGCGTGCTATGTGCTAAAAAGGAAAATTCAGGAGACGATCGATGCCAAGGTCATCACTTTGAATCTGTGAACAAAGGGACAGTCCATACCGATTGGATTCCTATTCTTTTCTTACATAACGATTTGCTCCTTTTACAAGTTTGTCATGTTCATATCACCCCTGAATAAAACTTTAGGCTACCGACTATCTTCTAATATAAGTTACCCTCTACACTTGACATCCGTACTTAACTCCAAGGTACGCCAGTGGTGTTAAGTCCACAAAAGCTGCCATGTCCATGTCACCTCTGAGCAGATGTGTGCCTCCATCCCCGATGGAAGTCACAATCACAAAGTTTGTCATGTTCATATTACCTCTGAATAAACTTCCGACCGTCGGTTGTCATGTCTATATTACCTCTGATATCGATTGTCGTCTATACTTGACATCCGTACTTAACTCTAAAGTACGCCAGTGGTGTTAAGTCCACAAAAGCTGCCATGTCCATATCACCTCTGAGCAGATGTGTGCCTCCATCCCCGATGGAAGTCACAATCACAAAGTTTGTCATGTTCATATTACCTCTGAATAAACTTTCGACCGTCGGTTGTCATGTCCATATTACCTCTGATATCGATTGTCGTCTATACTTGACATCCGTACTTAACTCTAAAGTACGCCAATGGTGTTAAGTCCACAAAAGCTGCCATGTCCATATCACCTCTGAGCAGATGTGTGCCTCCACCCCCGATGGAAGTCACAATCATAAAGTTTATCATGTTCATATTACCTCTGAATAAACTTTCGACCGTCAATTGCCATGTCACTCTCACCTCTGAGCAAGTATGTACCACTCCCCGTGACGAGGTAGAACCCATAGCACGAAAATTCTTGGAAGTCATGAACTCCTACCGTCCATATGTCTGGGAAGTAGCGTCATCATCCAACGTCATCACAACATATGGGCCACAGGAAGATTCTATCTTTATTATCCCGCCTACCTGCAGCAGCCAGCGTTCAATAGTCTTTGGTCGCATGCACAATCAACCGGCTATCCAGGAAGATCATTTCGATGACGATACTGGAAAAATGCAGATTCACCGATACAGCCCGCAGGCGTTAAGGATCATGCAAAACATGGGCTACGACTTGAAGCGGAGGCCAGGCCTCAACCACGGAAGGGGCAGACGAACGCCGCTGCACGGCGACCCCCGCTATCAGCAAACCCATTTTGGGTTAGGATATGCCACCTCCCTTACGACTTCTAAGTCAGACGAGGGCATCTTTTCCTCCTCCCAGGATGGCCCGTCGCCTCCCGACTCACCTGATGCTCTCGAACAAACACTATCAGTAAATATGGTGGTGACAGATCCCACATGAGCAGATGAACAGGATTCTGAGCCGTTTGAGAATGACTCTTGGGCTCAACAAATGGATACGCAGAAGAATTCTGCTTCGAGCAAAGAGAACCTCCCACCAAAGACGAAGTTATCCAAATCGATGTTGGGGGTAAACTTTCGCCAAAGCCGATATTTATCAGTGACAATCTTCCCCTAGCTGAAAGAGAAGAAATCATACAGCTGATAAAGAAATACGTCGACGTCTTTGCATGGGATTATAGGGATATGCCGGGCCTTGACCCGAAGGTGGCTACTTATAAATTGACCGACTCGAAGCCTATGAAGCAGCACCAACGTCGGTTCCGCCTGGATATGATGGACGCCATCGAAGCTGAAGTCAAGAAGTTGATAACCTGCGATTTCATCCGGGAAGAACAACATCCCGACTGGGTCGCCAACGTTATCCCAGTTATAAAGAAAAATGGAAAAATACGTATCTGCATCGATTACCGAGATCTGAATGCAGCCTGCCCCAAGGATGAGTTCCCTCTTCCCATCACGGACATCATGATCGACAACACCTGTAGTTTTGAACGCATGTCTTTCATGGACGGATTCTCCGGATACAATCAGATCAAGATGCATCCTGAAGACGAGAAGCACACTGCCTTCCGTACCCCGTTGGGAGTATATTACTATACGGTCATACCCTTCGGATTGAAGAACGCCGGGGCTACATATATGAGTGGCATATTCCATGAACATTTACGCAAAATAGTAGAATGTTATGTGGACGACATAGCCGTCAAGAGCCGCCTCAAGGATGATCACATTCAAGACTTGAGGATGGTATTCGAGTTAATGCGCCAACATCAACTCAAGATGAACCCTACGAAGTCCTTCCTGGGTGTATCTAGTGGCAAATTCCTGGGGTTTGTCATTACCGCTAAAGGCATCCAGGTGGACCCTGACAAAGTCCAGGCCATCGTAGAAATGCGACCGCCCCACAATCTGAGGGAACTCCGGGGATTTTAAGGCCGTCTGGCTTATATCCGGAGGTTCATATCCAACCTCTCGGGAAGATGTCAGCCCTTTTCGCATCTCATGAAGAAAGGTGTATCCTTCGTATGGGACGAAACCTGTCAGCAAGCATTCGGGGATATCAAACGTTACCTCACCAGTCCGCCAGTTCTGGTGCCTCCCATCATGGGAAGACCATTCTTGCTGTACGTCCGAGCAATGGATCATTCGCTAGGAGCTCTTCTCGCACAGAAGAACGATGTGGGGCATGAACAGGCTATCTACTACCTCAGCAGGATGATGGTCGGAGCCGAATACCGGTACAACCCAGTGAAGAAAGAATGCTTGGCTCTGATGTTCGCTATCCAAAAGATGCGGCACTACGTCACCGGCCAGACTATCCACATCATCTCCAGGATCAACCCTCTTCGAGTACTGATGAGCAAGCCGAGTGTTCTTAATTCCCGACTCACAACTTGGGCGATGCTGTTAACACCATATGACATGGTATACGTACCGCAGAAGTCCATCAAAGGCCAAGCGCTGACCGACTTCCTAGCTGCTCATCCGATCCCAGAGGCCTCCAAATTATACTAAGACATTCCCAACGAAGTTGCAGAATATAATTCCGCAATGGAAGGTGACGCATGGCAACTGTTCTTCGATGGCGCCTCCAGGACTGGTCCCCAGGGAAACGTGGTTTCAGGGGTAGGAATCATCCTAGTCACTCCTGATAAACTCGTCATCTACCGGGCATATTCTCTTAACGAACCATGCTCCAACAATGTGGCAGAATACAACGCCCTGTTAATTAGACTCCAAGTCGCTAAAGAGCTGGGGGTCGAGTCCCTAGAAGCTTTCGGTGATTCTCTGCTTATCGTCAATCAAGTCCGAGGAATATATAAAGTCCGGAATCCAGACCTCATCCCCTATCACCAAGCAACAGTCGAGATAGCCATGACATTCAAAGGGTTCTTCCTAGAGCATGTACCTCGATTCCAGAATCTGGAAGCTGATGTCCTAGCCAGTCTAGCTACGGATTTAGCCACTCCTATAAGAAGGCAGGATTCGGTAATCCTTCTTAACAGAGATTTATTCTGCGTGAAGAACAACTTTCACATAGAATGCAGCTACCCTGTTAACACGGATCCCCCGGAAAGAGACTGGAGAAGCCCCTTCATAGATTTCGTCGCATACGAAATCTTGCCAGAGGACCCCAAAGAAGCGGTATCCGTCAAAAGACGATTATTACGCTTCTACTTCGATGCATCTTCACAATGCCTATATCGTCGGACTTACGACGGACTGCTATTAAGATGTACCTCAGGCGACGAAGCACAGCAGATTATCTGGGAAGCTCACGACGGCGTATGCGAAGCGCATCAGCCAGGTCCTAAGCTACAGGATCGTATCAGAAGAATGGGCTATTACTGGCCCACTATGATCACAGACGCGATCAGCTATGCAAGACAATGCAGAGCCTGTCAGGTTCATGCAGACTTCATACATCAATCGTCTGAATATCTACATCCTACGGTTGCATCCTGGCCCTTCGAAGCATGGGGTATGGATATCATAGGTCCTATTCACCCATCTTCTTCCAGAGGCCACCGGTTCATACTGGCCATCACGGATTACTTCTCCAAATGGGCAGAGGTGATCCCTCTGGCTAAGGTAAAGGCGTCTGACCTAATCAGCTTCATCAAGCATCACGTCATTTATCGCTTTGGGATTCCCCGAAGGATAATCCATGACAATGGGCCTCAGTTCATCAGCCAAGCGTTTTATCGATTTTGCGATAAAAATCGAATACATAATATTGTCTCTACGGCATATTATCCAGCTACTAATGGTTTGGCGGAAGCTTTCAATAAAACCATTATCAAACTCCTGAAGAAGTTCGTCTCTTCGAACAAAAGAGACTGGAATGAAAAGCTGGGCGAATGTCTCTGGGCATACCGCACAACGGTACGGACACCGTACCCTATTTTCACTGGTCTACGGGAGCGAAGCAGTTCTTTCCATCGAAATCCAGATCCCGTCGCTCAGGATAGCCGTGACTAATGAGCTGACCCAAGAAAAGATTGACCTGTTAAGGCTTCAGGAGCTCGAAGGATTAGATGAGAAACGCCTCCTAGCTCAACAGCGGATCGCGCTCTACCAAGCACGCATTTCTAGAGCTTTCAATCATAAAGTAAAGGAAAGAGTGTTCAAGGTCGGCGAGCTAGTCTTAGCCGTAAGAAGGCCGATGATTCTCACTCACAGGAGTAAAGAAAAATTTCAGCCCAAGTGGGAAGGCCCTTATGTGATCGAGACAACGTTCTCGAATGGCGCTTACAGGTTAGCCCAGCACCTATTAATGGCTCCTATCAACGGTAAATTCCTGAAGAGGTACTATGCTTAACCTCCTCTACAACAGGGTAAAATATAGCTGAAATCCCAATTCTGACAAAACTACTTCCACAACGAAGCTAGTTAGGTCATATTCTATCGTGTCCGTATGACCTCTGAATAGGTATGTCTTGCTAGAAGTTTATCGAGAGTTTATCACGTCCATACTACCTCTGATATCACTCTTACCTAAATCTGTCATTTATATTCCGAAATGATGGGTCTACAAAGTCAGAAAAGATTCGCTTTAATTCCAAAAAGGGCAGAATTACATTAGGGAAGCTAAAAGCAAGAAAGGGTACATTATTGCGGGGGAGCAGTCAGATCACGAATCAGCTTCGCCAGTGCAGCTACCTTCTCGCCCCTGGAAACCAAGGCATCAGCGCGGGCCCGTTCCAGCCGTGCCTCAGGATTATTCGTAGAGGACAGTTCGGCCCTTGCCCGAAGAGAGCCAGCTCGAGCAGCTTCTGCATGCTCCAGGTCCCCTCGCGCGGTGCTCAGTCGACCAGACGCTACGCCTAGACCTGCCAACGACTGAGAAGCCCACTCCTCTACCCGGGCGAGTTTCTTCTTCAACTTGCGGACCCTCGCTGCGTTCCCTTCATGCTCGGATTGGCACTTCGTCTCGAGAGCAAGAGCCTCCTCCACGACGTCCTTTCTTTTATTCGTCTCTAGCTTACGGGCTTTGATGGAATTATCTAAGCTCTCCAGCTGTTTGGTAAGTCGCGCAGTCATGGAGTCATATCTGGCCTGGACTTCGGCTTCTAAACTGCCCCGAGTCAGCTGCAAGTATTCGTTAATGGGTTGCTCCAACCCATTAACCATCGCCTCCAGGGCGTCAGCTACCCCGGAATCGCCGAACTCTCTGACGGCCCCAATCAAAAACTGGGAAGCCTTCTTCAGGCTCTCAAAATCCAGATTCTTCGCCAGCACCATTGTTATCAGCGTATTCAAATTGGCGTAGAAGGTGCCGGTATACAGCTCGGTCAGCGGAACCAGATCTGGTTGAATGCCAGGAGTGGCCACGATATTGGAAAGTTCTCCTCCAAGGACGATTGCAGACGAGGTGGCCACAGCCGCCGCCTCGACAGGTGGTGTGACCGAAGAAGGTGCGGCAACGACGGTCGAAGTCATCGCCATACTCACAAGAGGCGAGGTCACGATGACGGGTTCGTCCTCCTCTTGAGATGACGAAACCACTGCGGGCGAGCTGGCCCCCGAAGCCATTTTCTTCTCGAAGTGGAACGCCTCCGTATCATCGTCAGGAGCCCGAGCAGAGCCAGAAGGCGTTTCAACGCTATACTCCCCGTGGGCACCATCCCCTGAGAAGAGGACAAGAAAGTTGACATCAATATGATAGTAATCTTTCTAAGAGGAGACATAAAGATGACCTTTACCCATAGCCAATGGTATATATGCCGCGTCTGCAGCTGATGTAGCTATGTCACACCTTAATGACGCAATACGAACTGTCATACCTGGAGAAGGAGGTGGGCCAACCGACATCGCCAGGAGCTCCACCAAGCCTTCGCCGAGGCGTGTTCGAGGTTCGTCAACTGGAACCTCGCTGGTCGTGCTCACGGACGCAGCAGGAGTTTCCTCCATTGCTGGTCTAGAGGAAGATTCTCCCATTTGCCTCGGCCACGCGGGCGATTTCATTCCACTACCAGAGGCAGTGGCAGCAACGGCAGCCTCAAGCAGGAGTTCTCTGACACCGCCAGCCGAAATTGAGGGTCCCTCTCCGAGAGACGGGGAACCTCCAATCAAAGGGACATCCCCAACAGGAGAAGCAGCAGGTTCCTCTCTAGGAGCCTCAATGCCAGGAATCCGGAGAGGGCGATCAGCCGTCTTCTTCTTCCTCTTGCGAGGGGAAGTCTGCTTCGAGGCAGAAGCCCTTTGCTTCCCTGAGATCGCCAAAGCCCCCGCAGGCGGAGGCACTTCACACCTCGGCACCGACACCAGAGGTTCATCCGGAATGGCGGACTCCTCGCCCTCGTCAGATGAAACCGAGGGGACTTCGATTCTTCCCCCAGGCTTGGAGAAAGGCACCCTGAAGCTTCCAAGCATGTCAAAGTCGCGATGGAGGGTGTTGATCGCCACGTAGAACTGAGCATACGAATGGAGGATACGCAGCTCCGTGGAGAGGGTGGCGACTGGCACAATGAAGATTGCTTTGGTACAGCCCATGATGAAGTACCGCCACCCCCTGGCTCCATCAATGAGTCTGCCCCCGGACCTGAAGCTGGTGATGGCATTGCCCACGTGTAGCTGATCGTACCCAAACTGTCTCGCGAACCGACTGGGCAAGTAAGGCTCGAAGAAGCAATGATTCTCGCTTCTGTACAGCAAATGGGAGGGTCTGATGTAGACCAACCAATTAAAGGCTTCCAGGAAAATATTGGTCTTTTCTCCGCCTAAATCCTCGAGCCTAATCCCCGACTGATTACGATGTATAGAAGGGACGGTGCAGAGGAGCTTCCAACAATGACCAAGGCTTAGCGCCAGCCGACAGTCCACGACTGTGGTCACGTTCCAGAGGGAGCCCTTATAGTTCAGCAAGAAACTACCCCCCGCGCTGCTACCAGGACCGGGAGACATCACCCGGGGGTTGTGAAGAATTAACCATCCCATCAAGTACAGGTATGGTAACTCTACCCGGGGAAAACTCTCACGCCGAGCTTCATCGACGAGCAACCCGTCAGTCATGGCTCGCAGTCCAGCCTGTATACGGCACACCATGGCAGGAAGCAAGCCTAGCCTTACCCCGAACACCAGACGGACGGCGGGCTACAGGATGTTCCGATGAATGCGGTCCGCGGACGCGGTGCCAGGCACCACTACTCGACGCAGCCATAGGGAGAGAAAGTCGGCCAGCTTGGCTTCCTCAGACAAAGGTCTGCGGCAGCGCCTCAAGTAACTATAGGCCTTAGTGCCTTCAGGGTACTTTCCTACCCCGTCATTGAGAAACTGATCTAGAGCGTTGGCCTCCTCCATAAGGTCCTCAACGACCTCGGCACTAAGCACGGCCAAACAGTTCACGGGCTCATGCTTATCCTCCGAAACCTTCACCGACTTGACGGCCCTTGCCCGGTGGAAGAAGAGGTAGGACATCCACTTAGTGGTGTGAGCCAAGTCAGAAGGCTCATTATAAAAGGCAGTGCACGCGAGGTAGTGGCACATAAGCTCCTGATACACCTCCACAACCCGAGGATCCGAGTCCTCCAACTCCCGGTTGGTAGGAACATACTCTTCATACGGGGTATCCCCCATCGGCAGTCTCGAGATCGCTGCTATTTCGTGGAGGGCCAACCCCAACTCCCCCAGTGGAGTGGCGAAGGTCCCGGTGAGCAAAATGTATCGCTCCATCAGCACTAGAAAGAGGTTAGGGTTGGGAGGCAACCCAACACTCGTCACACTCATGCAAGTCGACTGCAAAAATGCAAGGAAAACACGTCATTACGAACCTTGCAACATAAAGACCAAGAAGCGACAGTCGGTGCTTTACGCCAAGATTGTACAAAATTTGGTCATCCTACGCTAGGAGTCATATCCTGAAAGCGTAATAAGCGGTATACGGTCCGTGCTTTACGCCAGACTGCTAAAATTCTAGTTATTACGCCGGAGGTCCCATCCAAAGCGTAAAACTAAAATTTTACAGTATACACCAAGTCTTCGGCAGCCAGAGCTTTTATGCTCATAACTACGAAGACATGGAGTTTTTACGCTGACACATTAGAAATGTGGGCGGAAAAGATGAAAATGTCTCCGTGCGTCATCTTCCTCAAAGAGGCTATCAGCACAGAAGACGACCTAGCGCGGTCACGTTCAACGTGTGCGAAGGATTTTTCGTCGTTCTTTGTCATTTCCGATGGCTATACCTCTAAGACCAGGTGCGCTACTCGTCGGCAGGATACTTCGCTCAGAAGGAAGTTCGCATCGCCCGACCGAAGACTCTCTCGTCGGGGCAGAAGCACGAGAAGAAGAGCCTATGCTCTTTTCCTTGGTGGAGAGGGTTTGCTTCGGCGCCATTACTGGAAACCTGGAGTGCTCGGAGAAAGTACAAGGGAAAAAAAAACTTAAATAATCAAAGCTCCCTCTCACAGAAGACGAATAAAAAGTTTCTCTCTCCAAAAGCTTGGGATATATATAGAGTTCGGGTCGACTCCTCGAATCCTCAGGTGGCTCCTCGAAACCCCAACCGAATCTCACAAATTAAATATTTGGTTATGATTGGGTACTACGTCAGCCCGCTACTCTCGAAAGACGGACAGTCAGCAAATTTGAAGAGTTTTTCGTGCAAAAGCAGGTCAGCGGTTCCTATGCTAAGGAGCTTTCTATGCTCGGCAGCAACAGATCTACGGTTTTACGCTCACAAGCTACAAGTCTATGGTTTTTACGTCCGGATGCCTTTGTGCTCGGTAGCTTTTATGCTCGAGAGGCTACAAATCTACGACTTTTTACGCTCAGCAGGTACCAAATCGATGATCTCACGCTCGGTGGCGCTTAGTTTACGCTCGGAGGCAACAGATCCGTAACCTCTACGCTCGGAAGATTTCTTTCGTTCACAGGCTACAAATCTACAGTTCTACGCTAAGGAGCTTTCTACGCCCGACAGCAATAGATCTACGATTCTATGCTCGCAAGCTATCAGTCTATGGTTTTATGCCCAGATGCCTTTATGCTCAGTAGCTTTTACGCTCGAGAGGCTAAAAACCTATGACTTCACGCTCAGCAGCTCCAAATCAATGATCTCACGCTCGGTGGCTTTCTACGCTCAACAGGCCTACGAACTCAAGATTTTTAGCTTATCTACGCTACGGATATCTGACTTTCTGCATATCCAAACTCAAGGCGGTCGATTATAGGAGTTCACACAGAAGATACTCCTTCTTGACCTTAACATATCCTAAGTACCCGAAGCATACAAGAGTTCAAACATTAAGAAATTACTCTTCTCGGGTCAATTGGAGGATCATCCAGACTCCAGTCTGAATATCTCGTCTATCAAAAGATGGCAACTCAGTTAGACAGCCATTTCTCGACCCTGTTCCAAGGGATTTTTCGAGAAGTCATTCTTGAAGACGAAGTCTGAACAAAAATTTTATTCATCAGAAGTTCAGAGCTCTACGTGGTCCCTCAGTCCTAGCAACAGGACAGTCTAAAAAATATTCAAAATGCTCAACAAAGCGTTCTATGGACTATTCGCTATACGTGAAGGACAGGACCTAGCACTCTTTCTACAGAGTCAGCGTACAGAATCAGACGTGTCGAAGCTACACATATTCAGACTTTACAGCAACATATGGCAAGATGATGATATGAAGAAGCAAGACGATTTTATTAAAAGATTAAAGTCATGATTACATATAAGGGAAATCCAATCTACAAGGGTTTTCTTTTCATCTTCATGATTACATATGAGGGAAACTCCATCTACAAAGGATTTCCCCATCATCGTTCGAAGATCACACCGAGAAGCCGCTCTGACAGGGTCTCGCGCCGGTGATGGTCTTCCTCTTCTTCCAAGAAGATGATCAGTGGCAGGAGGATACAAAACTGGGCAGATGACCCATCCTCCAAAAGGAAAGCAGGGTAACTCTGCTTTCCTACAGACCACCGCCGCTCTAGCCGGTCTGTCTGCCTCTTGTCACCAGAAGTAACTGGAGAGGGCGCCACTTGCAAACAGCGTGGTGAAATACGATTCTTCGTCTTTTCTGAAGAACCACAACATAAAGTTGCTGATTATCCCGAGCAAGGGAGGCTAAGATATCCTTCCATGATCCATCGTTGCAGTGGACACTTGCTCGAAGATGCCATCTTTTTCGGCTCCTTACACGCTGGAAGAACATGATCTCCTTCTTCCTTAAATCGACCCGGCGAACTTCGGCGATCATCTCTGCGTGGTGATGAAAATATGGGGAGAACAGGCTAACTCCCCCAGCCTTTTTTAGGCGAAAGGGGTCACACCGGTCCCCAATAAATCCGCCAAAAAGTCGGCATCGACCATTTCAACGCTCCATTCAGAAACGTTTTGAGTCACGAGGTGCGGTTCATGCTTCATTCAAAGCGTTCCAACTTCCGAGGAATTTGAAAGCTTTGAAGGGGGTCTTGTAGAAGCATAAAAAATATGCCGGATGACTATACGCGGCATATCGGTGCAGAGCAGCATAGGAAGAGGCCTTAAGAGCCATCAAGCGTGCAACAGAGCCTTTTTCGCTAGAACAGAGCGTGAAACATAAAAGCTCAAAGGACCATCCGTGTAAGGCAGTACGTCCAAGCCGCTTCAGCATAAAACAGGGTGCTTCATCGCCTCCAGGGCGTAAAACTCCTCCTCTTTCATACGCAGCATTGAGATGTACAAGAGACGCTTCGTATTCCCCGAAGTGAACCTGTCAGATCCTGCAATGAACATGTCAGAGCCTGCAATGAACCTGACGTCTGGACTTCTGACAAAGGGATACGGCTCGACGACCCAAGCGACGGCTATAATGATGGCACTGTACTGCCACCCAGGCTGTCAAATACCGCCATCCCCTTCGCATAAACTGCTTCTTCAAGCACAAAGGGATACGCTGCCTTATTTTACACAGGTAAAACGTGAGCTGTTTACGTTCTGCAGTAGACAAACTGCCTGCTACGCCAAAAGCTGCACTCCGTACGGGGTTCGAGGCACGTCTCTTCGCCTAATGCACAGAGCGGTGACAGTTTCTTGAGGCACGTCTCTGCGACTGATGCACAGAAAGGGTTGCAGACCGTCAAAGAATACGCCTCCATATTTAATGCACAGGATGGTGGCAAATCTCGACATTTAATGCAAGAGATTTGATTATATCTTCAAAAACCGTAATTCCGGCTAAGACGTCCACATCAGAACTGTGGCACGGTACGCAACGGCTTCTACGCCCATCCAGCATTTGTGCTCATTCGGCTTCTACGCCTGCTCGGCCTCTGTGCCCCTTCGGCTTCTATGCCTGCTCGGCCTCTATGCCCCTTCGGCTTCTATGTCTGTCATGCCCCAGTCCCAAAATACGTAGGACCAGGAATACGTGACACGCCAGCAACACATTCGACCAGACTCTGGTCTGACTTGAATACGTATAAACTGTAATATAAAGGGCAATATCTAGATATTCCATAAATATAAACCTCTATGTCTCAATCCACAATGTACATCAGTATACAAGAAAGAGCTATATGTGCTAAGGTCGGCCACCCAATAACACACTAACTCGAATAGATTCGAGAAAAAGTATGAGTCTACAAAACTAGGCTACAACAGCAGATAAATAATCAATGTAAAATAACTATAATGCCGGTAGATATAATGTGAGTACCTGGTACCATGCTCGCAAGATATGCCACTCCATCAGTATCTCCAAGTGCTCCGTAGTCGTCTATGCTGCAAAACTGGCAGGGAACCAGGTCCTCAGAGGGACGTAACAAGGTACAGAAATATAGCATGCCAAGTAAACAGAAATTACAAGTGTACGACAGGGTATTCTATCATAACCAACTAGTGTGACACAGTTTAAAGACAATGTTCGACGCGTGGGCTTTCTAACATAAAATCTTAGCTCCGGACACGGAAACACACGGCACGTACCGTAGCTCCGGGCAAAGAGTCACACGGGTGAAACAGCTACACTAGATACAGGTATCACTATAAAATACTACATATATGTAAGCGCGTGCAGAGTAGCCCAAACGTCTAGTAACTGTCTTCCCCTTCCCAAGCGGTCAACGATTGTGCGCTGAACCTGAACCTCTAACTACAGTCTCGACACACAGAAATAACTCAACAGACGCGACCCTAAGGTCGTCCCAGTCTCTGGTCATGATGTCAGTATCAGAATACAGGAATCTGGCATGATCACAGTGTATGAGTGTGTCCTGGGGTATCGATGTACTCAGGTACGTGCATCGAGGTGCTGTGAAGCATCTAGCAATTATTCTAATACGTTACGTCGATTGTCAACACCCGATTATGAACCGGACACGGAGTATCGAACGTCAACAGAATTATGTGCACAAAGTACATAAAGGACAACAAGTATTTGTAAACTAAAATACAGGGTGGCAAGGTACACTTGCCTTCGTGCGGCTGCTGATGACGGGGTCCCGGTACCGCGTCCAAGCCCTCAGGTTCCGCAGAACCTAGAGATGAGATACAAACTAATAATCAATAATCTATTCTATGACAGACAGGAATATAATACACGTCTAAACATATGCCCAGACTCAGCTATAACTCACATGGACAAGACACTAGGGACAAGACACTATGGGGTTGACCACAGTTGGCTATCGGTATAATACATCCATCAGCTAGTCATCTGTACACTATCATCAACCCAATCCTCAATCCTTCTATATTCATCACAAGGTTCAGTAGTTCAAATAGGTGAAATCCTCAAGTTCCTCCTGGTATCCCCAGACATTATCCTGCACGTTTAATTTTCATCCTCGAAATAAATAATCAGCAATTATCTAAACCCTCGATTAAAGATACAGTCCACAAATTATTTGAGCACCGCTCCCCAATAATATTATTAATATTTCTCAGTCCTCAATCACTAACTAATGGTTTGATTTTACACACTATTTCACAGTCAACCTCCTACCCATCAATGTCCATCAAACCACTTTATCATCATCTTCCAATAGTTACCCAAGGGTCGATATCCCTATACCATTTATTAATTAAATCTGCTCCTTGGTATTAATCAATGTATTAAATCCCCATCCTTTCTCATGTGTTTATATGCATGCACAACATCAAACCTCACTCAATACATAGTCCATAAACCTAAGTATTAACTAAGCATGTTAACCATCAATGCATATAATTTCTAAGATTTAAATACCAACAAACCCTAGAACTTAAACCTATACAACCCTAAAATCACATGAAATAAATACACTAATCATTAACACTAACTAAACATAAAATAAAATATACAATATTTAAGAAGGGGGAGTCATTCATCTCGGCGAGGCGGCGATGCTGGCCGGAGTCAGGTGAATAGTGGTGGTGGAGATCGAATGCCAAGGCGAAGCTCGCCGGATGTGAGTGCTGACCGGAGGGGAAAGGCCGGGGGACACTGGAGGCGAGGGGTGTAGGTATCGCCGGATCGAGGACCACGTTGGGGTAGGGTGTTACCGGAGCTGCGGGGAGGCTCGACATTAGAAACAACTGGATGCGGGTGATACTCGGCCGCCGGGGTGGCAGAGCCGAGCTGCGGAGACTGTCGATCGAAGAACAGCGGGTTGCAGTGGATACAGTTGGACGGAGGACGGCAGGTTCGTCGGGGTATCTCGGCGCGGGTTGACACAGCCGAAGCAGTGGCCATGGCCTGGCCGGAGGGGGAGCTGCACAGCTCGAGGGGTAGAGGAACGGGCATCTCGGGGATGACTGGGCAGAGTCGAGGGAACTCGCCGGGAAAGGAGGGTGGTAGTGGACTGAGGAGTCAAAGTGCGGTGGTTCATTGCCAGAATTGTGGGCTGTATCGTACTGGAGTGGCTGTCGAAGAGCAGTGAGTTCGAGCGGCGGAGCTGCGGCTCGTCGGAGCTGCGGGCTGCAGCAGGCGGACGGTGGTGGAGGTCTAGGGGTGTCGATGATTCCCGGTCGGAGAAGTCCTGGCCGGAAACTGCTGTTCGTGCGTGGGGGCAGTCGGTAGTCGATGAGGGTACGCCGGAGATGGGAGGACTCGACGGAGCGGCCGTGGCATCACTGGAGGGAGGTGGCTTGATACGGGGGCAGCAGCAAATGGCTTAGGTGGACGGGGCACAGCAGGCCGACGGCGGAGGAGTAGTGCTCGGCTGCCTGGGTATAGCCGGAGCTGTCGAACCGCCGGCCGGAGCAGGGTCGGGTGGAGTGGTGTAGTATAAGGAGGAAAGAGAAGAAGAAGAGATGAAGAAAATGGGGAGGTGGGGTTTTGGTTGGCATGGAGAAAGAGGGAGGAGAGAGAGAGGGGGTGGAGGTTTTCTAGGCATGGGGATTAGGGCCTGCCTTGGGGATTGTGTGAGGGTGATATGATGGCTTTATAGGGAGTGTGTGGAGGAGATGGAGGGTTGGGATCCATCCATTCAAAATGGATGGTTGGGATTTAACATGAAGGGAATGAGGTTTCTTCATGAGGGGAATGGGTGGGTGAGAATGGGACCCTATTTTGGGACCCTCTCATATGTTCATGACCAATAAGATGTTGCCACATAATTTAATAATTGCGACTTAGCTCCGTAAATTTGGAAAATTGTATGGACACATAAAATGACACAAAAATTGCGGAGAAAATTATATTTAGAAATTTTATTATGAGGGGGAGTTGTGCGTTAGGCACGGGTTTAATTAGGGAGACATTTGGATTAATTTAGGATTAAAATAGGATTTACAAAGTTGGTAATCCCGATTTAAATAAAAATAAAGCGTCTCGCGAATTGAATTTAATTGGGGCCCGTGGGGTCAAAATCCGGAAATGACGCAAGGCCAAAAATGGTGGGAGCTTGGAGTTAGTCATTGATCCTTTAGTTGGTCCGGCACAACGGGTTAAGTTGGTATCCCAAAATCGAGGGTAACGACACAGGTGTCCGACACAGAATGAAATGTGGGTTACGATTTTCGAAATATTGCACAATTAATTTAGAGCACATAAAAATTAATTTTAACAGACAGAAAAGTCCAGTACCGAATTTGGCGAGTTGAGTCGAAAGTACAATATTTGTACGGAATTTATGGGCTGATATTGGGCTCCGAAACACTAGACAAAGATAGGGGGCGCCAAAGGTTTTAATTAATTGAATTAAAATTCCAGATAAAATTTATCAACTCTAAACCTCGACATCTGCTATCAAAATTTTCCCAGATCCACTCTAACTATCTACAGAATAAATCGAGGGGGTTTACAACGCCTGCTCGGCCTCTGTGCCCCTTCGGCTTCTACGCCAGCTCGGCCTCTATGCCCCTACAGCTTCTACGCCTGCTCGACCTCTGTGCCCCTTCGGCTTCTATGCCTGTTCGACCTCTACGACCACTCGGCTTCTACGCCTGTTCGACTTTTACGCCTGTTCGACTTCTATGCCGGTTTGATAACTATTTGGCTTTTATGCCATGGTGACAGATATTTGGCTGCTATGCCAACCTCTTCTACATAATGGATACCTACCTACGTGGCTTTTACGTCGTGATCTTCGTAGCAATTGTACGCGTTGTATCCCTTAGTAGGACCCGCGTCATACGCTCATTCAAAAGATTATCTATACGCAGACATTAGTTACTTTAACCGTTGTATAAAAGGGTGCTGTACTTTCCACTCCTCGGTTGTTATACCGACGGAGTGGTCACTGTCACTAAAACTCTATTAATAGAGACCTCTATCAATGAGGAACAAGGTCGAAAAACTTAAAACTTGAAGATCGAACCAGGTCGACAAAAATTGGAAGATCGAACCCGAGAGAGAGAGAGAGAGAGAGAGCACCCGGAGCTCAGGCAAAGAGTAGGGATCGACGACTTTGGCATCGTGCATCCACCCTCTCCTGCAACCTTCGAAGCTGCTTCCTGTCTTCTACGGTGCTTCTTCAACTCGTGTGGTCCAAGGGATAAAGTGATCGACTGCAGATCAGACACCTATAGCAATATTTACCCAGATTAAATAAATTGTACTCCCATATCCTCAGATAGGATCAAATTGTACAAGTTTGTTTGTAAACCAAAGAAGGCGGGTTCTGTGTAAACCCCATATTGAATACATCTTCATTCTTTCGTTTAATACCACAAACACACACGGGGCATACCGTAGCTCCGAGCACAGAGACACACGGGTGATACACTACTCTAGAATACAGGATCACTATATATACATATATAAGCGTGTGCATAGGAGCCAAAACGTCTAGTAACTGTCTTCCCCTTCCCAAGCGGTCAACGATGGTGCACTGAACCTGAACCTCTATCTAACAGTCTCGACTCACGGAAGTAACTCAACAGACGCGACCCTAAGGTCGTCCCAGTCTCTAGTCATGATGTCAGTATCAAGATACAGAAATCTGGCACGATCACAGTGTATGAGTGTGTCCTGGGGTGTCGATGTACTCAGGTACGTGCATCGAGGTACTATAAAGCATCTAATAATTATTCTAAGATGTTACGACGAATGTCAGTACCCGGTTGTGATCCAGACGTGAAGTATCGAGCGTCAACATAAGTACGTGTATAATGTACATAAAGAACAACAAATATCTGTAATCTAAAATACAGGGTGGCAAGGTACACTTGCCTGCGTGCGGCTGCTGATGACGGGTGTTTGTGGTGGAAAATAAAAGAATGAAGATGTATTCAAGATGGGGTTTACACGAAACCCGCCTTCTTTGGTTTACAAAAAACTTGTACAATTTGATCCTATACGAGGATGTGGGAGTACAATTTATTTAATCTGGGTAAATATTGCTATAGGTATCTGATCTACAGTCGATCACTTTAGCCCTTGGACCACACGATGATGAAAAAGTGCCGTAGAAGACAGGAAGCAGCTTCGAAGGTTGCAAAAGAGGGTGAATGTACGATGCCAAAGTCGTCGATCCCTGCTCCTTGCCTGAGCTTCGGATTCTCTCTCTCTCTCTCTCTCTTGACCTCTGGTTCGATCTTTCTTGGAAGTTCGACCTTGGGTCTGATATTGGTTTTCTTGACCAATTTTGAACCTCCCAATCTGTAGACCTTGAATCTGATATTGGTTTCTTGACCAATTTTTTGACCTTATTCCTCATTGATAGAGGTCTCTATTTATAGAGTTTTAGTGACAGTGACCACTCCGTCGGTGTAGAAACCAAGGAGTGGAAAGTATAATACCCTTTTACACATCGGTTAAAATAACCAATGCCTGCGTATAGATGATCCTTTGAATGAGCGTGTGACGCGGGTCCAACTAAGGGACAAAATGCGTATAATCGCTACGAAGATCACGACATAGAAGCCACTTAGGTAGGTATCCCTCGTGTATAAGAGGTGGGCGTAGAAGCCAATGTCTATCACCATGGCGTAGAAGCCAAGTAGGCATAGAAGCCGAAATAGGCGTAGAAGCCGAGTGGTCATAGAGGCCGAGTGGGCGTAGAAGCCGAGTGGTCATAGAGGCCGAGTGGGCGTAGAAGCCGAGTGAGCACGGGAACTGAATGGACGTAAAAGCCGCTGCGTACCGTGCCAGAGTGCTGATGTGGACGTCTTAGCCGAAATTACGGCTTTTGAAGATATAATTAAATCTCTTGCATTAAATGCCGAGATTTGCCACCATCCTGTGCATTAAATGCGGAAGCTAGTTTTGAAGGTCTGTAGTCCTTCTGCTCATCAGTCGCAGAGACGTGCCTTAAGAAACTGTCACCGCTCTGTGCATTGGTCGTATAGACGTGCCTCGAGCAACTGTCATCGCTCTGTGCATTAGACGTAGAGACGTGCCTCGATCCCCGTACGAAGTACAGCTTTTGATGTGGTAGGCGGTTTGTCTACTGCAGAGCGTAAACAGCTCATGTCTGCCTTTGTAAAACAAGGCCGCGTATCCCTTCGTGCACGTAAAAGTAGTTTACACAAAGGAGATGGCGGTAAATGACAGCCTAGGTCACAATATCGTGTCATCATTATAGTCGTCGTCTGGGTAGTCGAGCAGTATCACTGGATACTCAAGCAGTATCCCTTTGTCAGAAGTCCAGACGACACGTTCATTGCAGGATCTGACAGGTTCACTTCGGAGAATACGAAGCGTCTCTCGTACACTTCAATATTGCATTGCAAGAGGATGGGTTTTACGCCCAGGAGTCGATGAAGCACCCTGTTTACGCTGAAGCGGTTTGGACGTACTGCCTTCCGTTGAGCTTATATTTCATGCTGTGTTTGGCGGAGAAAGCTCTGTTGCACGCCTGATGGCTCTGAAGGCCTCTGTCTACGCTGCTCTGCATCAATACGCTGCATATAGCCATCCGGCGTATTTTTTATGCTTCTACAAGACCCCCTTCAAAGCTTTTAAATTCCTCAGAATTTGAAACGCTTTGAATGAAGTATGAACGGCTCCTCGTAACTCAAAACATTTTTGAATGGAGCGTTAAAACGGTCGATGCTGACTTTATGGCGAATTTATTGGGGACTGGTGTGATCTCTTTCGCCTATAAAAAGGCTGGGGGGTTTAACCCGTTCTCCCTATATTCTCATCACCACGTAGAGATGATCGCCGAAGTTCGTCGGGTCGATCTGAGGAAGAAGGAGATAATGTTCTTCGACCATGTAAGGAGCCGAAAAAGACGGCGTCTTCGAGCAAGTGTCCACTGCAACGATGGATCATGGAAGGATATCTTAGCCTCCCTTGCTCGGGATAATTAGCAACTTTATATGGCTGTTCTTCCAGGAGAAGGGAAGGGTCATTTTAGACCACACGGCTTACAAGCAGTGTCTTCTCTTGTTACCTCCGTGATGAGAGCGACAACTAGCTCTGACCTCGGGCATTGAGTTGGGTGGAATATATCAACTCAATCTGTCACAGCACACGGAGCATGGGATCTGCATAATTTATGCAAGCCCTAACTCTGTATTCTCCCGCCATTGATCATTGCCATGTCAGTCAGTTTGCTGGAACTGAATGACTGCTGGAGAAGATGGATAAAAAATTATGTCCATGCGAGAACCGGTCAGAACAGCTTCTGGGCGATCTTCATACGACGATGGGGAAATCCTTTGTAGACGGAGTTTCCCTTATATGTAACCATGAAAAATAGAGAAAAACCCCTTGTAGACAGGATTTCCCTCATATATAATATTGATTTTGATTTTAATAAAATCGTCTTTCTTCTCCGCATATGATCGTTTTGTCATACGTTGCTGTGAAGTCTGAATATATGTAGCTTCGACACGTCTGATTCTTTACGCCCACTCTGTATAGAAAGAGTGCTAGGTCCAGTCTTTTGCGCATAGCGAATAGTCCATAGAACGCTGTTGAGCATTTTGAATATTTAGAACTGTCCTGTTGTTAGGACTGAGGAACCACGTAGAACTCTGAACTGTTATTTTCACTTCTGTGTAAACAGAATTCTTGTTTCAGACTTCATCTTCAAGAATGACTTCTCGAAAAATCCTTTGGAACAGGGTCGAGAAAACTGAGTTGCCATCTTGATAGATGAAATATTCGGACTGGAGTCTGGATGAACCTCCAATTGACCCGAGAAGAGTAATTTCTCAATGTTTGAACTCTGTATATTTCGGGTACTTGGGATATCTTGAGGTCAAGAAGGAGTATCTTCTGTGTGAACTCATGTAATCGACCGCCTCGAGAACTGTTCGGATATGCGAAAAGTCAGAGATCCGTAGTGTAGATGAGTTGAAAATCCTGAGTTCGTAGCCTATTGAGCGTAGAAAGCCACCGAGCGTGAGATCATCAATTTGGTATCTGCTGAGCGTAAAGTCGTAGGTTTGTAGCCTCTCGAGCATAAAAGCTACCGAGCACAAAGGCATCCGGGCATAAAACATAGACTTGTAGCTTGCGAGTATAAAATTGTAGATCTGTTGCTGTCGAGCGTAGAAAGCTCCTTAGCGTAGAACTGTAGATTTATAGCCTGTGAATAAAAAAAATCTTCCGGGCGTAAGGTTGTGGATCCGTTGCCTCCGAGCGTAAACTAAACGCTACCGAGCGTGAGATCATCGATTTGGTATTTGCTGAGCATAAAGTCGTAGGTTTGTAGCCTCTCGAGCATAAAAGCTACCGAGCACAAAGGCATCCGGGCATAAAACCATAGACTTGTAGCTTGCGAGTGTAAAACCATAGATCTGTTGCTGTCGAGCGTAGAAAGCTCCTTAGCGTAGGAACCGCTGACCTATTTTTGCACGAAAAACTCTTCGAATTTGCTGACTGTCCGCCTTTCGAGAGTAGTGGACTGACGTAGTACCCAATCATAACCAAATATTAATTGTGAGATTTTGGTTGGGGTTTCGAGGAGCCCGTCCAAGAATTCGAGGAGTCGACCAGAACTCTATATATATCCCAAGCTTTTGAGAGAAAAAAAACTTTTCATCCGTCTTCTGCGAAGGAGAGCCTTCGACTGTTTTGAGTCTTTCCCCTAGTTCTTCTTCTGAGCGCTCCGAGTTTTCAGAAATGGTGCCGAAACAAATCCCCTCCACTAAGGGAAAGAGTATAGGTTCTTCTTCTCGTTCTTCTGCCCCAGGGAGAGAGTCTTCGGTCGGGCAAGGTAAACTCTCTTCTGAGCGAAGTATCCCGCCGACGAGTAGCGCACCCGGCCTTAGAGGTAGATCCTTTGGGATGACAAAGAACGACAAAAAATCCTTCGCACACGTTGAACGTGATCGCTCTAGGTCATCTTCTGTGCTGATAGCCTCTTTGAGGAAGATGACGCACGAAGACGTTTTCATCTTTTACGCCCACATTTCTAATGTGCCAGCATAAAACTCCATGTTTTCGCAGTTTTGAGCGTAAAAGCTCTGACTGCTGAAAACTTGGTGTATACTATAAAATTTTAGTTTTACGCTTGTGGATGGGACCTCCGGCGTAATAACTAGAATTTTGGCAGTCTGGCGTAAAGCACGGACTGTATACCGCCAATTACGCTTCTGGATGTGACTTCCGGCGTAAAATGACCAAATTTTGTACAGTCTTGGCGTAAAGCACAGACGGTCATTTCTTGGTCTTTATGTTTGCAAGAGTTGTAGTGACGTGTTTTCCTTGCACTTTTGCAGTTGACTTGCATGAGTCTCCACTGGCCGAGGTGATGGATTCCGCTGCCAGGATGCTGCACTCAAACTATCTGGAGGATCTGTCCCACGTGACATTTCCTATCTCCGGACCCCAGTATCCTGAAGGAAGGGAGATCTTGATATCGGCTCAGGGCGAGCAGACGTTGCTGAACATTATTAACGGAGAGCCCCGGACGTACATAGACGGGGACCAGTACATTAAGCAGGCTTTTTTTTTTGGGGACATGATTGACCAACAGTCCCAGACGAAGCCCAAGAGAGAACCCTGGGTTTTCCCCGCCGAGTGTGTGGTCTTGTATCTGCGAACGATGCCGAGATACCTTAGGCATCCAGACCTTGCGCAGCTTCCTGTTGTCTTGGACGGAGAGAGGGTGAGAGCTACCCCCGGTTCGAAGCATGTCTTCGTAGGCAGACTGGTCGAATTGGACGACCAGTTTCTTCTTCACGGTTCCTACAGATACCGCATCGTGTTGAACAATTACTTTCTCATTAGAAGAGAAAGACGTCCCCAGTAGAGTCGCCATCTTGTTTGTGGTAGAAAATAAAAGAATGAAGATGCATTCAAGATGGGGTTTACACGAAACCCGCCTTCTTTGGTTTACAAACAAACTTGTATAATTTGATCCTATACGAGGATGTGGGAGTATAATTTATTTAATCTGGGTAAATATTACTATAGGTGTCTGATCTGCAGTCGATCACTTTAGCCCTTGGACCACACGATGATGAAGAAGTGTCATAGAAGACAGGAAGCAGCTTCGAAGGTTGCAAAAGAGGGTGGATGTACGATGCCAAAGTCGTCGATCCCTTCTCCTTGCCTGAGCTCCGGATTCTCTCTCTCCCTCTCTCTCCCTCTCTCTCTTGACCTCTGGTTCGATCTTTCTTGGAAGTTCGACCTTGGGTCTGATATTGGTTTTCTTGACCAATTTCCGACCTCCCAATCGGTAGACCTTGGATCTGATATTGGTTTATTGATCAATTTTTTGACCTTGTTCCTCATTGATAGAGGTCTCTATTTATAGAGTTTTAGTGACAGTGACCACTCCGTCGGTATAGAAACCGAGGAGTGGAAAGTACAGTACCCTTTTACACAATGGTTAAAATAACCAATGCCTGCGTATAGATGATCCTTTGAATGAGCGTGTGACACGGGCCCAACTAAGGGACAAAACGCGTATAATTGCTACGAAGATCACGGCGTTGAAGCCACGTAGGTAGGTAGGTATCCCTCGTGTAGAAGAGATGGGCGTAGAAGCCAATGTCTGTCACCATGGCATAGAAGCCAAGTAGGCGTAGAAGCCGAATAGGCGTAGAAGCCGAGTGGTCATAGAGGCCGAGTGGGTATCACTACCACCTTTCCAGATAAGGGTATTTATGTAATTCCACTATTTTGAATAATTATGTATTAAACTAAATTGTTGAGTTTTATAAACTATTTATATATTGTTAGTGATGTTTGGTTTTAGGTCAACCATAGAATGCATTAAGACAAACCCTATTGACTAAACCCTAATTTGAAGACCAATTCTAGAGAAACCCTAGAATTCAGATTTTAGGTTGGACCTCAAACCCTGGACTGACTAAACCTGAGTTAATTAGGTTCTACATGACCTAACATAGGGGGTTTAACCTAACTTATGCATTAGAAACCCTAGTTTGGTTTTAATATAAAAGGGAGCCACCATTCTTCATGTAGAAGAAGAAACCCTAGCCTCCTTTTGAAAACCATTCCCTCACCCCAAGACTCAGAAGCAACCCTAGGGATTCCATTTTTCCTCTTTCAAAGCAAGGAGAACAAGAAGCTTGGGTCAAGAAGCCTTGGAGAAGACGAATCTCCATTGAAGAAGCCATCTCCCTAGGTAAAACCCTATTTTTATTCATTTTATTTCTGTTTTTCTGATGTTAATGCCCATTAGGAACCTACCCTAAGGTTTAGATTTCGATTTTTGGGATTCTACATGAGGGCCTAGGAGATCTAGGGTTTTGGTGACCCAGGGTTGATTTTTCCCAATATTTCAGGAACCCTAATCTTAAGGGTTTGCAAGGATACGTGACTAAATCTCCTACATGTAGGTTAGATCTCGATTTAGGGGTTTTGATCTGAGAATTCATGATGTTCTTATGTAAACCATTTTTTGCACCCCAAGTGTTTGGTGATATGCCTTAAGGATTTACCTACCTAATTCTTTCTGATACTGCATGTTTTAATATATATATATATATATACACCCATATAATTGCATATGTATTAAATATATTGTGTGATTTGGGGGATTTTTGTGGAGTGCTGATCTGTGTGTTGTGCAGTCGGGTTGAGAGAGATCTGTGCATCAGTAGATTGTGCCTGTGCACAGTCGGGGAGTGAGGGGATTCTGTTCAGTTGGGTTTTAGAGTTGTGTAAGTGTCTCAGAATTGCAGGTTCATGTGTGTGTGTGTATAGATAGGTTGTGATGCATTGGTTTGTGTTCTGTGTTGGGTGTGGCTTAGTATCAGTATTAGTGTGTTAGTAATTTTTAGTGTGTGTGTAGAATTTTATGTCACAGTGAGATACCTGAGTGTGCTAGATACCTCTGTATCCATGAGGAACAGTGTGTGTGTGTGTGAATCCTGAGAGTGAGTGAGGACCTAGTGTATCAGTATTTGTCTCAGAATTTCCAGGTTGTGTGTGAGTGATTGCAGTGTAGGATTTATACTGTGTGGCTGTGTGTTTGGGAGGATTTAGTGTGCCTATGAACCAATGTGTATTTTTGTGTCAGTGAGTGTGTGTGTGTATTTTCAGTGTGTAGGATTTAAATTCCAATGTGTTGGACTGTGCTGTGCAGTGAATTAGGTGTGTGTGAGTGAGGGATTTGTATCAATAGCTAATTAGGAATTAGTGTGTGTGTCCTTTCAATTTACAGTATAGTTCCTGTGAGTTCTCAAGTGTCTAAGTAAATTCCTATATGTGTTGCGAGTAGTTCAGTGAGTTAGGGGCTGTGAGTGTATCTGAGTGAGAGGGAACCTTAGTGTGTAATCTCAGTATCTAGGACCTATGTGTCTAAGTGTATCAGTGACTGTGTGGGTGCCAGTGAAAGCACCAGTATGTAAGTGCATGTATGAAGTCTGAACCATTTCAGACTGTGAAACTGTGTAGTAATTTCTCATATATGCCTGTGTTAAGTATCAGTCTCAGTATTTGGGAGAAAGAGTATCAGGATTTCTGTGAGCAGTGAGGGGAAACTACCTATTGATTCTACCAGTAGCTATACACTGTCTTAGAACTTAGCAAATGCCTGTACAAATCTGAATACCAAATCTAGACTGAGATACTGTGGATGGGTCATTGAATCAAAATCTAGGATCAATGTTTGTAGGAGTAGTATCTGTGAACTAAGTTCAGGTTTTGTTAATGTAGTTAGTGAACTGTAGGGCTTTGTAATAGGTCCTATACCCAACAATGTGTTAGTATAGTGTAGAGTTTGGGTTGATTAGTAAATTATTCATTATTAGCTAAATGTATATAGTTAGTAGTGGACTGGTTATATATATATATATACATATATGGGTAATGTGTAATGGGTGGTTAGTATGACCTAGATATCAAGGCCAGAACTAATATAGCTAGGGTTAAGAGTCATGTCTATCTAGTACCTATAAGGACCAGTGCTTACACATTTAATGAGTTTTGAAATACCCTAGTATCAATGACAATTCTAGTTAATATGACTAGTATGGTTATGTATGGCATGGACAGCTCACCAAAGACCTAGAATGGCCTAACACCCTCTTTTTAACTTAGTTATTCACTTTTATCATTCCAAACTCCATTTAACATTGATATCTTATATATAGGTCATTGCGATCCCACTTTGGACATCGATCCTCACACTTTGCTCAGGACCACAGGCGAGTACATTCTCTGACAGTTTTCATTGTTGATTACTTCTATAAATTGTAGTGTATTACATACTTGATTTCGACACTGTGGATACAAGGGTTAGCACCCTAGATCCCCATCATGAGGAGTCGTGATTGGAATCCATCGTGCTAGCTGGGGGATGGGGAACTATTAGTAGATTATGTGATCATATCCAAATCCTTTACATGCATCATAGCTCACCCCACTTCTCACGTTGGGTGAGGCCTGACCATCTTACATGCATCATAGCTGTTATATATGATTAACCTGACCACTACATGCATCATAGCTAACCATATGGTTAGCCTGACCTACAAGAATCATAGTTAATCATATATAACCAGCCTGATCAAGTCCCAAGCCGATCACATGATAAACTGATAATTCAAACACTTAGCTAGATGTCTATTTTATTCAGATTCACCTGTTCCAGCATTCACTACTTATTGTCTAGCATTCACTATTTATTGTTCATTGCTAGATGCTCTATTGCCTATTTCCATTTTTCTCCAGTATTTACATTTCCAGCATTTATTTCCATCTTGTATTTCTTATACTATTTATAGATTTTGTCAATTTAATGAAACTGCTGTTTGTGCTTGTGCTTCGCTCCAATCCTGACTGGATAATATTTTTCAAAGGACCTGGAGAGCTTGTGCCCCACTCATTACGGCCCAGGATTAGAGGGTGATTTCACTCCAGAAACCCCAGAGGAGTTGCCTAGCCTAGAGGAGAATGTACCTGGCCATTCTTAGATTATTTTTCTGTATTTATTGTTTTAGACTGAGACTGAGTTGTATTTATTATTTTGTGATTTTGTGAGGTCATCTAGACCCAGATTTGAGTTGGACTTATTGTGGTTAGTTTTTATAGAACTCTTTTCTATTCTCATCGTGCCCTTATTTCTTATAGCTTGTGATTGAGTATATTATAGAACTGTGGATATTTATCATTGTCCTCCGTGCGGAGTTGAGACTATTGACAGGATATATTATATTTTGAGACCTAGACAGTGTTCTACCGCCGATGCTGCGACGTAGGCTGGACGTACCCACGACTCATGCCCAAATTTCGGGTGCGGGTCGTGACACGTTTTAGTGGTGGCCCATGCAGGTCTAGCCTTAGATTCGCATTAGAGCGATATCGTAGTGGTGCTCGCTTAGAGTATTACTACGAGCCTGTTTTAGGAATAAGAATTAGGCCGAGGATATGCTCAATCACAATTAGGAATTTCCGATTCTTATAATACTACTCTTAATTATTTTCCTTTAGAAATTTACTGTCATTCCTTGATGATATCGTATCTATTGCTTTAATTAATTCTTTCGATCTGTCTTCAGGATGCCGCCGAGGAGGTCCCAGAGACTTGGAGCAACAGATTCAGAGAGGTCTGCCACCTCTCGCCCTGCCGGACAGACATCCGCAGCACCTTCTACATCTCCAGTACATGTGGGAGTGTCTGCAGCATTCGGGGGTCCTCCACCACCAGTTCAGAGGGTCCCCACAGCTACGACGGGGCCTCTACCACCACCACCAGTTCAGCATCCAAGAGGTGTGCCCGTCGATGGGGCACAGATGTTCGCCTTGATTCAGGGCCTGGTCGATGCTCAGAGGACGTCGACAGAGGCCCAGAGGGTGCAGACTGAGGCACATCAGGCCCAGACAGAGATGATGAGGGTGAACATGGAGAATGCTCACCAAGTGGCTCTCCAGGCTGTGGAGAGAGTTACTCAGCAGCAGCAGCGTCCTGATCAGCACCACCAGAGGCCGGGCACCATTATGGATTTTAAGAGGATGATGCCTCGGGAGTTCAAGGGGACAGAAGGGATACTCTACGCCGATGATTGGATAGAGAACATCGAGAGGAACTTACGCTTGGCACAGCTTCCAGAGGCCCTCCAGATCGAGGCCGCTGGCAGCCAGATGTTCGACATTACCTTGACGTGGTTTCGCACGGAGCCGAGACTCTTGCGCAGGGGACTCACTTGGGAGGATTTTAAGGAGCTCTTCAAGGAGAAGTTCTTTCCTGATGTTGCCCTGGGAGCTTTGGAGAGTCAGTTCCATGACATAGCCCAGGGGAGCTCGTCCGTCGATGAGTATGCCGCGGAGTTTTTTCGCCTGAGCCGCTTTGCTCCATCGATGATTAGAGATCCGGGGGACAGGGCCCGGAAGTTCAGAAAGGGGCTGACAAGGGAGATTAAGTCTCGCACGTCGGGACGTCGCACAGCTACCTACGAGGGCATATTGATGGATGCCCAAGTAGCCGAGGACGACTTGGGCCTCAGGCCCAAGAGGGGACGCGATGGTTCCGGAGGAGCAAACAGTAGTACGGGACCGGGCAAGCGTCCACACTTTCAGCAGCAGCAGCAGAGACCCTTTCAGCAGCAGCATCAGATACCAGCCCGAGGGCAGGTCCAGCAGCAGCAACAGAGACAGACTCAGCCCGCCATCCAGTGTGCGTACTGCGGGAAGAAGGGACATACTAGAGATATCTGCAGGAAGAGATTGGGCTCATGTCTGTCCTGCGGATCGACGACACACCAACTGAAGGATTGTCCTACCTTTCGTCCAGGTCAGGGTGGTGCAGCCGCCCAGAGAGGATCAGACAGGGTACCTACCGTACCAGGAGGCCAACAACAGAGGGGACCACTTCCACCACAATATTAGAAGTTCGCCCTGCATCAGCAGCAGAGAGGTGTACCCCAGGGGCGAGCGTACGCCATGGCAGTCGAGGAGATCGAGCCAGCAGGAGACTTGATCACAGGTTTGGTTCTTCTCGATTGTATTCTTGCATTTACCTTATTCGACTCTGGCGCTTCCTATAGTTTTGTGTCTGTATCTTATGCACTTCGACATCATTTAGACACAGAACCATTAGCTAGGACTTGCAAGATCATGACTGGTGGAGGTATTATCCTAGTCCGTGACCACTGCAAGGACCGGAGAGTGTCAGTAGGAGGCCGAGAGTTGAGCGTGAGCTTACTCGTCATGCCACTTCCGGGGTATGATATTGTACTCATAATGGACTGGTTGAGTAGGCATCATGCTACTATAGACTGTTATAGAGGTAGAGTATTATTTAGACCACCAGGAGAGCCGGAGTTTGAGGTCGTCAGAGGAGCAACGGAACAGAGCAGGGGCACATTTTGCGGAGCCAGGGCGGAAGAGGAGGAGTTGCCACATCCTCTGATAGCAGAGTTCCTGGATGTATTTCCAGAAGAGTTGCCAGGCTTGCCGCCAGACAGAGATGTTGAATTCTCTATAGACTTGGTTCCAGGAGCGGAGCCCATTTCACAATATGTCTATAGAGTTAACAACAGCGAGCTGGCAGAACTGAAGAAGCAAGTTGAGGAGTTGCAGGACAAAGGCTTCATCAAATCTAGTTCATCACCTTGGGGAGCTCCGGTATTGTTCGTACCGAATAAGGACGGCACGGTGCGCATGTGCATCGATTATAGAGCTTTGAACAATATTACTATCAAGAACAAGTACCCGCTGCCGAGGATAGATAATCTTTTCGATCAGTTGAGCGGGGCGAGGGTGTTTTCAAAGATTGATTTGAGGTCAGGCTATCACCAGGTGAAGGTGAAGAGAGAGGACACGCCGAAGACAGCTTTTCGGACTAGATACGGCCAGTTTGAGTTCATGGTGATGCCATTTGGTTTAACTAATGCACCGGCAGTATTCATGAACCTGATGAACAAGGTGTTCCATCAGTACCTTGACAAGTTCGTAGTGGTGTTCATCGACGATATTCTTGTTTATTCCAAGACCCCAGAGGAGCACGAAGAGCACCTGAGGTTGGTCTTAGAGACTCTCAGGAGGGAGAAGCTGTACGGGAAACTCTCTAAGTGTGAATTCTTCCTTGACAAGGTCTAATTTCTTGGGCATATGGTATCGGGTGACGGAATCTCGGTTAACCCGCAGAAGATCGAGGCAGTGGAGTCATGGGCTACCCGAGTTCGGTAGCTGAGATCAGGAGTTTTCTCGAGCTAGCAGGATACTACAGGAGGTTTGTACAAGACTTCTCCAAGATTGCAGCGCCGATGACCAGACTGACTAGGAAGGATGTGGATTTTGTCTGGACGGAGGAGTGCCAGGCCGCATTTGATGAGCTGAAGAAGAGGTTGACGACAGCTCCAATTTTGACGTTGCCAGCAGGGACAGGTGGTTTCACCATCTACAGTGATGCTTCAGGGAAGGGTCTGGGATGTGTTCTTCAGCAGCACGGGAAGCTGATTGCCTATGCTTCCAGGCAGTTACGCCCTCATTAAAAGAACTACCCCACCCACGATTTAGAGTTGGCAGCAGTTATCTTCGCTCTAAAGCTGTGGAAACATTACCTGTACGGAGAGCGTGTGGAGATCTTCACCGACCACAAGAGCTTGAAGTACGTGTTCACACAGAAGGAGCTGAACATGAGGCAGAGGAGGTGGTTAGAGTTGATGAAGGACTTTGACATTTCATTGCAGTACCACCCAGGGAAGGCCAACGTAGTCGCCGATGCCTTGAGCAGGTATCCGATGGCTATGTACTTGACGACAGATAGACATTTGTTGGCTGATTTGGAGAGCTTGGAGATTGAGGTGTTAGTTCCCGGTACAGAGATTCAGATATGGGGATTGCAGATACAGTCTGAGCTGATGGACAGGATCAGAGCGGCGCAGTACGAGGATGAGGCTCTGAGTAGTATCAGGGCACAGGTTCAGATAGGATTGTCGGACGACTTTACTATCGCAGATGATGGTTCCTTACGGCACGGCACGAGGATGTGTGTGCCGAGCGGGGAGCTGCACGAGAAGGTTTTGCAAGACGCACACCGCTCTCAGTACTCGATGCATCCCGGTGCCAACAAGATGTATCGAGACTTGAGGGAGCACGTATGGTGCTATGGAATGAAGCGCGAGGTAGCACGCTTCGTATCTCGGTGTCTAGTGTGCCAGCAGGTAAAGGCGGACCGGCAGAGGCCAGGTGGTTTGCTTCAACCTTTACCGATTCCAGAATGGAAATGGGAGCACGTGACCATGGATTTCGTTTCAGGGCTTCCACGTTCTCTAGGAGGGAAGGACGCGATTTGGGTCATCGTGGACAGGTTGACCAAATCAGCCCATTTCTTACCTTTCAAGGTGGGCACGTCGACAGAGAGGCTAGCAGAGATGTACGTGCGACAGATTATTAGGCTTCATGGAGTTCCTATAAGCATCGTCTCGGATCGGGATAGTCGTTTCACTTTCCACTTCTGGAGGAGTCTGCAGGCTAGCTTGGGCACTCAGCTCAAGTTCAATACCGCATATCACCCCCAAACAGACGGGCAGTCTGAACGGACTATTCAGACTCTCGAGGATATGCTACGCACTTGTGTTCTAGATTTCGGAGGTTCTTGGGAGAATCATCTGCACCTGGTAGAGTTTGCTTACAACAACAGCTACCAGGCCAGCATCGAGATGTCACCATTTGAGGCTCTTTATGGACGGAGGTGTCGTACACCGTTATCTTGGGACAACGTTGGAGAGAGAGCCTTGCTAGGACCAGAAATGGTCGTGGATGCAGCAGAAAAGGTGAAACTCATCAGAGACAGACTGCGAGTGACGCAGGACAGGCAGCATTGGACCGACAGCCACCGTAGACCCCTTAAGTTTCAGGTATAGATTGTTATTTTTCTAGTTTGTGATGTTTGTTTAGATTGCGTGTTGAGACTGTTTTGTTTTAGGTGGGCGATCTAGTATTCCTACGGATTTCTCCGACGTATGGCACGATTCGTTTTGGTCGAGGCGGGAAGCTTAGTCCACGCTACATCGGACCCTTCGGTATTCTTGCAAGGATAGGTGCAGTGGCATATAGACTGGACTTGTCGCCTGCATTAGAGGGAGTGCATGATGTGTTCTACGTGTCGCAGCTGAGACGATACATGGCAGACCCTAGTCACGTACTGGATCACTCGGAGATTGAGGTTGGTCCGACGCTCAGCTACCCCGAGCAGCCCGTAGAGATCTTGGACCGCAGAGAGAAGGTGTTGCGGAACCAAACTATTCCTTTGGTTCGTGTTGCATGGAGACATCACTCTCCAGGGGAGTCGACCTGGGAGAGAGAGGACGAAATGCGCGAGCAATACCCGTATCTCTTCTAGACTTGAGGTATTTTTCCTTTTTCTGATTTCATTCTTGTTCTAGTTCAGTCTAATTTCGATGACGAAATTTCTTTTAGGAGGGTAGACTTGTCACTACCACCTTTCCAGATAAGGGTATTTATGTAATTCCACTATTTTGAATAATTATGTATTAAACTAAATTGCTGAGTTTTATAAACTATTTATATATTGTTAGTGATGTTTGGTTTTAGGTCAATCCTAGAATGCATTAAGACAAACCCTATTGACTAAACCCTAATTTGAAGACCAATTCTAGAAAAACCCTAGAATTCAGATTTTAGGTTGGACCTCAAACCCTGGACTGACTAAACCTGAGTTAATTAGGTTCTACATGACCTAACATAGGGGGTTTAACCTAACTTATGCATTAGAAACCCTAGTTTGGTTTTAATATAAAAGGGAGCCACCATTCTTCATGTAGAAGAAGAAACCCTAGCCTCCTTTTGAAAACCATTCCCTCACCCCAAGACTCAGAAGCAACCCTAGGGATTCCATTTTTCCTCTTTCAAAGCAAGGAGAACAAGAAGCTTGGGTCAAGAAGCCTTGCAGAAGACGAATCTCCATTGAAGAAGCTATCTCCCTAGGTAAAACCCTATTTTTATTCATTTTATTTCTGTTTTTCTGATGTTAATGCCCATTAGGAACCCACCCTAAGGTTTAGATTTTGATTTTAGGGATTCTACATGAGGGCCTAGGAGATCTAGGGTTTTGGTGACCCAGGGTTGATTTTTCCCAATATTTCAGGAACCCTAATCCTAAGGGTTTACAAGGATACGTGACTATATCTCCTACATGTAGGTTAGATCTCGATTTAGGGGTTTTGATCTGAGAATTCATGATGTTCTTATGTAAACCATTTTCTGCACCCCAAGTGTTTGGTGATATGCCTTAAGGATTTACCTACCTAATTCTTTCTGATACTGCATGTTTTAATATATATATATATACACCCATATAATTGCATATGTATTGAATATATTGTGTGATTTAGGGGATTTCTGTGGAGTGTTGATCTGTGTGTTGTGCAGTCGGGTTGAGAGAGATCTGTGCATCAGTAGATTGTGCCTGTGCACAGTCGGGGAGTGAGGGGATTCTGTTCAGTTGGGTTTTAGAGTTGTGTAAGTGTCTCAGAATTGTAGGTTTATGTGTGTGTGTGTATAGATAGGTTGTGATGCATTGGTTTGTGTTCTGTGTTGGGTGTGGCTTAGTATCAGTATTAGTGTGTCAGTAATTTTCAGTGTGTGTGTAGAATTTTATGTCACAGTGAGATACCTGAGTGTTCTAGATACCTCTGTATCCATGAGGAACAGTGTGTGTGTGTGAATCCTGAGAGTGAGTGAGGACCTAGTGTATCAGTATTTGTCTCAGAATTTCCAGGTTGTGTGTGAGTGATTGCAGTGTAGGATTTATACTGTGTAGCTGTGTGTTTGGGAGGATTTAGTGTGCCTATGAACCAATGTATGTTTTTGTGTCAGTGAGTGTGTGTGTGTATTTTCAGTGTGTAGGATTTAAATTCCAATGTGTTGGACTGTGCTGTGCAGTGAATTAGGTGTGTGTGAGTGAGGGATTTGTATCAGTAGCTAATTAGGAATTAGTGTGTGTGTCCCTTCAGTTTACAATATAGTTCTTGTGAGTTCTCAAGTGTCTAAGTAAATTCCTATATGTGTTGCGAGTAGTTCAGTGAGTTAGGGGCTGTGAGTGTATCTGAGTGAGAGGGAACCTTAGTGTGTAATCTCAGTATCTAGGACCTATGTGTCTAAGTGTATCAGTGACTGTGTGGGTGCCAGTGAATGCACCAGTATGTAAGTGCATGTATGAAGTCTGAACCATTTCAGACTGTGAAACTGTGTAGTAATTTCTCATATATGCCTGTGTTAAGTATCAGTCTCAGTATTTGGGAGAAAGAGTATCAGGATTTCTGTGAGCAGTGAGGGGAAACTACCTATTGATTCTACCAGTCGCTATACACTGTCTTAGAACTTAGCAAATGCCTGTACAAATCTGAATACCAAATCTAGACTGAGATACTGTGGATGGGTCATTGAATCAAAATCTAGGATCAATGTTTGTAGGAGTAGTATCTGTGAACTAAGTTCAGGTTTTGTTAATGTAGTTAGTGAACTGTAGGGCTTTGCAATAGGTCATGTACCGAACAATGTGTTAGTATGGTGTAGACTTTGGGTTGATTAGAAAATTATTCATTATTAGCTAAATGTATATAGTTAGTAGTGGACTGGTTATATATATATATATATACATATATGGGTAATGTGTAATGGGTGGTTAGTATGACCTAGATATCAAGGCCAGAACTAATATAGCTAGGGTTAAGAGTCATGTCAATCTAGTACCTATAAGGACCAGTGCTTACACATTTAATGAGTTTTGAAATACCCTAGTATCAATAACAATTCTAGTTAATATGACTAGTATGGTTATGTATGGCATGGACAGCTCACCAAAGACCTAGAATGGCCTAACACCCTCTTTTCAACTTAGTTATTCACTTTTATCATTCCAAACTCCATTTAACATTGATATCTTATATATAGGTCATTGCGATCCCACTTTGGACATCGATCCTCACACTTTGCTCAGGACCACAGGCGAGTACATTCTCTGACAGTTTTTATTGTTGATTACTTCTATAAATTATAGTATATTATATACTTGATTTTGACACTGTGGATACACGGGTTAGCACCCTTGATCCCCATCATGAGGAGTCGTGATTGGAATCCATCGTGCTAGCTGGGGGATGGAGAACTATTAGTAGATTATGTGATCATATCTAAATCCTTTACATGCATCATAGCTCACCCCACTTCTCACGTTGGGTGCGGCCTGACCATCTTACATGCATCATAGCTGTTATATATGATTAACCTGACCACTACATGCATCATAGCTAACCATATGGTTAGCCTGACCTACAAGAATCATAGTTAATCATATATAACCAGCCTGATCAAGTCCCAAGCCGATCACATGATAAACTGATAATTCAAACACTTAGCTAGATGTCTATTTTATTCAGATTCACCTGTTCCAGCATTCACTACTTATTGTCTAGCATTCACTATTTATTGTTCATTACTAGATGCTCTATTGCCTATTTTCATTTTTCTCCAGTATTTATATTTCCAGCATTTATTTCCATCTTGTATTTCTTACACTGTTTATAGATTTTGTCAATTTAATGAAACTGCTGTTAGTGCTTGTGCTTCGCTCCAATCCTGACTGGATAACATTTTTCAGAGGACCTGGAGAGCTTGTGCCCCACTCATTACGGCCCAGGATTAGAGGCTGATTTCACTCCAGAAACCCCAGAGGAGTTGCCTAGCCTAGAGGAGAATGTACTTGGCCATTCTTAGATTATTTTTCTGTATTTATTGTTTTAGACTGAGACTGAGTTGTATTTATTATTTTGTGATTTTGTGAGGTCATCTAGACCCAGATTTGAGTTGGACTTATTGTGGTTGGTTTTTATAGAGCTCTTTTCTATTCTCATCGTGCCATTTTTCTTATAGCTTGTGATTGAGTATATTATAGAACTGTGAATATTTATCATTGTCCTCCATGCGGAGTTGAGACTATTGACAGGATATATTATATGTTGAGACCTAGACAGCGTTCTACCGCCGATGCTGCGGCGTAGGCTGGACGTACCCACGACTCATGCCCAAATTCCGGGTACGGGTCGTGACAGTGGGCGTAGAAGTCAAGTGGTCTTAGAGGCCGAGTGGGCGTAGAAGCCGAGTGAGCACCAGAACTTAATGGGCGTAGAAGCCACTGCGTACCGTGCCAGAGTGCTGATGTGGACGTCTTAGCCAGAATTACGGCTTTTGAAGATATAATCAAATCTCTTACATTAAATGCCGAGATTTGCCACCATCCTGTGCATTAAATATGAAAGCATGTTTTGAAGGTCTGCAGTCCTTCTGCGCATCAGTCGCAGAGACGTGCCTCGAGAAACTGTCACCGCTCTGTGCATTGGTCGTAGAGACATGCCTCGAGCAACTGTCATCACTTTGTGCATTAGACGTAGAGACGTGCCTCGAGCCACGTACGGAGTACAGCTTTTGATGTGGCAGGTGGTTTGTCTACTGCAGAGCGTAAACAGCTCATGTCTGCCTGTGTAAAACAAGGCCGCGTATCCCTTCGTGCACGTAAAAGCAGTTTACGCAAAGGAGATGGCGGTAAATGACAGCCTGGGTTGCAGTGCCGAGCCATCATTATAGCCATCGTCTGGGTAGTCGAGCAGTATCCATGGGTAGTCGAGCAGTATCCCTTTGTTAGAAGTCCAGACGTCAGGTTCATTGCTGGATCTGATAGGTTCACTTCGGAGAATACGAAGCGTCTCTCGTACACTTCAATGTTGCGTTGCAAGTGGATGGATTTTACGCCCAGGAGTCGATGAAGCACCCTGTTTACGCTGAAGCGGTTTGGACGTACTGCCTTATGTTGAGCTTATATTTCATGCTGTGTTTGGCGAAGAAAGCTCTGTTGCACGCCTGATGGCTCTGAAGTCCTCTGTCTACACTGCTCTGCATTAATACGCTGCGTATAGCCATCCGGCGTATTTTTTATGCTTCTACAACAGGGATCTGGTACCGCGTCCAAGTCCTCGGGTCCCGTAGTACCTAGAGAAGAGATACAAACCAGAATTAATATTCTATTCTATGACTCACAAGGGCAAGATACTAGAGGGCTGACTATAACTGACTAACGGTACGGTAGTCCATCAACTAGTCATCTGTACACTCACCTCGACCAATCCTCATTCTTACCATATTCTTCACGTGGTTCAGTAGTTCAGGTATGCTCTCCCTCCGACCGTATTTACTCCTTTGATATTAGGTCTTTCTTAACCCTCGGATCATTTCATTCTCAAATACTGCTCATCCCTACAGATCACCACGCACATCCATAAATGTGTTTAACCCTTAAGCTCAATGTTCTCTCACTCAAATCTATATTGATATATCGATGACGATTTAAGCCTCCAAGTTCACCATTAACCTTAACCTCAAGTCGTAATATTATCATTCGATTTAATCAGCAATGTTCAAGTATTAAACCACACTATCCAATGTAAATCCTAACAATCATAACCTAGCATCTCTACTTAGTGTATATCCATAATTTCATTTCACAACTTATGAAACTAAACCCCAACCACATCTCAATATCCGAACCCAACTTTATAAAACACAAGATACATGAACACTATAATACATATATCCTAAAATATGTCAACCTCCTTAAACCCATCCTTAAGTTATTTAAAATCCACAGGCACATTAATCCTCATTAAACTTAGCCAATATAAACCTTAATCCCATAGTTAACATTTGATTATTTATGCTACACTAACCATATATATCAACATGCTGTAAACACAACCCTAGTTAATATATACACAACCATATATCATCCTATTTAATTAGATAATAAATCTGGAAATTAAATGAAGGTAGGTGAGTTGACCTTGACGACGACGGTGCCGGGTACGCAGAAGGTGGCCGGGGGTGGTGGTGACGATGGTGGTATTGGTGGTGATGGTGGTGGTGAAAACTGGTGGTGATGGTGGTGGTAAAAACTGGTGGTGATGGTGGTGGTGAAAACTGGTGGTGATAAAGAAGGAAAAGAGGAAGTCGGACGGGGACGCACAGTCCGGCGGCGGGGATGCACAGCCTCGGGTCGGTCGGGGGAGAAAGCACAGTCCGTTCGGTCGGGGTTTCTGTGTACCGGAGCGGGGACACACAGCGGCCGGCGGGACGCACAGCGGGGGAACTGCGCCGGCGGGAAGGTCGGGACAGCACCGTGCGGTCAGAAGGAATTACTGTGGAGTCACCGGGGTGGGGGGTCGATGGCCGGAGTCAGGCCGGAGCGGCCGGTGGGTCTTCTCACAAGGAGGAACAAAACTCCAATGAGGAAGAAGAGTGAAGGAAGGAGTTTCCTTGCATGAACAATAAATAGAGTAGGAGAGAGAAAGAGGGGGGAAACTTTTCCTTATGATTAGGGCCGGTGGTGTGCTTTGAGGGTGGGGTGAGGTGTTGTTTTATAGGGGTTTGTGAAGGGGATGGAGGGTGGTGATGAACCTATTCAAAATGGAGGGTGGAGATTTGTCATGAAGAAAAGTGGGTTTCTTCATGAAGGGGGTGAATGGATGGGTGAGAATGGGACCCCATTTTGGGACCTCTCTATTGTTCATGGCCAATAGGGTGATGACACATAAAATCATTAATTGCAACTTAGCCCCGTAAATTCGAGAATTTGTACGGACACATAAAATAACACAAATTTTTTGGAGAAAAATGTGTTTAGTAATTTTCATGGTGAGAGGGTGTTGTGCGTTAGGCACGGGTTTAATTAAAATGGCATTAGGATTTATTAAGGATTAAAAATGGGATTTACAAAGTTGGTATCCCCGATTTAATTAGAAATAAAGTGTCCCACAAATTTAAATTAAATGGGGGCTTGGGGTCAGAATCCGAAAATGACGCAAAAGTCAAAAATGGTGGGAGCTTGGAGTCAGTCTTGGACCCTTTAGTTGGTCCGGCTCAACGGGTTAAGTTGATATCTCAAAAATTAGGGTAACGACACAAGTGTCCGACACGGAATTAAATATGGATTAGGGTTTCGGAAAATTGTGCAATTAATTTAGAGCACAACGAAAAGCTGATTTTGATCGACGAAAAAGTCCAGTGCCTAATTTGGCGGGTCAAGTCAGAAGTACAGTAATTGAACAAAATTTATGGGCTGATATTGGGCTCCGAATAATCAAACAATGATAGGGCACGCCAAGGATTTTAATTAATTGAATTAAATACCAGATAAAATTATCTCCACTCTAAACCTCAACATCTACTACTAAATCCAAAATTTTCCAAATCCAAACCTGACTATCTATAGAATAAATCAAGGGGGTTTACATTCACGCCTCTTTTTTAGGAAAGTTTAACATCGTTTCGATACTAACTTCCTTTTGTCTTCTTTTCAGGGGAAGACATCTTCGGGGAGGGCAGTGTAGATGCGCTCTTTGGCTCGGTGTCAGGTCCTGTTGGTGACACGGAGGTGCCTGACTTTGAAGAGGAGACACTTTCAGGTGCTGGCTCGCCTGTCGAAGAGATTCCGACATCTCAAGAGGAGGACGAGCCTGTCATTGCGACAATGCCTCCTTCGAGTACGCTGGTATCCTCATCCGGTGTTGGTGCTTCTTCTTTTGTCGTACCACCTGTTGAGGCGACGGCCGTGGCAATATCGTCTGAGGTTGTTCTTGCAGGGAGATTTGCCAATATCGAGGCCACCCCCGGCGTCCATCCGGATCAAGCTACGGTGACCGAGCAGTACACCGGTATCTTCTACACCATTTTGAAAATGTTAATATCAATGGTGTTGACGAAGAATTTAAGCTTTGCGTCGCTGAAGAGGTCCTCCCTGTCTGCGATAGCGCCGATCCGAGAATTCAACGCCACTGGGGTAGCTGACGTACTGGAGGAGATAGTTAATGGTCTGGAGCAACCCATTAACGAATACTTTTAGCTAGCTTATTGAGATAGTTAATGGATATGACTCCATGACTGCGCGGCTTGCTAAACAGATGGAAGGCATCAATAAATCCATCTAGACACATCAGCAGAAGATGGATGAAGGAAAAGTCATCCTGGAGGAGGCCCTTGCTCTTCAAACGAAGTGTCAGGCCGAGCATGAAGGAAATATAGCGAGGGTCCACCGGATGAAAACAAAACTTGCTCAGGCAAAGGAGTGGGCTTCTCAGTCGTCGGAAGCTCTAGGTGTGGAGGATAGCCGGTTGGGCATAGCACAACAGAACTTGGCGCGTGCAGGAGCCGCCCGTGCTGGTTTTCTTCGGGCTAGAGCCAAACTGTCCCTCCTGAGCAACGATGAGGCACGGCTGGAGCGGGCTCGCGCTGATGTCTTGGGTTCCAGGACTGAGAAGATGGCCGTACTAGCGCAGAAGCTTCACGACCTGACCGCTTCCCCTAAATGATGTACTTTTGCTTTTCATATAATTTTACTCTTTCTGAAGTAATAAAGAGACTCTTATCTGAATTTGTGGACCCATTATTTTGGAATATAAATGACAGGTGTGGGTGAAAGTAATATCAGAGGTAATATGAACATGATATACTCTCGGTAAGTTTCAGCGGGACATATCTATTCAGAGGTTATATGGACATGATAGAATATGCTTCTAGCTAAAATTTGTACACAAAACACTATCAGAGGTAGTATGGACGTGATAGGTCTTGCAGTTCCAAATTAGTTTAAATATATCTATTCAGAGGTAATATAAACAAGATAGAATATGGTTCAACTAGTTTTATTTTGGAAGTAGTTTTGTCAGAATGAAACCTTCATTATACTCCATTTGAGCAGAGGAGGTTAAGGCTAGTACCTTTTCAGGAATTTGCCATTGATAGGAGCCATTAGTAGGTCTCCATTAGGCTGTGCTAACCTGTAAGCGCCGTTTGAGAACGTCGTCTCGATCACATAAGGGCCTTCCCATTTGGGCTGGAATTTGCCCTTACTCCTGTGAGTAAGAATCATCGGCCTTCTTACGGCTAGAACTAGCTCGCCGACTTTGAACACACTTTCCTTTACTTTTTAATTAAAAGCTCTGGAAATACGTGATTGGTAGAACGTGATGCGCTGTTGAGCTTGGAGGCATTTCTCGTCTAATCCTTCTAACTCTTGAAGCCTTAATAGGTCATTCTTTTCTTGAGTCAACTCATTAGCCACGGCTATCCTGAGTGACGGAATTTGGATCTCGATGGGGAGAACTGCTTCGCTCCCGTAAACCAATGAGAATGGGGTACAACCTATCGGTGCTCGTACCATTGTGCGGTATGCCCAGAGATATTCTCCCAGCTTCTTATTCCAATCCCTCTTGTTCGAAGAGATGAACTTCTTCAAGAGCTTGATAATGGTTTTGTTGAAAGCTTCAACCAAACCATTAGCAGCAGGATTATATGTCGTAGAGGCCATATTTTGTATCCGATTTTTATCGCAAAATCGATGAAACGCTTGGCTGATGAATTACGGGTCATTGTCATAAATTATCCTCCAGGGTGTCCCAAAGCGATAAATGATGTGATGCTTGATGAAGCTGATCACATTAGATGCCTTTACCTTAGCAAGGGGGATCGCCTCTACCCATTTGGAGAAGTAATCCGTGACGGCCAGTATAAACCGGTGACCTCTGGAAGAAGACGGGTGAATAGGACCAATGATATCCATACCCCATGCTTCGAAAGGCCTGGATGCAACCGTAGGATGTAGATATTCAGGAGTTTGATGGATAAAGTCTGCATGAACCTGACAGGCTGTGCATTGTCTTGCATACTTTATTGCATCTGTGATCATAGTAGGCCAGTAATAGCCCATTCTCCTGATGCGATCCTATAGCTTAGGACCGGGTTGATGTGCTTCGCATACGCCATCGTGAGCTTCACGGATCATCCGATGTGCTTCATCACCAGAGAGACATCATAATAATAGTCTGTCATAAGACCGGCGATATAGACATTGTGAAGATGCGTCAAAATAGAAGTGCAATGCTCGTCTTTTAACGGATACTACTTCTTTTAGGTCTTCCGGCAAGATTTTGTTTGCTACGAAATCTATAAAGGGACTTCTCCAGTCTCTCTTTGGAAGATCTGTGTCCAGCGCGTAGCTGTGATCTATGTGAAAATTATTTTTCACACAGAATAAATCTCTGTTAAGAAGGATTACTACTGAATTATGCCTTCTTATAGGGGTAGCTAAATCTGTAACTAGACTGGCTAGAGCATCAGCTTCCAGATTCTGAGATCGAGGTACATGCTCTAGGAATAATCCTTTGAATGTCATGGCTATCTCGACCGTTGCTCGGTGAGAGGGGATGATGTCTGGATTCCGGACTTCATATATTCCTCTGACTTGGTTGACGTTTAGCAGAGAATCACCGAAAGCTTCCAGAGATTCGATGCCCAATTCTTTAGCGACTTGGAGCCCGATTAGTAGAGCGTTATACTCCACCATATTGTTAGAACAGGGCTCGCTAAGAGAATATGCTCAGTAGATGACGAGCTTATCAGGAGTAACTAGGACAACTCCTACTCACGAAACTATATTTCCCCTGGGACCAGTCCTGGAGGAGCCATCGAAGAATAGTTGTCATGCATCACTTTCCATTACGGAATTACATTCTGCAACTTCGTCGGGAATATCCTCGTATAGTTTGGAGGCCTCCGGGATCGGATGAGCAGCTAGAAAGTCAGCCAACGCTTGGCCTTTGACGGACTTCTGAGGGACCTACACCATGTCATATGGTGTTAATAGCATCGCCCAAGTTGGGAGTCGAGAATTAAGAATACTTGGCTTGCTCATCAGTACCCGAAGAGGATTGATCCTGGAGATGATGTGAATGGTCTGGCTTGTGACATAGTGTCGCATTTTTTGGATAGTGAACATCAGAGCCAAGCATTCTTTCTCCATTGGGTTGTACCGGTGTTCGACTCCGACCATCATCCTGCTGAGGTAGCAGATAGCCTGTTCATGACCCATATCATTCTTTTATGCGAGAAGAGCTCCCAGAGAATGATCCATCGCTCGAATATACAGCACGAATGGTCTTCCTATGACGGAAGGCACCAGAACTGGCGGGCTAGTGAGGTAGCGTTTGATGTCGCCGAATGCTTGCTGACAGGCTTCGTCCCATACGAAGGATACTCCTTTCTTCATGAGGCAAGAAAAAGGTTGACATCTCTCAGAGAGGTTGGATATGAATCTCTGGATATAAGCCAGACGACCTTGAAATCCCCTGAGTTCTCTCAGATTACGGGGCAGTCGCATTTCTAAGATGGCCTTGACTTTATCAGGGTCCACTTGAATACCTTTGACGGTCATGACAAATCCCAGGAATTTGCCACTGGATACACCCAGAAAGGACTTTGTAGGATTCATTTTGAGTTGATGTCGGCGCATCAATTCAAATAATGTCTTCAAGTCTTGGATGTGAGTATCCTTGAGGCAGCTTTTGACAGCTATATCGTCCATGTAACATTCCACTGCCTTGCGTAAATACTCATAGAATATGTTACTCATAGCCCGTTGGTACGTAGCCCCTGCATTCTTCAATCCGAAGGGCATGACCGTATAGTAATATACCCCCAGTGGTGTCCGAAAGGCAGTATACTTCTCGTCTTCAGGATGCATCTTGATTTAATTATATCCTGAGAATCCGTCCATGAAAGACATACGTTCAAAACCGCATGTATTGTCAATCATGACGTCTGTGATGGGAAGAGGAAACTCGTCTTTAGGGTAGGCTGCATTCAGATCTCGGTAATCGATGCAGACACGTACTTTTCCATTTTTCTTCATGACCAGGACAACATTGGCGACCCAGTTGGGATATTGTTCTTCACGGATGAAGCCGTAGGCTATCAACTTCTTGACTTCAGCTTCATTAGTGTCCATTATGTCCGGGCGGAATCGGCGTTGGTGCTGCTTTACAGGCTTCGAATCGGGAAATATATTGAGCTTATGAGTAGCCACCTTTGGATCAAGGCCTGGCATGTCCTCATAATTCCACACAAAGACGTCGATATATTCTTTTATCAGCTGGATAACTTCTTCCCTTTCTGCTTCGGAAAGATCGTTACTAATAAATATCGGCTTTGGCAAAAGTTCATCCCCAACGTCAATCTGGATAACTTTGTCTTCAGTGGGAGGTTCTCTCTGCTCGAAGCGGAACTCCTATTGTGTATTCATTTGCTGAGCCCAAGCATCATTCTCAAATAGTTTAGATTCTTGTTCATCTGATTCAAAAGAATCCGTCACTACCATATTTACTGATAATGTTCGCTCGAGAGCATGAGATGAGTCGGAGGGCGCTGAGCCATTTTGAGAGGAGGAAAAGATATCCTTGTTTGACTCAGGAGTCGCAAGGGAGGTTGTATACCCTAACCCGAAATGAGTTCGTTGATAGTAGGGATCGCCGTACAGCAGCATTCGTCTGCCTTTCCCGTAGTTGAGACCCGGTTCCAGCGTCAGGTTATATCCCATACCTTGCATGATCTTCAAGGCTTGCGGGCTGTATCTGTGAACCTGCATTTTACCGGCATCATCATCGAAAGAATCTTCTTGCATGGTTGGTTGCTCGCGCATGCGGCCGAAGACAATTGGATGCTGACTGCTGCAAGTAGGTGGGACAATAAAGATTGAATCCTCATGCGGTCCATATGTCGTAGTGATATTGGATGATGATGCCACTTCCTATATATATGGATGATAGGAATCTATAGCTTCCAAGAATTATTGCGCTATAGGTTATATATCGTCACGGGAGAAGGATTCCTGATTCAGAATTTGAGTGTCAATATACTGGAAAAGAGGATGTTTATTATCATCTGAAACTTCGTTCCCGGTTGTATCTACATCAGTCGGCTGCCTGTTGCACCGGAGTTTGATGACCAAGGGTAGAGGCTTCTGGTTCAGAGTGATCACTAGAGGATCACCCCCTTTTCCTGACCTGGTCTTGTTCAGGTGGATGGCCATAGGCTCTATGGCTTTTGGGTGAGTAGTTCGTCCTTTCACCTTGATTGACAGAGGTTGCTTGGCAGAGGGTTCTTCTGGCTCCCTGTGGGATTTCTTCTCTGCTTCGGCTGACAGCTCTTCTGTGTAGTCTTGAGAGTACAACACGATATCAGAGTAGTAGGATTTTACTCCTTTGAATGGGTTCAGGTCAGCAATCTCAGTTTGTACTATTCCTCGGGCGTCTACATATTTAAAGCATTGGTGTAGAGTTGAAGGAACGATGTTGGTCATGGATCCAAGGTCTTCCCAGCAAAATGTTGTAGGATACCTCTGAATCAATGACGTAACACGTTGCCACCGATCTGAGGTTGCCAATCTGGATCCTCAGGCGAATTTTTCCTAACGGCTTACTTTTTCCGGCGTTGAAACCCACAATCGTAGTGGTGGTGTAAGCCAATTCGCTGGTAGAAATCCTCAGCGGTCTTAGCAGACTATGAGGAATGATGCTGATTGACGATCCCGGATATATGTGAATCCGGTCGACCTCCATGGAACCGACGTACCCGGTGTAATAGAGGGGTCTGTCATGCCTGTTATGTTTTAACAGCATGTCATCTTGAGTGAAAGTGATATTTGGGATCACCTCCATCACACTGTGGCATTGAGGACACGCCACGAGTTCTTCGTCAGGGGACTTGAGCTGGGTCATCTATGCATCTGCCTGCATCAATGCTTCACTCAGGGCTTGACGAGTGTCCTGGGAGAGCCTGAGTAGTTCGGAGATGGACAGCCTGGCTGGTGTATTAGCCAGTTGGGCCAGGATGTCGAAGTTGTACGGCTTCTCTAAACCTTTGTTCTGAATGTTCTTCACGAGTTTATCGAAGCGAACTTCTTTTTGCTTCCCTTTGTCCGTCGAAGTTGGTCTCGAAGGACCGGTTTCTGGTGCGGCGGATTCCGGTTCTGAAGGCTTGGCAGCTGAAGCGTCTGCCGATGCATCTTCCTTGCTGGCTACATAGTCCTGGAGGTAAGCTTTCCCTGAACGGGTTCCAATAGTCAAGACCTCGTCTTCTGATGCCGAGTGCACCGTAATCATGTGACACGACTTGTGCTTTGAGCTCTTTTTAGACTTAGCCTTAGCAGCTTGAGTCTCTTTCTCGATTTCTGGCACCAGATCTGGATGAACCCACATAGTCTCGCCTCGCTGGATAGTTAGTGGTAGCAGGTCATGATTTTGACCTCTAGCAGGAGGAAGATTAACGATGTTCATCGTTATCCTGGAAATAGGTTAACACCGTCCAGGACTTCTTGGGGAGGCAGATCGCCAAATTGCAGAGAGATCATGTTGGCCGTGACCGTCTTCTCGCTGTTGCGCAGAGTGATGGCCTTAGCATCGATCAGCTCCTGGATCTTCCTTTTCAGTATATAACACGCCTTTGTGGGGTGGTATATGTACCTATGGAAGATGCAGTACTTGGGATTGTTGGTACTGCCGGCCTCGTTGGGCTGTCTCACCTCAGGAAGGGTAATCTTACCGCTTTTGATGAGACATTCGAATATGCTTGGAATATCGTCGTCGTCGAAAGAGTATACTTCAACGGGCCTGGAAGTCCCAGGTTTCGTCTGCGTGGTAGCCACAGTCTTTTGCCTGGACGTATTGATCGCCAGAGCTTCTTTTCCTTTGGAACTGCGAGGATGGTCGCTGTTGGAGGATGACCTTTTGCCTTTATCAGTGGCTGAGATCATGATGCCATTATTGCACGCCTTCTGACTATTGTCCTCTGTGGCTGCCACTGAGATGAAGAACGAGGGCCAATTATGGAACTGATATGGTTCTGTGAACACCGAGATCACGGGGAGAAGGTTCTTCCTGCAAATGTCCACCAATGCCGAGTCCGGAACTCCTGGAGGCATTTGCAAAGTGGCTTGACAAAAACTTTTGATGAAAGTGCAAACATTCTCTTTTTCCTTCTGCTTGACTTCGATGAGAGAGGACATAGACATGTCCATCCCTCCTTCATAGAATCGTGTGAAGAATAAAGCCTTGAAGTCTTCAAAAAAAGTAATACAGTTGTCTGCCAGGCTGCGGTACCACTGGTAAGCTACCCCCGAGAGACATCCTTTGAATACCCGAGTGAGGAGGGCATCGTTCCCTTGTAATAACACCATCATCATACTGAAGTAGTTCATGTACTGACTTGGTGACATTTTTCCTTCGAACAAAGCCATAGTCTGTGGTTTGTATCTAGGAGGGAAAGGGACCTCTTCCCAGATAGCTGGGTAAGGTTGGTTGATTCCCAATTTCTTGAGCTAATCTTTGTGCTTCAGGACATCAAATTGGGCTTTCAACTCCCGTACTGCCTGTATCGGATCTTCAGCCGATAGCGGGACCACGGAGTAGTGGGGGATCGATTGTATTGTGACTCCAGCGGGAGGTAATACATTCTTCGAGTGAGGAGGCAGAGGAACTGCTGACTCTTGATCTAGAGCGGGCTCTTGGATCGTGTTGGATGGTGGTAAGTCCATCCCCACACCTATCTGGGTTGGAGGAACCGATGCTTGAGCCATGGCAGCTGCGTGTTGAGTTAGCATCATCTGGTGCATGTTCTCCATTATGGATTGTATCTCCTTCAGAGACGTCTCCAGTATAGTGATGCGTTGCTCAGCGCTCCCGGACGGGGAAGCTTCCTCGCGTTCATCTCCAATGGCATAAACTCTCATCTCCCTGGGTGTCATTGAGAGATTAGTATAGGTCTCTATAGAGGTTGACTCTATACTTTCGGCGTCTGATTCGGGAGACTGGCGACCCCCAACATCAGAATTAGAAGAGTACGAAGCCGGCTGTTGAGACCTCGAACGAGTGTTTTGGAACACCCCAGCTTCGGTGTTCCTAAGGAGCATGTTGAATCTCCTTTGGCTCGGAGTTCTAGAGGGATGACGTCTCGAGCCCGACCCTCCTCTAGGTATATGTGAAGCCATGTTCACAGATGCATGCATGGGCTCTTCTTCCTAGAAAGATGGAGAGTAGCTCAATCGGTCAAAAATTGACCATTTTGCTTCAGGACAGCAACAATTAATTCCAATCCTATGACTATTACAACAGTGCTTGCTAGGAGGCGTAATAGACATGTTGGAAGATCCCCTCTCCTTGCGTTTCTGGATCAGATAATTGCGCAGGTCAGGAGGAGTTATAGAAGAAGAAGATGATGACTTCTTCCTTCTGTTCACTTCAGTGGGCATACGGATGTTGGGAACCATAGTTTTCCCTGTGCCACCCGTATACAACAGGTTAGCCATATGAGTGGCGGATAATCCCCGAGGAGAGTGTCTTCCCACAAATTGAGCCTTCTTTACGCTGAGGGTCTCCGCCTGGCGTAATTTGGAGCTCTGCTCAGGTTGGCGTAAAGCCGAAGAGGTCGTCAATCGGCCATCAGCTTCTCGCGTAATCCGGAGGTCGAGCAGATTGTTCCCTTGCTGGCGTAAAGGCCGAGAAGTTGATCGGTCCGCCGCTTGCTTTCTCTTGCATAGATTGCAAGGATCATCTGCTCTTCTGCGGAAGGCTGATGCATTTTTACACGCGGAGCACGTCTGTGACTCCTGATTTGGCGCTGATGTTTGTGGTACTAAATGAAAGAACGAAGTGTATATAATATAAGGTTTTACACGAAACCCGCCTTCTTTGGTTTACAAACAAACTTATATAATTTGATCCTACACGAGGATGTGGGAGTACAATTTATTTAATCTGGGTAAATATTGCTATAGGTGTCTGATCTGCAGTCGATCACTTTAGCCCTTGGACCACACGATGATGAAGAAGTGCCGTAGAAGACAGAAAGCAGCTTCGAAGGTTGCAAAAGAGGGTGGATGCACGATGCCAAAGTCGTCGATCCCTACCCTTTGCCTGAGCTCCAGATTCTCTCTCTCTCTCTCTTGACCTCTGGTTCGATCTTTCTTGAAAGTTCGACCTTGGATCTGATATTGGTTTTCTTGACAAATTTCCCACCTTGTCCTTTGTTGATAGAGGTCTCTATTTATAGAGTTTTGGTGACAGTGACCACTCCGTTGGTGTAGAAACCGAGTAGTGGAAAGTACAGCACCCTTTTATACAACGGTTAAAATAACCAATGCCTGCGTATAGATGATCCTTTGAATGAGCATGTGACGCGGGTCCAACTAAGGGACAAAACGCGTATAATCGCTACGAAGATCACGGCGTAGAAGCCACGTAGGTAGGTATCCCTCGTGTAGAAGAGGTGGGCGTAGAAACCAATGTCTGTCACCATGGCTTAGAAGCCAAGTAGGCATAGAATCCGAAATAGGAGTAGAAGCCGAGTGGTCGTAGAGGTCGAGTGGGCGTAGAAGCCGAGTGGTCATAGAGGCCGAGTGGGCGTAGAAGCCGAGTGGTCGTAGAGGTCGAGTGGGCGTAGAAGCCAAATGGGCATAGAAGTCGAGTGAGCACAGGAGCTGAATGGGCGTAGAAGCCGCTGCGTACCATGCCAGAGTGCTGATGTGGACGTCTTAGCCGGAATTACGGCTTTTGAAGATATAATCAAATCTCTTGCATTAATTGCCGAGATTTGCCACCATCCTGTGCATTAATTGCGGAGGCATATTTTTTTGAAGGTCTGCAGCCCTTCTGTGCATCAGTCGCAGAGACATGCCTTGAGAAACAGTCACCGCTCTGTGCATTAGACGTAGAGACGTGCCTCGAGAAACTGTCAACGCTCTGTGCATTAGACGTAGAGACGTGCCTCGAGCCCCGTACGGAGTACAGCTTTTGATGTGGTAGGCAGTTTGTCTACTGCAGAGCGTAAATAGCTCATGTCTGCCTGTGTAAAATAAGGCAGCGTATCCCTTCGTGCACATAAAAGCAGTTTATGCAAAGGAGATGGCGGTAAATGACAGCCTGGGTCGCAGTATTGTGCCATCATTATAGTTGTCGTCTAGGTAGTCGAGCAGTATCCCTTTGTCAGAAGTCCAGACGTCAGGTTCATTGAAGGATCTGACAGGTTCACTTCGGAGAACACGAAGCTTCCCTTGTACACTTTAATGCTATATTGAAAGCGGATGGGTTTTACGCCCAGGAGTCGATGAAGCACCCTGTTTATGCTGAAGCGGCTTGAACGTACTGCCTTTCGCGGATGGTCCTTTGAGCTTATATTTCACGCTGTGTTTAGTGGAAAAAGCTCTGTTTGCACGCTTGATGGCTCTGAAGGCCTCTGTTTACGCTGCTCTGCATCAATATGCTGCGTATAGCCATCCGCCGTATATTTCATGCTTCTACAAGACCCCCTTCAAAGCTTTCAAATTCCTCGAAATTTAAAACGCTTTGAATGAAGCATGAACCGCTCCTCGTAACTCGAAACATTTCTGAATGGAACGTTGAAACGGTCGATGCTGACTTTATGGCAGATTTATTAGGGATCGGTGTGACCTCTTTTGCCTATAAAAAGGCTGAGGGTTTAACCTGTTCTCCCCATATTTCCATCACCACGCAGAGATGATCGCCGGAGTTCGTCGGGTCAACCTGAGGTAGAAGGAGATCATGTTCTTCAAGCGTGTAAAGAGCCAAAAAAGACGGCATCTTCGAGCAAGTGTCCACTGCAATGATGGATCATGGAAGGATATCTTAGCCTCCCTTGCTCGGGATAATCAGCAACTTTATATGGCGGTTCTTCCAGGAGAAGGGAAGGGTCGTATTAGACCATGCTGCTTGCAAGTGGCGCCTTCTCCTGTTACCTACGGGGATGAGAGCAGCAACTAGCTCTGACCTCGGGTATTGAGTTGGGTGATATACCTCAACTCAATCTACCATGGCGCTGGGCGTAGGAAAGCAGTACCCTGCTTTTCTGTTGGAGGATGGGTCTATGCCCAGTTTTGTATCCTCCCGCCACTGATCATCTTCTTGTTCATCGACTGTGGATGTCGATGAATCGCCATGGAAGAAGAGGAAGACCTTCACCAATGTGAGAACCTGTCAGAACAGCTTCTCGGTGCGATGTTCTGCCGACGATGAGGAACCCCTTTGTCGACAGAATTTTCCTCATATGTAGTCATAAAAATGAAGAAAGAAAACCCTTGTAGACTGGATTTCCCTCATATGTAATCATGACTTTAATCTTTAATAAAATCGTCTTTCTCCTCTGCATATGATCATTTTGCCATCGTTGCTGTGAAGTCTGAATATGTGTAGCTTTGATACGTCTGATTCTTTATGCCGATTCTGATAGAAAGAGTATTTAGGTCTTGTCCTGTCTTTTACGCATAACTAGTGATGCGCAGAAAGCTGCTTTAGCATTCGAGTGTTCGAACTGTTCTGTTGTCAGGAATGAGGAACCGCGTAGAATTCTGAACTGTTGTTTTCACTTCTGTGTAAACAGGATTCTTGTTTTAGACTTCATCTTCAAGAATGACTTCTCGAAAATCCCTTGGAACAGGGTCGAGGAATGGCTGTCAAACTGAGTTGCCATCTTGATAGATGAAATATTTGGACTGGAGTCTGGATGAACCTCCAATTGACCCGAGAAGAGTAATTTCTCAATGTTTGAACTCTGTATGTTTTGGGTACTTGGGATATTTTGAGGTCAAGAAGGAGTATCTTCTGTGTGATCTCCTGTAATCGACCGCCTTGAGAACTGTTCGGATATATGAAAAGTCAGAGATCCGTAGTGTAGATGAGCTGAAAATCCTGAGTTTGTAGCCTATTGAGCGTAGAAAGCCACCGAGCGTGAAATCGTAGATTTGTAGCTTCTGAGCGTGAAGTCGTAGGTTTGTAGCCTCTCAAGCATAAAAGCTACCGAGCACAAAGGCATCCGGGCATAAAACCATAGACTTATAGCTTGCGAGCGTAAAACCGTAGATCTGTAGCTGTCGAGCGTAGAAAGCTTCTTAGTGTAGAACTGTAGATTTATAGCCTGTGAAAAAAGAAATCTTTCGAGCGTAAGGTTGTGGATCTGTTGCCTCCGAGCATAAACTAAACGCCACCGAGCGTGAGATCATCGATTTGGTATCTGCTGAGCGTAAAGTCATAGGTTTGTAGCCTCTCGAGCATAAAAGCTACCGAGCACAAAGGCATCTGGACGTAAAATCATAGACTTATAGCTTGCGAACGTAAAACCGTAGATCTGTTGTTGTCGAGCGTAGAAAGCTCCTTAGCGTAGGAACCGCTGACTTGCCTTTGCACGAAAAACTCTTCGAATTTGCTGACTGTCCGCCTTTCGAGAGTAGTGGGCTGACGTAGTACCCAATCATAACCAAATATTAATTGTGAGATTTGGTTAGGGTTTCGAGAAGACCGTCCGAGGATTCGAGGAGTCGACCCAAACTCTATATATATCCCAAGCTTTTGAGAAAAAAAAACTTTTCATCCGTCTTCTGCGAAAGAGAGCCTTCGACTGTTTGAGTTTTTCCCCTCGTTCTTTCTCCGAGCACTCCGAATTTTCAGAAATGGCGCCGAAACAAATCCCCTCCACTAAGGGAAAGAGTATAGGTTCTTCTTCTCGTTCTTCTGCCCCAGTGCGAGAGTCTTCGGTCGGGCAAGGTGAACTTTCTTCTGAGCGAAGCATCCTGCCGACGAGTAGCGCACCCGACCTTAGAGGTAGAGCCTTTGGAATGACAAAGAATGACGAAAAATCCTTCGCACATGTTGAACATGACTGCGCTAGGTCATCTTTTGTGCTGATAGCCTCTTTGAGGAAGATGACGCACGGAGACTTTTAATCTTTTACGCCCATATTTCTAATGGCTAGCGTAAAAACTCCATATTTTTGCAGTTTTGAGCGTAAAAGCTCTGACTGCCGAAAACTTGGTGTATACAATAAAATTTTAGTTTTACGCTTGTGGATGGGACCTCCGGCGTAATAACTAGAATTTTGGCAGTCTGGCGTAAAGCACGGACTATATACCGCCAATTACGCTTCTGGATGTGACTTCCGGCGTAAAATGACCAAATTTTGTACAGTCTTGGCGTAAAGCACAGATTGTCGTTTCTTGGTCTTTATGTTGCAAGATTTGTAATGACGTATTTTCCTTGCACTTTTGCAGTTAACTTGTATGAGTCTCCACTGGCCGAGGTGATGGGTTCCGCTGCCGGGATGCTGCACTCAAACTATCTGGAGGACCTGTCCCACGTGACATTTCCTATCTCCGGACCCCAGTATCCTGAAGAAAGGGAGATCTTGATATCGGCTCAGGGCGAGCGGACGTTACTGAACATGATTAACGGGGAGCCCCTGACGTACATAGACGGGGATCAGTACATAAAGCCGGCTTTTCTCTTTGGGGACATGATTGACAAACAGTCCCAGACGAAGCCCAAGAGAGAACCCTGGGTTTTCCCTGCCGAGAGTATGGTCTTGTATCTGCCAACGATGCCGAGAGATTATCCCATCTCGGCTTTCTCCCATGCTACACATCCCAGGAGGATGTCGTGGACGCTGACTCCTGATCTTCACGGCAAGCCGGGGAAGATCTTTTATCTGAAAGGAGCTGACCAGGGGTCGTTTGTCAGCCGCCCTTCCGGCGTTGTGACGATGTTCAGGGGACTGTGCCCGGGCAGCATCCCGAGTGAAGACAGTTCAGTGATCCAGCCGGTCCAATTGTCGACTTTCTGCAACGACTTCATGGGACGAGGGGAGGTATACCCCAAGGAGAATCCTCGGTGCAATGGGTGGATCACCCCAACAAACCTCCGATGGGCTTGCCTAGTTGACTGGGCCTTGAAGCATTTTCGGAGAGAGCTGGAGGGCATTGGACTGTATGTTGCTGTGAGTTCGACGAGTGTTGGGTTGCCTCCCAACCCTAACCTATTTCTGGCACTGATGGAGCGATACATTCCGCTCACCGGGACCTTCGCCACTCCACTGGGGGAGTTGGGGTTGGCCCTCCATGAGATGGCAGTGATCTCGAGACTGCCGATGGGGGATACCCCATATGAAGAGTATGTTCCCACCAACCGGGAGTTGGAGGACTCGGACCCTCGGGTTGTGGAGGTGTATCAGGAGCAGATGTGCCACTACTTCGCGTGCACCACTTTTTATAATGAGCCTTCTGATTTGGCTCACACCACTAAGTGGACGTCCTACCTCTTCTTCCACCGGGCCAGGGCCGTCAAGTAGGAGAAAGTTTCGGGGGGTAAGAATGAGCCCATGAAATTTTTGGGCGTGCTCAGTGCCCAGGTCATCGAAGATCTTATGGAGGATGCTAAAGCTCCAGATCAGATTCTCAATGACGGGGTAGAAAAGTATCCTGAAGGCACTAAGGCCTACAGTTACTTGAGGCGCTGCCGCAGGCCTCTGTCTAAGAAAGTCCGGCGGGCTGGTTTCCTCTCCATATAGCTGCGTCGAGTAGTGGTGCCCGATATCGCATCCGCGGATCGCATCCACCGAAACATCCTGTGGCCTGCCGTGCGTCTAGTGTTCGGGACAAGACTGGGCTTGCTCCCTGCCATGGTGTGCCGTATACAGGCTGGCCTGAGAGCCATGACTGATGGACTGCTCGTCGATAAAGCTCGTCGTGATAGCTTTTCCCGGGTAGAGTTACCATACCTGTACTTGATGGGATGGTTAATTCTCTATAACCCCCGGGTGATGTCTCCCGGCCCTGGTAGTAGCTCGGAGGGTAGTTTCTTGCTGAACTACAAGGACTCTCCCTGGAACGTGAACACAGTTTTAGACTATCGGCTGGTGTTGAGCCTCAGTCACGGCTGGAAGCTCCTCTGCACTGTCCCCTCTGTACATCCCAATCAGTCGGGGATTAGGCTTGAGGATTTAGGTGGAGAAAAGACCAATCTTTCTCCGAAAGCTTTTAATTGGTTGGTCTGCATCAGACCCTCCCATTTGCTGTACATAAGCGAAGATCATTGCTTCTTCGAGCCCTACTTGCCCAGTCGGTTCGCCAGGCAGTTTGGGTACGATCAGCTGCACGTGGGCAATGCCGTCACCAGCTTCAGGTCCAGGGGCGGACTCATTGATAGAGCCAGAGGATGGCGGTATTTTATTATGGGTTGCACAGGAGCAATCTTTATCGTGTCGGTCGTCACACTCTCCACGGAGCTGCGCATCCTCCATTCGTATGCCCAGTTCTATGTGGCGATCAACACCTTCCATCGCGTATCCCTTCGTGCACGTAAAAGCAGTTTACGCAAAGGAGATGGCGGTAAATAACAGCCTGGGTCGCAGTGCTGTGCCATCATTATAGCCGTCGTATGGGTAGTCAAGCAGTATCCCTTTGTCAGAAGTCCAGACGTTAGGTTCATTGCAGGATCTGACAGGTTCACTTCGGAGAACACGAAGCTTCCCTTGTAAACTTTAATGCTATATTGAAAGCGGATGGGTTTTATGCCCAGGAGTCGATGAAGCACCCTGTTTACGCTGAAGCGGCTTGGACGTACTGCCTTTCGCGGATGGTCCTTTGAGCTTATATTTCACGCTGTGTTTAGCGAAAAAAGCTCTGTTTGCACGCTTGATGGCTCTGAAGGCCTATGTTTACGCTGCTCTGCATCAATATGTTGCGTATAGCCATCCGACGTATTTTTCATGCTTCTACAGCTGAGGCATCATCAGAAATTTTGTCTATTCCGCCAGGGACGGGAGACTGAATTTTAGGCTTCTGGACTAGTGTTGAGGCATTCTCCGAAGTTTCATCTTTTCTGCCAGAGACGGGAGACTGAATTTTTCGTGCAGAGCGCGGATTATACTTCTGGGTTAGCGCTGAGGCATTGCCAGAAGTTTTGTCTGCCCTGTCAGAGACAGGCGACTGAATTTTACGCGCAAGGCGCGGAGTATACTTCTGGGTTAGCGCTGAGGCATTGCCAGAAGTTTTGTCTGCCCTGTCAGAGACAGGCGACTGAATTTTACGCGCAAGGCGTGGAGTATACTTCTAGGTTAGCGCTAAGGCATTGCCAGAAGTTTTGTCTGCCCTGCCAGAGACAGGCGACTAAATTTTATGTGCAAGGCGCGGAGGGAGCAATGCTACAACCTCATTGGTCGGAGAGATTAGAGAGATCGGAGAGTCCACAGGAATGGTAGAGGATGTCTTGGGCATCCATACGTTACGCAGCTTCCTGTTGTTTTGGACTGAGAGAGAGTGAGAGCTACCCCCTGTTCGAAGCATGTCTTCGTAGGCAGACTGGTCAAACTGGACGACCAGTGTCTTCTTCACGGATCCTACGGATACCGTATCGTGTTGATCAATTGCTTCCTCATCAGAAGAGAAAGATGTCCCCAGGAGAGTCGCCATCTTGTTTCGGATAACAATAAATGAAAGTAAAAGTACGAGAAATGACAAGGTTCTTTATTTTAAAGAAAACCCCGCTCGAACTTCGTCGGTGTTTACAAACAAGATTGTACAATTTTATTCCTACAAGAGGAATGTCGAAGTACAATTTATTTAATCTGGGTAAATATTGCTATAGGTGTCTGATCTGCGGTCGATCACTTTAGCCCTTGGACCACACGATGTTTTGAAGAAGTACCGTGGAAGACAGAAGAAGCTTCGAAGGTTGCGGGGGAGTGTGGATGTCCGATGCCAAAGTCGTCGATCACTACTCTTTGTCTCAGCTCTGGATTCTTCTCTCTCTCTCTCTCTTTGACCTTGGATCTGATACTGGATTCCTTCACCAATTTTTGATCGTTCGACCTTTCAATTTTTTGACCTTGACCTCTGTTGATAGAGGTCTCTATTTATAGAGTTTTAGTGACAGTGACCACACAGTCGGCGTAGAAACCGAGTAGTGGAAAGCACAGCACCCTTTTACACAACGGTTTAAAATAACCAATGCCTGCGTATAGATGACCTTCTGAGTGAGCATGTGACGCGTGTCCAACTAAGGGACAAACGCGTATAGCTGCTGCGAAGATCACGGCGTAGAAGCCACGTAGGTAGTTATCCCTTGTGTAGAAGAGGTTGGCGTAGAAGCCAATAACTATCACTATGGCATAGAAGCCAAATAGGCATAGAAGCCGAGTGGGCGTAGAAGCCGAGTGGGCGTAGAAGCCGAGTGGGCGTAGAAGCCGAGTTGATGTGAACGCTTTAGTCGGAATTAAGGCTCTTGGAGATATAATCAAATCTCATGCATTAAATGCAGAGATCTGCCCCCATCATGTGCATTAAATACAGAGGCGTATTTTCGAAGCTTTGCTGTCCCGAAGATTTACCATCATTCTGCGTATTAAATGCAGATACGCGCCTCAAACTTTGTACGAAAGAAAACTGATGACGTGGCAGATTGTTTGTCTTCCGCGGAGCGTAAGAAGCTCACGTCTGTCGTGTAAAACTAGGCAGCGTATCCCCTTGTCTGCGTAAAAGCAGTTTACGCAAAGGGGATGCCACTAAACGATGGTTCGGTGAAATTTAATCAAATCCCCAGCATTAAATGTGGAGATCCTCCATTATCCTGTACATTAAATACAGAGGCATATTTTGAAGGTCTGTCACTTGGCCTACGCAAGGTGCAGAGACGTGCCTCGAGCATCTTTCAGTATTCGGCGCTTCAAATGCAGAGACGCGCCTCAAGAACCTGTCACCGCTCTGTGCATAAAATGCAAAGTCGTGCCTCAAATCCCGTACGAGGTGCAGCTTTTGACGTGGCAGGCGGTTTGTCTTCTACAGAGATTAAACAGCTCACATCTACCTGTGTAAAACTAGGCAGCGTATCCCTTTGTACGCATAAAAGCGGTTTACGCGAAGGAAATGGCGGTAAATGACAGCCTGGGTTGCGGTGTCGCGCCATCATTATAGCCGTCGCTTGGGTAGTCGTACAGTACTTTTTGTCAGAAGTCCAGACGCCAGGTTTATTGTACGATCTGACAGGTTCATTTCAAAGAATACGAAGCGTCCCTCGTACACTTTAATGCTGTATTAAAAGCGGATGAGTTTTACGCCATAAAGGCGATGAAGAACCCTGTTTATGCTGAAGTAGCCTGGACATACTGCTTTACGCGGATGGTCCTCGAGCTCATATTTTATGATGTGCTCAGCAAAAAAGCTTTGTTGCACATTGATGGCTCCGAGGTCCTCTGTTTACGCTGCTCTGCCTCAATACGCTGCGTATAGCTATCCAGCATATTTTTCATGCTTCTACAGAGGGCAACCACCATTACAGGCCCCGCTGATACATTGGTGCGAGACTTCTTAGGGTGATCCTACACAGCAACACGAGGGATAGACTTCCCAGACGATCCCCATGCAGTATTTTGTGGGCCAGACTTCGGCGGCTACGCTGATGCCGCAAACCGAGAGGCCAACATCTGATGAGACACCTACCGCACAGCCAGAGGTTCCATTACCACCACCTCCACCTTATCCACCCAGATGCCATAATTAGATGGACAGCCACAGATGCTTCAGTTCTTTCAGGCTATGATGCAGGCACAGTGGCATCAGACCGAGATATTGAGACAGAGTTTGATGGCAGTACTAGAGAGGACACCTGTCACAGCACCCGCACCAGTACCCCCACCAGCTCAGACAGGTGGTACTGTATGATAGTTCTGACAGATGGGACCAGATACTTTTTTGTGCAACGAGACTGTAGAGGAGATCTCCGATTGGGTCGCCAACATGGAGATGTTACTAGAGGCTTCACAACTATATCCAGACCTTTGGATGACCGCAGTGGGGGCCCAACTGAAAGGCAACGCCCATTACTGGTGGGATTCTATTGAGCACAGTGTAGGCAAGACCCAGACATGGAAGCAGTTCTTAGAGTACTTTAATGCAAAGTATTTCCCGGCTACAGTCAGAAATGCCCTGTACTCCCAGTTCCTACATCTAGAACAAAGGAATATGACTGTTGACGCATATGACACGTAGTTTAGCTGTCTTAGCAGATTTTATGCCGTCTTGATACCCAACGAGCTAGAGAAGGCCTAGAGATTTTATCACGGCCTTACTTTCGAGCTACAGAGGTATACCACCACACAGGCGAGAATTTCTTATGAGGAGGTTCTTTCAGAGGCGAGGATTCAGGAGGCCATTGGCAGAGGAGCAAGGCGTTCCAGCATGACCACACCAGCCAGAGCTCAGCCCGTAGCAGGAGGATCAATCCGTCGTCCCATAGCACAGACACCGCAGAGGACAACACCATACCCACAACAGGAGCTTTTGACTTGTCACCATTGTGGCAAGAAGGGCCACGTCATTAGAGATTGTCGAAAGAAGCTTGGATTATGTATAATATAAGGAGCGAGTCAGCACCTTGCTCGAGACTGCCCACAGCGCAGAGGCATAGCACCACAGATAGGACCGAGGCCAACAGCACCAGCCCCGAGGATACTACCCCCGCCAGGAGGTCAGCGTCCACCAGCAGCCGGAGGATTTCAGAGGGGACCACCCTGGGCCCCACAGGAGGCGCAGTTTGATCGAGCTCGACAGCAGACCGAAGGACAGAGGCACGGACATGCCTTTACACTAGCAGCTATTAAGGAGGAAACAGAAGGAAAAGCTGTCACAGGTACCATTTTAGTTACATCATTACCTGTGACTACATTATTTGATTCTGGAGCTACACTATCTTTCATATCTAGTAGATTCATAGCTATGCATAGAGTAACTACTTCCCCTTACCTAAGAGTTGGAAGATTCTTACCGGAGGAGGCATCGTGTCGGTTACCAGCACTATTAGAACGTGCTCGGTAGTCGTGTTGGTAGAGAGATGACAGCACAATTTTTGGTATTAAATTTTTGGTATTACCCATGCCATACTTTGACATTTTGCTAGGCATGGACTGGTTAAGCCAGTATAATGTCGTATTAGATTGCCGAAAGGGTAGCGTCACCTTTAGACCGCCAGATCAACCGAAGTTCGAGTACATACGAGGGACCGTCGAGCAGGGAGTAGGACAGATAGCTGGAGCTTACATGGCTATGGAGAGGGTACCCCCACCGATAGTTGCAAAATTCGAGGATGTTTTTCCATAAGAGTTGCCAGGCTTACCGCCAGATAGAGATGTGGAGTTTACTATTGAGCTAGTACCCGGAGTAGCACCGGTATCTTCTAATGTATACCAAATAGCAAAGAAGGAACTAGATAAGCTGAAGTTACAATTAGAGGAGTAACAGAGCAAAGGATTTATCCGTCCTAGTGCATCACCCTTGGGAGCGCCAGTATTGTTTGTTCCTAAGAAGGATGGGACAGTACGTATGTGAATTGATTATAGAGCCCTTAATGCTTTGACTATCAAGAATAAGTACCCCTACCGCAAATTGATGATTTGTTCGACCAGCTGACAGGAGCAGTGGTGTTCACAAAGATCAACTTAAGATCGGGTTATCATCAAGTAAAGGTGCGAAGAGAAGACATTCAAAAGACAGCATTCAGGACTCGTTATGGTCACTACGAGTTCTTAGTGATGCCTTTTGGACTGACGAATGCGCCTGCTATATTTATGAACTTGATAAACAGAGTCTTTCACCAATACTTAGACCAGTTCGTGGTAGTCTTCATCGACGACATCTTGGTGTATTCAAAGAGCCATGAGGAGCACGAAGAGCACTTAAGCAAAGTATTAGAAACGCTGAGGAGAGAGAGGCTTTACGCCAAGCTAAGCAAGTTTAAGTTCCTCCTAGATCGCGTCACTTTTCTTGGACACGTTATCTCGGAAGATGGTATTTCAGTAGATCCGACGAAGATTTTATTAGTAGAGACATGGCCAACCCTTACCAATGTCTCAGAGGTGAAAAGTTTTCTAGAACTTGCCGGATATTACCGGAGGTTCGTGGAGAACTTCACAAAGATCGCAGAGCCGATGACCCGCTTGACCCATAAGGAGCAGGAGTTCACTTAGACAGAGGAGTGTCAGAAGGCATTCGATGAGCTGAAGAAGCCTCTCACTATGGCACCTATCTTGACTATACCTTCTGGACCCGGAGGATTTATGATCTATAGTGATGCATCCAGAAAAGGATTAGGATGTGTCTTGATACAGCATGGAAAGGTTATGGCCTATGCCTCTAGGCAGTTAAGGACCCATGAGAAGAACTATCCCACTCACGACTTGGAGCTTGCCGCAATGATCTTTGCTTTGAAGCTTTGGAGGCACTACTTATACGGAGAACGAGTGAAGATATTCACTGATCAAAAGAGCCTAAAGTATGTCTACACCCAGAAGGACCTGAACCAGAGACAAAGACGTTGGCTCGAGGTGATGACAGACTTTGAGATTGAGCTACAGTACCATCCAGGAAAGGCCAACGTAGTAGCTGACGTATTGAGCAGAAGACCCATGACATTCTTCTTGACTACCCAGCAATATCTGTTGAGAGATCTAGAGCAGATGGGTATAGATGTCATTATCCCCAGAATAGATGGACAGTTGTCAAGTTTTCAGTTACAATCGACATTAGTTGAGAGGATCAAGGTAGCCTTGCCCACAGATGCCAGATTCCAGAGGCTTCGACAGAGGATAGAGGCCGAAATACAGATAAGATTGCGTATACATGAAGACAGGACTTTGAGATGTGGAGATCGTCTCTATGTTCCAAACGGAGACCTTCGTTAGGAGCTGGTGTCTGCGGCACACAGTTCAACATACTCTATTTATCCAGGAGGAACGAAGACGTACAGAGACTTGAGGCAGTACTACTGGTGGCATGGAATAAAGAGAGAGATAGCCCGCTTTGTGGCAATGTGCCTGGTGTGTCAGCAAGTCAAGGCTGAGCATCAGAGATCTGTAGGATTACTACAACCGCTCCCGATACCAGAGTAGAAATAGGAGCACATCACTATGGACTTTGTTACAGGCTTTCCGAGGAGTCCTAGTGGTTACAATGCAGTATGGGTGATCGTAGATAGACTCACCAAGTCCGCTCACTTTTTACCCTTCAGAGTTGGGCAATCTACAGAGGTCTTAGCAGATTTGTACATGAAGGAGATTGTGTGACTGCATGGAGTGCCAGTTAGTATAATGGCTGACAGGGATACAAGGTTTACATCTTACTTTTGGCAGAGTATGCAGAAGAGTCTCGGTACCCGCCTGAAGTTTAGTATATCGTATCACCCGCAGACAGATGGCAAGTCCGAGCGCACCATTCAGACATTAGAAGACATGTTAAGAGCGTGCATGCTTGATTTTGGAGGATCATGGAAGGACCATTTGTATTTGGTCAAATTTTTCTATAACAACAGCTATCAAGCAAGCATTCAGATGGCTCCCTATGAAGTATTGTATGGAAGAAAGTGTCGTTTCCCAGTATGTTGGAGTGATATAGGCGAGAGGCTGATTCTAGGGCCAAAGTTGGTTGTTCGTATAGTGAAGAAGGTAAAAAAGATCCAAGGACACCTGCGAGCAGCACAGGACAGACAGAAGCATTGGGCAAATACACATTGACGACCACTAGAGTTCCAGGTTGGAGATCACGTGTTTCTAAAGATCTCACCTACTCGAGGGACTATTAGATTTGGAGGCAGAGAAAAGCTGAGTCCGAGGTACATCAGACCAATCGATGTATTAGAACGCATCGAAGAGGTTGCTTACAGGTTAACCTTACTACAGACTTTGAAAGGAGTTCATGTATCTCAGCTAAGGAGGTATATGCCGGATCTGAGTCATGTGCTTGATCATTTAGAGATCACAGTCGGCCCGAGTTTGTCATACCAAGAGGAGCCTGTAGAGATTCTGGATAGAAGTGAGAAGGTATTCCGAGGTCAGATTATCCCTCTAGTTCGTGTCGCATGGAGACATCATGCACCAGGCGAGTCGACCTGGGAACGAGAGGAGGATATTCGACAGCGCTATCCCCATCTCTTCGAAGGACTAGGTATGTGATAGCATTTTACTTCAGTCAGTAGTTCTTACCATACGTATGTTTAAATTTAAAGGGCAAAATGCTCTAAGGAGGGTAGATTGTAAACCCCCTCGACCAAATTTAGGGTTATTTAGTTAGATTGAGAGACTAGGATTAAATTGGATACAATTAGAATTAATTTGCAACAATTATGTGACTTAATACACCTTACCGTAACTTTGATGTTTGGAGCGCTACACTACTAGTTACCTTCAAACAAATTTTATACATAACTCTAGACATACCAGACTAACCATCTGACCCTTGCGTAACATTTAGATACTCAATATTGTGTTTTATTTTAGCTGCACAATATTCGTTACAAACATTCATGAATAATTCCAATAAAATCAATTTCTCATAATTGTCGTTCCAATCGAAATTGGAGGCACAACCTCAACCAAATTCCATATAACCCGAATTATGGCATAAATCTATTCTGAGCCTGCTACGCCCATGACTCTTGTGTCCAACCCAAATTTAATCCCATGCATTTTAATTAACAAAAGGACGCCAGGTGCATTATTTTAATTAAATAAAATTTGAGGCCAAACTCACCCAAAGCAAGACCTAACCAAGCCCAGGTACACCCTTTCATGGTCGGCCAAAATCTTGAGGTCAGCCCATATATTCCCCTCCTATATAAATACATATTTTTCCTAATGAAACCCTAAATCATAACACCTAGCAAACCCCTAGCCGAACTCTCCCCCTTTCAAAACCCGAGTACCCCCTCTCCCTTCCCCGACTTCCCCAATGCCACCACCACAGCCCCCTTCCCCCTGCACTTTCCCCTAGCCACCGGACCACCCCCTCAGGCCGCCTGCACCACCGCCATCAACCATCCCCTTCACCAACATCCACATCAAATCCGACTACCCTTGCCGAGCCCGACTGCTCCTAACCCTGACCACCGCCTCCAGCACTGCCAACCACCATGGTCAGCCCGACCAGCATTGCCTGCCCCACGACCCTGACTACCTTCCCCCACTGCTGCTGCTGCACCTACTACAGTTACTGCCGCTGCTTCCTTGACTGTCGCACGAAGACCAGAGCTCCGCCCCCGTCGAAGAAAAGCCGTCGACGAGCAGATCCCCTCATTCAGCCAACTGGGTACTCGTTCTCTAGTTCCTCATCTTCATTGTATCATTGTTTAGTTGTATCATCAAGTCGTCGTATCATGTGTCGTAGACTTGGTCACAACCTAATTAATATTGGACCACATATATGTGTGTGTGTGTGTGTATGCTTAATTAAGATTAGATGGTAATTAATAAAATAATAATTACCCTAATAATATGACATGTTATAAGGACTTGTAATTCACCTAAAAATCTAGATATTAACCAAGTACCCTTAACATGGAAAATAAGGACATGTATTCGTACAAAACATAAATAGTTTCGTAACCCATAACTTTAGTAATTTATTTTCTCATGGTACACGGTAACTAAGGACAGGACACGTGAGCATCTTAGCTATGTGCACACGCGACACTGTAGTTGGTCAGCCGTGATCTTGCGTCAGTACCTAAGAGCAGCGACGTAGTTTTGTGTATGTATTGCTTTAGTGTTTGATGACAGTATTTGCTATATTATATTGTGTGTTTAGGGTCATTGGCCAGCCAGGAGATACTGTAGGAGCAAGCTATTGGCATTCACAGCTTGAGGACCCAGGCAAGATACCTTATCATATTTACTGTTTAAATTAAATGATGCATATGTTGTATGATATCTTGTTACTTTATTTCATATAACTGTGTGCGTCCGAGATTGACTCGGGTGCAGTCGACGGATGCGTTGATGAGTAGGATACTTGACCTAGTCATTAGCAGACTCACCCCATTGGGAAGATACTCTGATATCTTTCGAGACCTGACACTCTTACACATTTCACAGTGACAAATTCATATTGGGATGCGGATTTGCGTACTCGACTAGCTATCGGTACGTGTGATATGCATCACAATTTAGTACATAATTCAGGATTTTATATTAGTAGAGACTTGGCATATAGCTGCGTGGTATGCACGTCATGTATTCGACTTGTATATCTACATTCGGCGGGGAGGACAGCTAGTAGGCGTATGGGATACACACATTGTATTCTGTAGTATCCGGAGGAGCCACGGATCCAATGACTTCCTTTATTGCAGATATCGCGCTCTTCGGAGTGATACGGACGTATATATATTGCAGATACCTCATTATTCAGAATGATGGATGTTACAGATACTACGCTCTTCGAAGTGTTGGACGTTATGCCTACGCCTACCCATAGGTACCAAAGTTATTCTCACATTGCATTCACTTAGATGGTTGGCACACCCTTTATTGTATTTATTTTATTCAGTATTTATACATATGGCATGCTTCTATTTATTTTGTTACGTCCCTCTGAGGACCTGGTACCTTTCCAGATTTAGACGAGGCATATTACCCTACAGTGTACAAACCTGGACAGGAGACGAGGTACGCAACTGTGGAGGAGCTAGAGGTGCTACCGTCAGAGTTTCCGTGATCAGTTGGTAGGATTTCTGTCTAGGATTGGGTGTATCATTATCTAGTCAGTCGATGCCTTAGTCATTATCCTTTTTTTCTGTCATTCCGTACTTTTTTTTCGTCATAGTAGTGGGTTTGTTCCCAACAGACATTCTTGGTTGTACTATGATATTTGAAACTGGCATTTATGTCCCAGTATTTATTTTTAGTACTTCTTGCTGATTATATTGTGGATGAGATTAGATTACCTGTTATTGATTGATATTGGACTTGTTAGTAATTTAGGACAGCATAGCACTCTTCGTTAGAATCCATTAAATTGGGATATCTACGGAGATGTGTCAGCTGGCTATTGCCACATGGCCTAGTCCCGTGTATTTTGGGACTGGGACGTGACAGCAAGACTAAAACCCATATTCCCCTAGCAGGACATCCCCAATTCTAGTGTCACTGATACTTAAAAGTATCAGATACATCTACCTAGCACACATGTGCACACCTTGTGCACAACCCAGGTTTCATCACTACCATCCAATACTGAACGTAGTGTAGTGGCCCCCTGCTTCAACTCTCCAGTTACCTATGCCTATACATATACTTAAGTATCAGTTGGCCTTTACACTAAGCCTGGTATCACTGAACACCCACGACTGAACATAAGGTATTCATACCTAGTTACACATGCACTGACACTCTGTTACTCATTACATGCCCCAAACTCCATTTACAGTTGCCCCTATGGTAACCTGGGTAGCTCTATTCATTGCAATAATAATAATTCACTCCCTTACCTCTGTTAGGCCAAACTAAGTTGCAGCTACTACTTCCATATGGATGTATATATACCCCAAGCTTACTCTGGTAATATCCCTCTCTAATCTCTAATATACACCAACATCCTTGCTCAATAATCCATACCTATTACACTTTACTGAGCATGGACTACAATTTCTGTAGGGCAGTCTTCCAAATTGCAGTTCAGTGGTGTCTTGGTTGCATCAAGCTGTCAAGCAGCAATATCTCCTCATCCAATCACATACATCAGTTACTCCCCTTACTGATACTTCCATGATCAACCCTAACAGATATTCCACCATCTTAAGTATCACTACTACTTACTGATACTAAATACTACACAATCCTTTCATCCATTTCTTGATAACCACATTACTGTCACACTGAAATCTTAAACCATACTCTCACATCTATATGTATAACACCATATTCATTTAGATGTATATATATAGGTAAACACTAACAGATACATGAATGACTGTGGCACACTTACACTGGCACATCCTACTCACCTTCATACACACATGAAGACTAAAACCAATACCCCCTTCTAACATATACTGCTACTACTGTTGCAGTTGTAACTGCTGCTGTTCCTACCTGTTATTTCCCCACTTTAGGATGCCCGACCCCCCTCCATTTCCAAAACAAACTGTCATACCACTGGGTCACTGCCCCCTTTCACCCACACATATCAAGATACTCTCAATAGTGTCTTGATATACTATCAACTAACATGCCAAATAAAATCTCCAATATTCAACCAATATCAATTATATATATTAAATGCATCTATTAATAACTAATATGATTAGTTCTAATGAAGAATGGAGAAAATACACTCATGGACACAAAACCCCAATATGGACACAATATCATGTAGGAATCATAATAGAACCAAATATAAACTCATTCTTCCCTCTTATGGGTATTTATAATCCATGGGTGGGCTCCTAATGGCCAAACAAATGATAAAACAGAATTTTAAAGAGAGATTTCAGATTTTTACATATTGGGAGATGGATTCCCAATGCAAACTTCTTCTTCTCCAAGGCTCATTATGAACTAAGCTTCTAGGCCTCTTAGATGAGGGAAATGAGAGAGATTTGAGGTTTAAATTTTTGAAATTTGTGGAGGAAAGAAAAGGATTTTGGGAAGAACTATTTCTAGGATTTCTTCATGAGCTATGAAACTTTGAGGGAGGCTCCCTCTCTACTTATAGGGCCGGCCACACTTAGGGCTTAGGGTTGCTATGCATAAGGTCCTCTCAATGCCCCTATGGTTACTCGTGAAGGGTTATTCAAACAAGTGGGTTTTAATCCTAAGTAAGTGGTTTAACTAGAATCTAATTTAAAATGGATAGGGATTAATTAGTGGGTTCAAATATGACTAGTCTAATATAAAGTCTATTGTCACATCAAGTCTAGTCCACTAACACATCTCATTCATAATAATAATATAATATATCATACATATCATGTAACTATAACATAATATATATATAAATATCATGAATGACATCAATGTCCCTACTCTAGAAATATGGTAGTGCCAAAAAAATGGACCATATGATCACCATATCGCCCAATTAGGCGATAGCCATGTGGAGCAAACGCCCGAAGGCAATTTTGGCCGTAGATGGATCTGACATCATGCTTTGATAATGAGATTACATCTAGGACAGAATCCTGATAGAGAACGATTTTTTGAAATTCTCGACAGATGTAAACTCACTAAAAGATAAAAGTCTCAGGAAGTGTGCAGCACTTCGTGTACAACACGGCAAAAGACTCCCATGTGGCTCTGGCCCATGCGTTCCAGACTCCATGCGTCCCATGTGACTCTGGACCATGCATCCCAGAATCCATACGTCCCATGCATCTCTAGCCCATGCATCCCAGACTGTATGCGTCCCATGCAGCTCTTGCCCATATATCTCAGACTCCAAGCATCACATTTGTCTCTGACTCTATGCGTCTCAGACTTCATGCATCCCATGAGGCTCTGGCCCATGCATCCCAGACCCCATGCGGTCTCTGCGATTCTTTGCTTGGTATGCCCCAGATTCCTAAATAAACCAAATTATTCTGTTGTAACAAGGTGATCCTCTCCAACCAAGTGGCTGGCCACGAGTCCAATGGACCAAGTCACGCCCACAAAGGACGAAAAACCATCCAGATATTCAGCAAAAAGAAAATATTAACAAATGTCCGCATGGCAGCTGAAGCCCGGATTCTCGTTCACAGTTGTAACTATTTTCTGCTAGGGGAAGACACGTGGCAACTCCCAACGTCCATGCGACCCAAAATCCATGTGACCATAGAATAAATATAAATAACAGGGTACTACCCCTATACAAGTCCCTGGCTGGCTATTGGCAAACCTACACTCGAGCAAGAGATAAGAGCTTTCGCATCGGATCATCCACGGAGTAAAGAGTGTTGCTATACTTCTAACCCTCCCTCGTCACCCCCAGAGCATAAAATTTTTACTTAGATTGTCCGTTTAGGACTCCTCTATGTACTCTCTTTAGTTTATTTAATTGAATAAAGTTTTGTTTCAAACTTTCATATTTAATGGCAAATAAGTTGGATGTACAATATCTTGAAGCCCGTGACAATTCTAAGCTGATAGTCAATTAGAATATGGAGGCAGATACGCTAGCTGGGATGGTGGCTTCTCTAGCCATTCCATTAAGAAGACAATATTTAATCACAGTAAGCGGTCGAGAGTTTTTCTGTGCCAAGAATAATTTACACATCGAAAGCAACTTCAAGGTGAAGTCCATCCCTGGTTCTGAGGACCGGAGGCTTCCTTTTATATACTATGTAGCTTATAGGATTCTTCCAGATAACACGAAAGAACCTATGTCTATCAAAGACGCTCGCTTCGGTTTTAATATGATACAATTGATGGAACTGGGGATCCTCAGGACCGCAGATTGGTGTGCATATCGATCGATAGAAGATTAACAAGTTTAATACATGATATAACCCTTCAAAGGCGAAAACTAGGGTTCCCGAATTATACCTGAAGTAAAAAAAAAAGATGAAGCTTTTCAGCAACATTGATCAGTTAGCGACCCCAAGATCTTTTACACGTATTCCTTCCTTGGATTGGACGTCGTGTGGGCGATGATCTTCCAATATTTTTTTCTACTTGGCCGACCCTCTTTCTCTCCTTCCGTAAAAAATAAATTTAGAGAAAGCTGCTTACTTTTTTATTACTCTAGCCATGACAACAAACGAGCCCGATATAGACTAGGCCCATTAGACCCATTTTCTCTAGCTAATTAGGAGGATTAGCTTAATTGGTATTAGTTTAGAAACTTTCCAAAATAGCCCTTCCTAACTATTCTTCATAATTAACTAATTAGGGGCACCTTGGTCATTGGTTGAAGCTTGAAGAGGGGGAAGGAGGGCCAACCACTAGAAGATGGGTCTTCTCTCTCTCTCTCTCTCTCTCTCTCTCTCTCTCATGTTCCTTTGTTCATGCAATTTAAATCCCCAATTTTCTAGATCTCTAATTTACTCATCCCTCTATTATTTTAACCCAATTTCTCCTATTCCCACTCAATTTGCATAAGCAATAAGCATGGAAGTTTAGATTTGCAAGGAGCACATGGAGGAGGAGCATTTGGCAAGGAGCTTGTGTTTGGCACGGGTCCATTTGAGCATTCATTAGAAATTCTTCTCCCAATAGGTATAGATCAGAATTTTCTTTTATTTTAGGTTCTAAATTATGCATTTGACCATTAGGAACCCTCCCATGGCATAGGGCTACCTATAGGAAGAAGATTTAGGTTCTATTGATGTGTTTTGACGCTTCTACATAGGTTTTTGTGTGCAATTTAGGAGAATTACGAGATTGACACATCAAGTGTGTGTCATGAGACTAATTTAATCTAATTGGACTTAGATCGGGATTGAGGGACTAGTTACGTGTTCACAATTGGACACGAGTAGGCCGTATCGCGATACGGTGGGATACTTTGCGATACGGAGCTCATTTTGGGAGGGTTTTGTGCAATTCCCTTTAATTTCTATTGTGACTAGTTCTAATAGCTATTATTATATGTAATTGATATGTGTGTATGATCATCATAGAGAATTGGAAGTTTGGGCACTTTGTGGGGATGAGTATCATAAGAATCCATATGGTGCGCTCTATGTGTTTGGTGAAATAGCCATTAGTGTAAAATTTGTGCATTTAAGACCATTATATATATATATATGAGTATATATGTAATAATATATATATATATATATATATTATATTTTTGTGTGTGTATCTTTACATTATATATTGATATATAATTATATATGTATATATATACTAGATGTCTGTTCATGAAGAGGGGAGAAACACATTGTGACTAGATGTGGATGTGCACTGTGTTCAGGTATGTATTAGTATGGGGCAGTGTTGTGCCTTTGTACACTGTTAATTGAACTATAATAGCAGTGATTGTACCAGAATTGGGAGCTCGAGCACAGGCCATGGTTAGTCAGGTAAGGGTCTGTGTGATACCTAATTTGTATCATTCCTCAAAGAGAAACTGGTTGTATTTGAATTGAGTAAGTACACTAATGTAGTGTATTATTCTCTGAAAACAGAGAAGTACAGCAACATATAACAGAAAAAGGGGAAATATATAGGTCTATTGTAGACTGGAATCAAGGAAACAATACAGTAGGGGTAGACTGAGCTTGTGTCTTTGTGTACAGGTCCAGATGAGGGAAGGATGTAGGTATCGGGTTAAGAAGGAATAAGAAGGAGAAAGTAACAATTGCTGCTAAGATGTTGATATGGCAACAATAATAGGAGTGTATGTTCAGTGCTTAGTACCGGTATGGGGTCCAATTGGGATGTTCCTGAGTTTGTGTATGTTCAGTGCTTAGTACCAGTATGGGGTCCAATTGGGATGTCCCTGAGTTTGTGTATGTTCAGGTATGCGGCAACATCTGTTAAGAGAGAGTAATAGGAGGAGGTTGGGTTGTATATATCAGTGGGTTAGAAGTTTTGTTGGTATTGGATTAAGGAATGGTGTATCAGTTCAAAACTGATAGAAAAAGTTAACTGATACCTTGGTGGTATCAGTAGATAAGATGACGGTTAGTTTCTATTGATGTTAATGGTATTGTGAAGGAGGCATGGGGCAGTGACTTAAATACTGTGAACTCTGGTAAGTGAGGAGTTGGGGACTGTACACTTCAGTAAGCTAACAACTGAAGAGGTGCATTTCTTGCACTGATATGGGTAGGATCTAGTATGCATATCAGTTAAGTAATTATAAATGAAGTTAGTTAGTAAATATAAGTTAAGTTAGATGTTAGTTATTGGTTTGTATCAGTTAGTTTAGTTAAATATTAGTTAATATATCAGTTTGTCATTATTACTTAGTAATATATATAGTAAGTTAGTATATATATATATATATATATATATATATATATATATATATATATATATATATATATATATTAGTAAATAGCTAGCAGATATTAGCTAAATACGAGATAATATAATTAACACTATCAAGTATAGTTTTATACTAGTTAGTATTGACTTAGAACATGGGTAATAACCTAGTATAGCTAAGACTAGCTAGTTTTAGCTATTTAGTGATCACTAGAGACTAATTAACTTAGTGTGGACCTAGTATTGACCTAGAACATCATGTTTTAGCTCATTCTATCATTTTACCACTCCATTACACAATCTGACATAATATTTCCTAAATAGGATTGTGTGACACCAGCTTAGGCATTGAGATACACTCGTTGCTCAGGACCAGAGAAAAATATATATCTCTGATAGTTTTTATTTCATGATTGTGTATATATCACATGTTCTAGAACTTTATACTTGATTTTGATACAGTGGTTATACGGAATGGTACTATATGGATCCTGTCAGGAGATGTTATCCTCTTACCGTATTCAGCGGGTACTCCTTCATATGTATTTTATCTCGAGTATTACTTATCATATACTTCGTATTCATATATTGTATGGTGTATAATGTGCCTATATTACTCGTATTCGTAATGTGTCATGATCGAATCCATGAGTATTGGTTGAGGACGGGATAGTAGGAGTTGGTTATGTGATCAAAGTCTAGTGTATTCGTGTATATGTCAATTATACACCACAAAGGTAGGTACAAGCGGGAGAGAAAGAAGAAAAACCTGCCTACCATATTTGAAGAAAAACCTACCTATCGCATTTATAGAACCCAGCTGCAGAAGTAGTAGGAGCATGGTTATGGTGGTTCCCCAGCTGCTGCTCCTACTCCTATGGCTGGTGCCAAATTATGTGACTTTGAAGTTGAAACTTGCCCAGTAGGCAGTTAGATGTAACCATGCTGGTAGTACTTCCACTTGTAATCGAGTTTCCTAATTATATTCGTGTTCAACCTAAATCGATCACATAACGAACTTGTACTCTAAGGCACATTAGATGGTATTACCTATTTCTATTACTTGCAGTTATTTCATATTGACTATTATTTCCTTTCAGTACTTTCCATGCTTATTCTAGTTCATTTCCATTTCCTAGTTGATAATATATCTTGTATTCTTTTCTGTTACATGTCATATATGCTCTACCACATATTAGAAACTGCTTTCAGAGTTTTGTACTTCGCTCCAATCCTGATTGGATATATTTTTTAGATGATTGGTTGTGTCCTATATATTAGGGTACACAAGATAGTGTGACAGTAGAAGAGATAGTACCTCTAGTACAGGAGGTGGTAGCACTAGCCACATAGGAGACTTAGCTTTTATTATTATTTTGTATTTGACTCTTTAGAGCCTTGGCATGTATTATTACTTGTATTTGTGACTCTTGTACTTATATCCTTCTTAACTTTATTCCATATCGTGTCATTTCTTCCTCTAGTTTGATATTATGATTGAGTATTATCTTCTATTATTATATCATCATATTGTTTCTCCATTTGGAGTTGACATGGCATGACATATACTATGCATATATTGTGTGAGATGTTAGATAGTATTGTTGACCAAAACAACGTTCTACGTTATTGTTACGACGTAGGATGGGCGTTGTTTAAGTACTCATGCCCTTATTCCGTGTTTGGGTCATGATATATTTTTAGTGGTGGCCCATGCAGGTCCTCGAGATCGTAATTAGTACGATATCGTAGTATTGCTCAGATTTAGAGTACTGCTGCGAGCTTACTTTAGGATATAGGATGTAGAATAAGAGTATACTCAATCACAGCTAGGAATACTTCAATCTTATTGCTTTTGCTATCCTTATCATTCTGAATGCTTGTTTACTTGAATAATTATGCCCTTCTTTGATGATATCGTATCTTACTCAATATTATTTTTTTTGTTTCAATCTATCTTCAGGATGCCACCGAATACGCGATCCCAGCGCTCAGGTATAGTGTCAGTGAGGTTGATCACTTTATCACCTCTGAGGAGGGCAACAGCAACAGCTACTGCTCCATCAGCTGCAGCTCAGAAGGCCGCTTTACCGGTCCAGGTGGGCGTTACTGCAGCAGCTTTTAGGGGTGCTCTACCTCTAGTACAGAGGATCGTGCCTACAGTATTAGAGAAGCTTCCACCACCCGCACCAATAGTTGATCCGGCACAGATATTTATGTTATTCGAGCAGATGATGGAGGCCCAGAGGGCCCAGCAGTGTCAGTCTGAGGTGATGCGACAGGATATTGAGAATGCCCACCAGCTAGAACTCGTCGTAATAGAAAGGGTTGCCTCAGTCCAACCACAGGTGCCACCACCTTATCCTGCCCTACAGCAGCCGAGGCTGGGGACTATCACTGACTTTAAGAGGATAGGGACCAAAGACTTTAAAGGCACCGAGGGGATTTTGTATGCGGATGATTGGATCAAAGACATTGAGCAAAACCTGCGGCTGACGCAGATTCCAAAGAGCCGACAGGTGGAGGCATCGGGGAGCATGATGTTTGATATTGCTTTAACATGGTTTTAGACAGACTCGAGGATCACAGCACCATAACTGACTTGAGAGGCTTTTAAGGATCTTTTCAAGGGTAAGTTCTTTCCGTATGTGCAATGAGTTCCCTGGAGAGTCAGTTCCAAGACCTTGTCCAAGGGAGCATGTTAGTGGATGAGTACGCGGCAGAGTTCTGCCGATTGGGTCACTTTATGGAGGGGAAGAATCCCCTGGGGGAAGGCCAGAAAGTTCAAAAAGGGTCTGAACAGGGAGATCAAATCTTAAAATAGTAGACACTGCACCGCTACATTTGAGAAGATTCCAGCGGAGGCACAGCAGGCAAAGGATGATTTAGAGCTCATCTCCAAGAGGATGAGGGATACTCCAGGAGCTAGTAGTAGTGCGGGTCCAACGAAATGGCCTTACTTTCAACTGTGGCAAAGGCACTTTCAGACTCTGAGGCAGTAGTTACCCGCACCATTTAGAGGGCCAGTAACAGTAGGCACACCAGATTCAGAGGCCAGTTCAACCAGCTATTCCTTGCCCATTCTTCAAGAAGCTGGGTTATAGATGGGATATATACAGAATGAGATTGGGCAAGCACTTATTCTGTGGATCAGGGGACCACCAGCTGAAAGATTTTTGTCAGCCTCCAGCTCGTCCAGCTGAGGGTGGAGCACAGGCAAAGAGACCACCCACGAGGCCACCAGTGGGACAGCATAGAGGACCTCCATTGCCGATATAGCAACAGAGGTTCACACAACACCAACAGCAACAGTGAGGTGCATAGTAGGGGCGAACTTTTGCCATGGCAGTTGAGGAGGAGGAGCCATCAGATATGTCATTTTAGGTTCAGTCTATTTTGATTCTTTTCTAGCTCATGTTTTACTTGATTTCGGTGCTTCACATAGTTTCGTATCTGTATATTTTGCTTTGAAGCATCATCTTGAGAATGAACCGTTGGCGAGGTCTTACAAGATCACGACCATGAGTACCATTATCCTGGTCAGTGTTGGTTGCAAGGATCGAAGAGTCACACTGGGAGGCCGGGAGTTGAGCGCGTGCTTACTCGTAATGCCACTTTCGAGCTATGACTTAATACTCAGGATGGATTGGTTGAGTAGGCACCATGCTAGTATCGATTGTTGTAGAGGCAAAGTTTTGTTTAGACCACCAGGAGTGCCAAAGTTTGGGTTTTCCATAGGAGTAGCCGAACAGAGCAAGGGAGTCTTCTGTGGAGATTTGGTGGGAGAGGAGGAGCCGCCACACCCTTTGATAGCAGAGTTTATGGATATTTTCCCAAAAGAATTTTTTGGTTTGCCGCCAGACCGAGATGTTGAGTTCTCTATAGATTTGTTGCTAGGCGTAAAGCTGATATCACAGAACATCAATAAGGTTAACAACAGTGAACTAGCTTAACTGAAGAAGTGGGTGGATAAGTTACAAGATAAGGGCTTCATCAGATACAGTTCATCACCGTGGGGTGCTCCGGTATTATTTATACCGAAGAAGGATGGGTCGGTATATATGTGTATCGACTACAGAGCTTTGAACAACCTCACTATCAAGAACAAATATCCACTGTCGAAGACAGATGATCTCTTTAATTAGTTGAGCGGAGCAAAGGTATTTTTGAAGATAGACTTGAGGTCGGGTTATCACTCGGTAAAAGTGAAGAAGAAAGATATTCCAAAGATAGCTTTTAGGACTTGTTATGGGCAGTTTGAGTTCTTGGTTATGCCGTTTGGATTGACCAATGCCCCGACGGTATTCATGAAACTGAATAAGTTGTTCCATGAAAGTGAATAAGGTGTTCCACCAGTATCTTGATAAGTTCGTGGTGGTATTCATTGATGATATTCCAGTGTATTCGAAGACCTCGTGGGAGCATGAGGAGTGCTTGAGGATAGTTTTGGTGACTCTCAGGAAGGAGAAGCTTTGTGGCAAGCTTTCGAATTATGAATTCTTTGTTGACATGGTTGAATTCCTTGGACCTGTGGTTTCAGAAGACGGAATCTCAGTGGACCTGAAGAAGATATCAGCACTTGAGTCATACTCCACCCCGAGTTCAGTAGCACAGATCAGGAGCTTTTTGGATTGGCATGCTATTATCGGAGATTTATTCCAGACTTATCCAAGATTGCAGAGCCGGTGACTAGCCTGACCAGGAAAGACATAGAATTTGTCTGGAAAGAGGAATGTCAGGCAACTTTTGAGGAGCTGAAGAAGAGGTTGACTACAGCTCTAGTTTTGACATTGCCATCGGGCACAAGAGGATTTACCATCTATAGCGATACTTCGGGTAAGGGTTTGGGTTGTGTATTATAGCAAAACGGAAAGGTGATTGCCTATGCATCCAGGCAATTACGTCCGCATGAGAAGAATTATCCTACCCACAATTTGGAGTTAGCAGCGATCATTTTTGTTCTAAAATTGTGGAAGCATTACTTGTACGGAGATCATATAGAGATATTCACAGACCATAAGAGCTTGTAGTATGTGTTTATACAGAAGGGGCTCAACATGAAACAGAGACGGTGGTTGGAGTTGATGAAGGATTTTGATATATCCTTGCAGTACCATCCAGGAAAGGCCAACGTAATCGCTGATACCTTTAGCAGGTATCCAGTGGCTATATACTTGACGAGGGACAGACATTTATTGGCCGATCTTAATAGCTTGGGTATTAAGGTGTTAGTTCCTGGAGTAGCAGCAGAGATGTGGGGTCTATAGATACATATAAAGTTTATTGACCGAATTAGAGCTTCTCAGTTCGAAGATGAGTCTCTGAGGAGTGTCGAAGCGCAGGTTCGGAGAGAATTGGTAGAGGACTCCACTATTGCTGAGGATGGATTATTTTGGCATGGTACCAGATTGTGTGTGTCGAGTGGAGCATTGTACCAGGAGGTTCTTCATGAGGTGCATCAATCTCATTACTCTATGCTTCAGGTACCAACAAGATGTATAAAGATATGAGAGAGCATGTTTGATGGTATGGTATGAAGCGGGAGGTGGTGCACTTCATATCCAGATATCTAGTATGCCAGCAGGTAAAGGCGGAGAGATAGAGGCCAGGAGGATTACATTAGCCTTACCCATTCGGGAGTGGAAATGGGAGCATATGACAATGGATTTTGTTTCAGGGCTTTCGCGTTCTCCTGGAGGTAAAGATGCGATCTAGGTCATCATAGATAGGTTAACAAAATTGGACCATTTCTTGCCATTCAAGGTGTATACGTCAACGGAGAAGCTCGCGGAGATGTATGTACGGTAGATAGTCTGATTTTATGGAGTTCCTGTGAGTATCATCTCGGATCGGGATAGTCGCTTTATATTCCACTTCTAGAGGAGTTTGCAGGCTAGCTTGGGCACCCAGCTCAAGTTTAGTATCGTGTATCACCCCCAAACAGACGGACAACCGGAGAGGACTATCCAGACTCTCGAGGATATGATTCGTACTTGTGTTTTGGATTTCAAAGATTCTTGGGAGGATCATCTTCACTTGGTAGAGTTTACTTACAACAACAGCTACCAAACCAGCATTGAGATGTCACCATTTGAGGCATTGTATGGACGGAGATGTCATACTCCGTTATTGTCTGATAATGTTGGTGAGAAAGCCTTGTTGGGGCCAGAGATGCTTGTGGATGCAGCTAAGAAGGTGAAGCTTATTAGAGATAGACTTCGGGTGGCGTAGGACAGACAGCGGTATTAGGCCGATAGCCACCGGAGACCCTTGGAGTTTGAGGTATAGATTTTGTTGTATTGCTTGTGTTTGCCTTGTTTTAGATAGAGTGCTAAGGCTGTGTTTGTGCTGGGTAGGCGATCTGGTATTCTTGTAAATTTCTACGATACGGGACATAATTTACTTTGGTGGAGGCTAGAAGCTTAGTCTAAGGTACTCAGACCCTTCGATGTTTAGAGAGGGTCAGTATAGTGGCCTACAAACTAGCTTTATTGCCTGCACTAGAGGAAGTGCACAAAGTATTCTATGTGTCGCAGCTGAGATGGTACGTGGCATATCCTAGCCATCTATTGGATCACTCGGAGAATGAGGTGGGTCCAACTCTCAGTTATCCAGAGCCAGTAGAGATTCTGGATCGTAGGGCAAAGGTGCTGCAGAACTAGACAATTTTCTTGGTATGCGTCGCGTGGAAGTATCACTCTCCAAGAGAGTCTACCTGGGAGCGAGAAGATTAGATGCGCGAGCGATACCCTTATCTTTTTGAGCCATGAGGTATAATTCTTTCTTACTTGTTGTGATTATTTGTTGTAATTGGTTCCTTCCTTAAATTTTGAGGATAAAAATTTTCTAACGAGGGTAGGATTATCACCCTCACTTTTCTAAATGAGGGTATTTTAGTTATTTTGAATATATACTTATTTCTAATAATTAATAATTATTATAGTGCTATATAAATTAATTGTGCTTTGTATTATTTATTTATATAGTGGGCTATCATATTATTTAGACCTGACAACAGTGAGCCTAATTAGACTTGCCATGACAACAAGTGAGCCTGACATGGACTAGGCCCATTAGACCCATTTCCTCTAGCTAATTAGGAGGATTAGATTAATTGGCATTAGTTTATGTCACACCCCAGTCCCAAAAATATATAGGACTAGGATACGTAAGCATGCCAGCCACATGGATATGACAACTCCAATATATAGAAACCAAAATCCACACGTACGCTGTAATATGAATATCAATCCACAAGTGGTATAAATATATGTCACAAGTCACAGGGTATAATCTAAATCTCATCCACAGAAAATCAATATAAATAAATAACCAGTATCTATAAAACTAGATCTTAATATAAGTATCTAAGGATGATAGTTGGATGGAAACAAATCCACTACCAACTCGAAGGTAAGGTACAACACAACAAACACAATGAAAAAATACCAGCTAACAATCATGGGCTCGGAGAGAAGACATCCTCGAAACATATGTAACCATCCGAATCTGTGCTCCTGCAAATACTCAAGAACAGATACACCTGGCAGAGGACCAGTTCCTCAGAGGAACGTAACAAGATACAGAAAAGCGAGCCAACTTGAATACAGTAAACATGCATATAATTTGAAAATAAATAAGTACGCTGTATAAGACAATCTATATGAATGCAAATGAGGACAACTTTTCGACGTATGGGCAAGGGTAGGCTACTCGATCTAAGCCTCACAACTCACACACCCGTCAATGGACATCAGAAATCGACATACCTCTGGGGTAGCGACCAGCGCGACTCTACAGAAATTGACATACCTCTGGGGTAGCGACCAGCGCGACATACGCCCATAGTGCAAACTATATACTACGGTTTACCAGAGTGGTTAAAAGCCTATACGCCTAATGATTTTCCTCTCATGATGCTAGGTGCCATGTGTGTGTCAATATATCTAATACATAGTAATGACTGAAGGAAAACTACACATGCAAGAACTCAACAGAGATACAATTAATATACAGAAATATACTAAGCATGCAAAATACTGTAAGCGATTTGGCAAGGTATCTTGCCTGTTCTAAAAAATAATGAAGTCCCAACTCAAGGCGTCGTCCGATCTACCTGTCACATAAATTAAACAAGTTTGATTACAAAAGTGGATGAATAAGTTCCTCCATTTTAATCTATTTTAATTCTGAATAAAATAACCTAAAATAGTATTTTAATCTTATTATAATCTGATTTTATTGTTAAATCCTAATTTTGGTCCAAAGAAAGTCAACTTTACGGATTTGTGATCCATGGCACGCAAATCGAGGCAATCCGTTGACCAAAAAGTCAACCAACTCAAATTTTAGATTTGTGTATGGAATCCTATAGATTTTAGTACTACATGAACACCATATTTGACGGTTTCATAAATCACAAGTCGGTAAAGAGTTATGTACACTAGGGCGCACAGATGATAGTTTTTGGAGGTTTTCTATTTACGTCTATGTTGCACAAATTTTACAGTAGAATAAACTTATATTTTAAATTCTAGAAAAATACGTTTCTGGAATTTCATCATGTCAGCTTTCCAAAACTTTTAACGGTTCGTAATTCCGAGTTCGGAATCTCCTAAAATCTTGAAAATACAAAAACGCGTCTAATTTTGGACAACTGACACTTTTAGAATTTTTAAAAAAAATAGGTTCATAAATTATTAAAATAAATTATATAATCAGAAAACTAACATTGATATAGTTCTAACAAAAAAAAACTGGAGCGCGTTTGGAGTCCGGAGCTAGGAGATATCGTCTTTTTAATTCGTCATAACTAGTAGAAAATGAGGCTGAATTTATGACAAATTTTGACTATTTTTGGACGAAAAAGAGAGGAATTTGGGAAAGAAAAATATGAAGGATGAGGTATTTATAATGGTGGACACTACTTAATTAAATAAGACTAGGATTGGTTAATTTGGATAGGATTATGATGAATTTAAATAAGGATAGGATATGCATGAAGTTGCTTTCCTAGTAGGTTCAGGATTTGAATTAATTTAAAATAGAGTTTAAATTTATCTCAATAATTTATAATCTTAAATATAATTAAATATAATACAAATAATTTATAAAATCTTATTAATATCTATTAACACTAAATTAGCATCTATCTAATATTAAGACTATATATATCCAAATAAATCCTAAATAATTTTAAAAATGTAAATAAATTTCTTAAAATTCTAAATAAATTACAGAAAAATATAATTAAATATTTTAAACTAAAATAAATATTTGGTAGGAACAACATGCAAGTATGGTCGTATAGTAAATCATAGAAGTCCTAAAAATTTATGTTTCCTAAGTTTTAATTACCAAAAATTCTAGAAAAATCTCCAAAAACTAAAATAACCTAAAATAATTCTAAATAAATATTTATGTAAGTAAATATATCAAGAAATTTATTTTTTAATTAACTAAGAGAATACTCTAAAGAAATTTAATATCTATAATAAATATAATAATATAAAATACACACATAATATATATTTTTGGTGAGGGGGGTTTATAGTTTAATTTTAAAATAGCCATTCCTAACTATTCTTTATAATTAACTAATTAGGGTCACCTTGGTCATTGGTTGTAGCTTGGATAGGGGAAAGAGGGTCGGCCACTAGAAGAGGGGTCTTCTCTCTCCCTCCTCTTTATTTGTTCATGCAATTTAGATCCCCAATTTACTCCATCCATCCATCCATAATTTCAACACAATTTCTTCCATTCTCTCTCAATTTTATCAAGCAAGGAGCATTCGATTTTGGATTTATAAGGAGCACTTGGAGGAGGAGCATTTGGCAAGGAGCTTGTGTCTGGATCGGATCCATTTGAACATTCTTTATAAATCTATCTCCCAATAGGTATAGATCTAAATTTCCTTTTATTTTAGGTTCTAAATCATGTATTTGACTATTAGGAATCCTCCCATGGCATAGGGCTACCTATAAGAGCTACCTATAGGAAAAAGATATAGGCTTTATTAATATGTTTTGACACTTTTACATAGATTTTTGTGTACAATTTGGGAGAATTACGAGATTGACACATCAAGTGTGTATAATGAGATTAATTTAGTCTAATTGGACTTAGATCGGAATTGAGAGATTAGTTACATGTTCACAATTGGACACGAGTAGGCCGTATTGTGATACGGTGTGATACTTTTCGATACGGAGCTCATTTTGGAGGTTTTTGTGCAATTCTCTTTAATTTTTATTATAATTAGTTCTAATAGCTATTATTATATGTAATTGATATGTGTATATGATCATCATGGAGAATTGAAAGTTTAGGCACTTTGTGGGGATGAGTATCAGTAGTATCCATATGGTGCGCTCTATGTGTTTGGTAAAATAGCCATTAGTGTGGAATTTATGCATTTATTACCATCGTATATATATATATATGAGTATATATGTAATAATATGCACATATATATATATTTATTTGTGTGTATCTTTACATTATATATTGATATATAATTATATATGTATATATATATTAGTTGTGTGTTCATGAAGAGGGGGGAACACGCTGTACCTGATGTGGATGTGCACTGTGTTCAGGTGTGTATTAGTGTGGTACAGTATTATGCCTTTGTACATTGTTAATTGAACTATAGCAGCAGTGACTGTACCAGATTGGGGAGCTCCAGCACAGGCCATGGGCAGTCAGGTAAGGGTTTGTGTGATACCTGATGTGTATCAGTCCTCAAAGAGAAACTGCTTGAATTTGAATTGAGGGGGAAGTGAGTACACTAATTTGGTGTACTGTTCTCTGAAAACAGAAGTACAACAACATGTAATAGCAAAAGGGTAAATTGATAGGTCTATTGGAGACTGGAATCAAGGGAACAGCACAACCGGGGTAGACTGAGATTTTGTCTGTGTGTACAGGTCCAGATAAGGGAAGGATGCAGGTATCGGGTTAAGAGGGAATAAGGGAGAGCAAGTAACAATTGTCGCTAAGATATTGACGTAGCAATAGCAATAGGAGTGTATGTTCAGTGTTTAGTACCAGTATGGGTTCCAATTGGGATGTTATTGAGTTTGTGTATGTTCAGGTATGCTGCAACATCAGTTAAGAGAGAGTATTAGGAGGAGGTTAGGTCTTATGTATCAGTGGGTTAGGAGTTTTGTTAGTGTTGGATTAAGGAATGGTGTATCAGTTCCAAAATGATAGAAGAATTTAACCGATACCTTGGTGGTATCAGTGGATGAGGTGATGATTAGTTGCTATTGATGTTAATGGTGTTGTGAAGGAGGCTTGGACAGTGACTTAAATATTCTGAACTCTGGTAAGTGAGGTGTTGGGGACTGCACACTTCTGTGGGCTAACAACTAAAGAGGTGCATTTCTTGCACTGATATAGGTAGGCTCAGGTATGAGTATCAGTTAAGTAATTATAAATGAGGTTAGTTAGTAAATATAAGTTAAGTTAGTTATTGGTTTGTATCAGTTACTTTAGTTAGTATATACTAGTTAGTGTATATTAGATATATATATATATATATATATATATATATATATATATATATTAGTGCATAGCTAGGAGATATTAGCTAAATACTAGATAGTATAATTAACACTATCAAGTATAGTCTTATACTAGTTAGTATTGACTTAAAACATGGGTAATAACCTAGTATAGCCTAGACTAGCTAGTTTTAGCTAGTTAGTGATCACTAGAAACCAATTAAGTTAGTGTGGACCTAGTATTGACCTAGAACATCATGTTTTGGTACATTCTAGCATTTTATCACTCCATTACACCATCTGACATGATATTTCCTAAATAGGATTGTGTGACACCAGCTTGGGCATCGAGATATACTATTTTCTTAGGACCAGAGGCGAATACATCTCTCTGATAGTTTTTATTTCATGATTGTGTATATATCACATGTTCTAGAACTGTATACTTGATTCCGATAGAGCGGTTACACGGACTAGTACTATATGGATCCTGTCAGGAGATGTTATCCCCTTACCGTATTCATCGGGTACTCCTTCACACGTATTTTATCATGTGCATCGGGTATTGATTTTTATGTACTTCATGTTCACACACTGTCACGTTTATAATGTGCCTATATTATTCGTGTTCGTAACGTGTCATGATCGGATCCATGAGTATTGGTTGGGGACAGGAGAGTAGAAGGTGGTTATGTGATCAAAGCCCAGTATATTCGTGTATATGTAGATTACATATCACATGTGTAATCGAATTACCTATTTACGTTCGTGTTCAACCTAAACCGATTATATAACGAACTTGTACTCTAAGGCACATTAGATGGTATTACCTATTTCCATTACTTGCAGTTATTTTATATTGACTGTTATTTCCTTCTAGTACTTTACATGCTTATTCTAGTTCATTTCTATTTTCTAGTTGCTAATATATCTTGTATTCTTTTCTATTACCTGTCATATATGCTCTACCATGTATTTGGAACTTCTTTCAGAGTTTTGTACTTCGTTGCAATCCTGATTGGATATATTTTTTAGATGACAAGTTAGAGTAGTTTTTTTCCATATATTATGGGGCACAAGATGGTGTGCCAGTAGAAGAGGTAGCACCTCTAGTATAGGAGGACGTAGCACTAGCCACAGATGAGACTTAGCTTTTATTATTGTTTTTTATTGGACTCTTTAGAGCATTGGCATGTATTATTACTTTGGAGACTATTGTGTTAATTTCTAGATGTTAGATTTGGACATGTATTTATGACTCTTGTACTTATTTTCTTTTTTCCTTCATTCCTTATCATGTCATTTATTTCTCTAGTTTGATATTATGATTGAGTATTATCTTCTATTATTATATTATTATATTGTTTCTTTATTTGGAGTTGAGATGGCATGACAAGTACAATACATATATTATGTATGGTGTTAGATAGTATTGTTGACCCAAACAGCATTCTACGTCGTTGTTAAGACGTAGGCTGGGCATTGTTCACATACTCGTGCCCTTATTCTGGGTGTGGGTCATGATATGATATGATATGATTGTTTGCCTCTCCATGTTAAGATATCGAATATTCGTCGTTCAAATTAAGTCACTGACAATTATATTGATCGACATCTTTTATCCTTAAGTAGTACCCACTCAACTTTATTTGTCATGTTGGATATAATCCACCTGCAGGGTTTATATGCCAATCCTTATGAGTTCCTTAAGGGGACATCATCAACCTGATGTATCAGGACATAGATATCTTTTATAATCAACATTCCATGATACACACAATGTCATTACCCAATTTATAGAGGTTATTGACCTATAATGAATCTCACTCTTTTATGAGTCAAAGTAATCCACACTACATATATATATGTTTGTTATTATATCTCGAGTAAGAGCATAAGCATCCATAATAACTGAGGTGTTTGTTCTCTTATATAGTCAGTACAAAGTGAATAACCTCAAGTGGTCTTGTTTAATACACACAAAGTGTACTAGTGTAAACCTATAGTCAAGATAGACTAATAACGAATTACACCAAAATATTTCCAATGGTTTGTCCAAGTCCATATAGGTTGTGAACTATTTATATATTCTATAGGGAACTGATAATATGATCTTTTGTGTGACACCACACATCATATTATCTATAATATAGAATATCAAAAACTTCCATTAACATTATAACAAATACAACATACAAATATTTATCGATCTGATTCTCATTTAAAAATAAGAAAATATAGTTAATATAAAGTGATGCTTTTAGTATATAACCCTAACAATCTCACACTTATACTCAAAGCATTACTTTTTAGTATATTGTAACAAATCTTCCACTTATACTTAAAGACATGCTGCTATACATCTGACTCACATTCCCTCAACATGACTATCAAAAGCCTTAGCTGGTAAACTCTTTGTAAAGGGATCAGCTAGGTTGTCTGTTGATGCTATCTTGATCATAGCAACTTCTTCTCTCTTTATGAAATTACGTATTAGATGGTACTTGCGCTCAATGTGTTTACCTATCTTATGGGCTTGTGGTTCCTTCGAGTTTGCAACTGCACAACTATTATCACAATAAAGTGTAATAGTCTTAGGCAAACTAGGTACCACATCCAAGTCCAATAGAAAGTTTCTGAGCAAAATCGCTTCTTTGGCTGCCTCAGAGGCTGCCAAACACTCGGCTTCCATGGTGAGATCGGCAATACATTTTTGTTTGATGCTTCTACATACTATGGCTTCACCTCCTAAAGTAAATACATACCCTGGGGTAGATTTCCTGGCATCCCTATCTGATTGAAAATCTGAGCCTGTATATCACAAGGGCACTAAACTATCTGTATGATAAACCAACATATAATCCTTAGTTCTTTTCAGGTACGTCAAAATATGCTTTATCGCAATCTAGTGATCTTGTCCTGGGTTAGACAGATATCTGCTAACCATGCCAATAGCAAAGCAGGTGTTTGGTCTCATACATAGCATTGCATACATTAAGCTTCCTACTTCTGAAACATAAGGAACCACTTTTATGTCCTCTATCTCTTTAGGTTTCCTCGAACACTACTTCTTTGATAGAGCAATTCTATGCCTAAAAGGTAAGAAACATTTCTTAGAATTTTGTATGCTAAAACGAGTTAGTATAGTATCAATATAGGTAGCATGGGATAAGCCTAACATCCTTTTCTTGTGATCTCGTAGAACTTTGATCAAAAGTATATGACCTACTTCTCCCAAGTTCTTTATATCAAACTGCTTGGATAACCATACCCTTATATTAGATAACACCTTCACACTATTTCGAATAAGCATGATGTCATCCACGTAAAGTACTAGGAATACCATTACGTTTCTGTCATACTTTTTGTATACACATGATTAATCCTAACATTGATCAAATCCATAAAATTTTATCACTTTATCAAAATAGATATTCCAAGATCTAGAAGCTTGCTTAAGTCCATAAATGGACTTCTTAAGCTTACAAACAAGATAATCTTTGCATTTTTTAATGAACCCATCTGGTTGCTTCATGTAGATGTTCTTCTCAAGACTTCTATTAAGGAAAGCTATCTTTACATCCATTTGTCAAATCTCATAATTGAGATGAACTACAATAGATAAAAGAATCCGGATAGACTTAAGGATGGCTACTCGCAAAATTTTTTCCTCATAATCAATACCCTCTTTCTGAGTAAAACCTTTCGCAACAAGTAGAGCTTTAAAGGTTTCAACCTTACCGTTTGATCCTCTTTTTCTCTTGTAAACCCACTTGCATGTGGTTTTATAAGCTTCCAGACTTGATTAGAATCCATAGATTCTATTTCAGATATTATTACTTTTTTCTAAGATTCTACATCTTTATCATGGAGTGCTTCATTATAGGTGCAGGGATCAGAATCTTGTTCCTCAGGAAGGAAGTCTGATGACTCTCCTAAGAACATGAATCTGTCAGGTTGTACAATAATTCTTCCACTACGACGAGGCACTATAGGTTGTGGTGTAATATTTATGAAACATTGTGCAGTTACTTGTGGTTCCTCTTGTTGTACTGTTGGTACTGAAGTATTTGGTGTCTCATCTCTCAATTCTTCTAGAACAACTTTACTCATGGGTTTATGGTTCATCACATAGTCTTCCTCTAAGAATCGGGCATTAGTTCTTACAATGACCTTCTGATCCTTATGACTATAAAATAAATCTCCTTTTGTTCCTCTTGGATAGCCTACAAACAAACGTACTTATGTACATGATTCTAACTTATCTGCTTTCATATTCAGAACATGTGCTGGACGACCCCAAATTCGAATATGTTTCAGACTAGGCTTACGCCCGGTCCATAGCTCTCTGGGAGTAATAGGTACTGACTTAGAATGTACCAAGTTCAAAATATAAGATGCAGTCTCTGAGGCATTTCCCCAAAATGAATCTGGTAAATCCAAATAACTCATCATTGATCTAACCATCTCCCTAAGAGTCCAATTCCTTCATTGTGCAACACCATTATGTTGGGGAATTCTATGTGCAGTCAATTGGGATATAATACCAGCTTCTGATGCATAGTCCATAAACTCTCCAAAGAGGTACTCGCCACCACCATCTGAACATAATGACTTAATTCATTTTCCATGATGTTTCTCCATTTCAGCCTTGTACTCTTTGAATTTCTCAAAGCACTCAGACTTACGACGCATTAAATAAATGTATCCATACCTTGAATAATCATCAATAAATATGATAAAATATTCAAAGCCACCTCTAGCTTGGACTGTCATGGGCCCACACAAATCAGAATGAACCAATTCCAACACATCTTTGGCCCTATACCCCTTTGCCGTGAAAGGACTTTTGGTTATTTTGCCTTTCAAGCAGGATTCGCAGATTGGAAGTGTCTCTACTTCCAATGAACTCAAAGGTCCATCTTTAACCAGTCTTTGAATCCTTCTTAGATTAATATGTCCCAACCGCAAGTGCCAAAGATATGTTTGGTTCATACAAGAAGGTTATTTTCTCCTATTTAAGTTAGAAAATATGTTATTCATTTTTATAAGTTGTATTATGGGTAAAATAGGATTAATGACATACAAATTATCAACTAATACACCAGAACAGATAAAATGCTTATTTTTTCTAATAACAATATTATTATTAAAATAAACTAACTATCCATCCTTAACTAGCATAGAAATAGAAATTAAATTACTTCTAAGTGAAGGTGCATAAAGATAATCTCTTAATGTCAAAGACTTATTTCTACCAAAAGATAAAAATAAGATCTCATATTGCAACGGCTGCTACTTTTGTAGCGTCACCCGTGAACAAGCATATCTCTCCATCACTAAGCCAGCTGGTTTCTTGAAATCCCTACAATAAATTGTAGACATGATTAGAAGCTCCTCTATCTACACACCAGGTGCCGGTAGATAACATCGCTAAACAGGTTTTAACTATTAGTAAATAAGATATACCTTCTTTACTCCCATGTGAGAAATGGACAGTCACTCTTCCAATGTCCTGACCCTTTGTACTTGAAATACTTACCTTCCGACTTTTTCATAATGCCCTGAGGTCCCATGTCCTTCTTTGCTGAATTTTCTTGTTTCTGAATGTTATTCTTCTTCTTACCACCTTTTGGCTTAGAAGTAGAAGCCTTTTCAGTAACATAAATATGACCATTCTACCTCATGAGAGCCTTAGTATCGTGCAGTTCTTTCGCAAGTTCTGCCAAACTGTACAATATTTTGTTCATGTTATAGTTAAGGCAAAATGTGCCAAAATATTCAGGCAGAGTCCCAAGAATAATATCCACCTGGGTTTTCCCATCGATTTCAGCTCCAAGGATCTCCATCTCATTCAGATGACCCATTATCTTAAGAACATGATCCCTTACTAGCGTCCTTTCAGCCATGGTCGTATTCATAAAACTCTTTATAGAAAACTTCCTAGCCGCCTTACTCTGATGTCCGAAGAGTTCCTTGAGGTTGTACATCATGTCATAAGCTGTAGCCATAGCCTGATGTTGATGTTGTAGTATAATTGACATAGATGCCAGAATGTAACCCGCACCATCTCATCTGCCTTGATCCACTTCTTATAAGCCTCTTTGACCTCTTCATCAGAATTAACATCTGGCTTAGGAGGACATTCCTCATGGAGTACATATTTGAACTCTTCAGTAGTTAAGACAATATCTAAGTTACGTTTTCAGTCAATATAATTAGGGCCAGTAAGTTTATTTTCTTTAAGAATCACCATAAGTGGACTGAATGAACCTATTTTTGAAATCCTGATAATCACATAAATAATAATTATGTAGGGCAAAAAATTTGAACTAAAAATATATTAATTCCCTCAAAAAAATTATAATAAAAAGTTTACCAACACCTTAAATACCATGAATTTATTATGCCACGATAGTGTGGACGCATACTAATTCAATATTTGTCCAAGGAGGTTTTTTTTATTAAGTTTACTAGCATGTCAACCTAACTTTATAACAAATAAAATTAATTTTTTGGTTTTTGCTTTAGTCCTATAAATAATAGCAGTGACTCTTATGGGGAGGATACCATTATTTGTATCTAAGTGTACACTTTATGGCAAATCCAATACCGGCTCTAATACCAATTGATGAAACTGGGGATCCCTAGGACCGTAGATTGGTGTGCATACCGATCGATAGAAGATTAACAAGTTTAATATGTGATCTAACCCTTCAAAGGTGAAAACTAGGGTTCACGAATTATACCTGAAGTAACGAGAAGAATATGAAGGTTTTCAGCAACCTTGATCAGTTAGTGACCCCAAGATCTTCTGTACGTATTCTTTCTACGGATTGGACATCGTGTGGGCGACGATCTTCCAATATTTTTTTCTCCTTAACCAACCCTTTTTCTCTCCTTACATGAAAAATAAATTTAGAGAAAGTTGCTTACTTTTTATTACTCCCATGACACCAGAGAATAGAGGATATATATAGGCTATGACAGGGACCAAGTAGAGAAATTAGGGTCAGGTCTCCGAACGGATCTGGGTATCCCATGTTCAGTCCGAACACACAACCCTGGTCCGTTAACAGCTCAGTCCACTAAAGAGCTATTTTTGCACTACCTTCCTAATCCCAAATTACGATTATGGGCTCCTTCTTATTATATACTTGTTTGTCTTTTCATATTAAGATATTGAATATCCATCGATCAAATTAAGTTACTGACAATTATATTGATCAGCATCTTTTATCCTTAAGTCATACCACTCAACTTTGTTTTTTATGTCGGATATAATTCACCTACAGGGTTTACATAAAAATCCTTATAAGTTCCTTAAGGGGACATCATCAACCCGATATATTGGGACATGGATTCCTTTTATAATCAACAGTCCATCAAACACACAATGTCATTACGCAATTCATAGAGGTTATTGACCCATAATGAATCTCACTATTTTATGAGTCAAAGTAATACATACTGCATATACATGTATGTTATTATATTTGAATAAAGAGCATAAGTATCCATAGTAACAGAGATATTTATTCTCTTATGTAGTCAGTACAAAGAGAACAACCTCAAGTGGTCTGTTTTAATACATATAAAGTGTACTAGCGTAAACCTATAGTCAAGATAGCTAATACCAGATTACACTACAATATTTCCAATGGTTTGTCCAAGTCCATCTAGGTTGTGAACTATTTATATATTCCACAGGGAACTGATAATATAATCTTCTGTATGACACCACACACCATATTATCTCCAATATAGAATATCAGACACTTGTATTAACATTATAACAAATACAACATGCAAACATTTTTCCATATGATTCTCATTTAAAAATAAGGAAATGTAGTTAATACAAAATAATGCTTTTGGTATATAACCCAAACAACAACATCCAAGACGTTGTATCATCACTCATATGATGGACTCCTATTGAGATGTCTTTCAAATCTTGAAGCAAGACGAGTACTCCGTAAGGCTCACGATAGTATTTTTGGAGCACACCAACGAGGCCCTAAATTACAAGATAGGATCAAAAGGCTGGGTTATTATTGGCCTACCATGTTAGCCGATGTTGTAGACTATGCTAAAAATATAGAGAGCATGTCAAATCCATGTTGATTTTATCCATCAATCGTCAGATTTTTTACACCCGACGAATGCATCCTATCTTTTTAAGATTGGGTGATGGACATTATTGGCCATATTAACCCTTCGTCATCCAGGGGTCATCGATTTATCCAACCTAAAATCGATTACTTCTCCAAATGGGCAGAAGCGTTACTATTGATCAAAGTGAAGACATCCAATTTGATTAGCTTCATTAAACACCATGTCATCTATCGTTATGGTATTCCCCGGAGGATAATACATGACAACGGATCATAATTTGCTAGTCAAGTATTCTATCAGTTCTGCGACAAGAATCGAATCCAGAATGTGGCATCTACCGATAAAATCCTGCAGCTAATGGATTAGCTGAAGCATTCAATAAAATTATAATTAAGCTCCTCAAGAAGTTTGTTTCGTCCAACAAGCTCGATTGGAATGAGGAACTTGGGGAATGCTTATAGGCTTACAGCACAATGGTACGAACTCCAATCAGTTGCACACTTTTTCTCCAGTCTACAGATGTGAAGCAGTTCTTCCTCTAGAGATCCAGATTCATTCTCTCAGAATAGCACTTGCTGACGAGCTAACACTTGAGAATAATGATCGATTGCGATTTCAAGAATTAGAAGCACTGGACTAGAAGCGCTTATATGCTCAACAGCGCATTGAGTTATATCAAGCACGTATCTCCAAAGATTTTAATCAAAAATTCAAAGAAAGGATATTCCAAGTTGGTGATCTCGTCTTTATAGTGAGAAGACCAATGGTCATGACCCATAAAAGCAAAGGCAAATTTTGGGCTAAATATGAAAGCCCTTTCATGGTGGAAACAATTTATTCCAATGGTGCATATAGGCTCGCAAAGTCTAACAAAGATTTGATCATGGTGCCAATCAATGAAAAATTCCTCAATAAGTACTACGTCTAAAGCAGGCTTGTACTTTTCATTCCCAACAGGTCATTTGTAAATGCATCGTGTTAGTATTTACTGAATTCTTTCGTAATAAATTTTGTTTAAAATTTTCTCATTTCGAACTATTAATTGTATTCAAGAGTTTTGACACATCATAAGTAATGAGTCCTAAAAGTTCCCGGTAGAGTAAAATCTACTAAAAAAATGATCGTGTCTACATAACCTCTGCATTGTTTTCTTCCATGAGCATATAACATATCATGTCCATATTACCTTTGATAATGTTTCACTTTTAAACTTGTTAGTCATACTTAGTATAAGTACGTCATGGGTATCAAGTCTATCCTAATCATCCTCATGAAGATGCTTTCTGCCATGTCCATACTACCTCTGAGTAGAAGTATTTAATGGGATCCTATCTCGAAAATATATAACGTCCATATTACCTATGATAGTGTTATTCTTTAAAACTTATTATCTATATCTAATATCAAGGTACACAATGGATAATAAGTCTACAAAATTCTTTAAAATTTGTGATATTTCTAGTGTCGTCATTCATCCCACGTCAATAATTTGTTTCTACCTGAATGCGTGCACAAATATCTCAATTGTCGTTCCATTCTTCTACGTTCAAAGTATTTTGAATTTATTGTGGAAATTCAAAAACATTAAAGGGGGTCTTGTAGAAATATAAAAAGTACGCCTATAAAGAATTTCAAAGCCAAAAGGATTATGGCATACTTCTTTATAAAACAAGTCTAAAAGAAGAGTGGCACACTCTATTAATATCTCAAAGTTTGGCATACTCTCCTAAAGAGCATAATAGTGGCACACTCTTGAACCATTTTCATTCAACTCAATGAAGGCAGGCGCACAGTCTTCTTTTTTCTACATTTAATAAAGTAAATCTGACAGACTAGCACAACAGTCGAGAAGGTCGAAGTCATTATTACAGAAGATCTTTGGCACGCTGACCCAGCTTGTCGTCTAGTGGACAATCTGGCCAGATTCTATCAGAGCGCGCCAGTGTACCAAACTCTATCAGAATGCGCCAATATAACTATCTCTTCCAAATGTCAACAGAACATGACAGTATGGCTACCTCTTCCAAATGTCAACAGAACGCACAAGTATGGCAACCTCTTCTAAATGTCAGTAAAGTGCGCCAATATGGCCACCTCCATTAAATTTCTTCAATAATGCGCCGAGGATCTTAACTGACAGTGAGTTGTTATGATTATGTATCTTTCATGCCATGTTTCTCGTAAAACTTATACAAATAACTGTCCCCACGACATACGCTTTCCTCGTATAGTAAGCTACGTGAAAGTACGTTGTGCACCCACTCAGCAGAATGTGGGTTGTGGAACTCTCAAAAGTGCACGCATAATGGCATATACAGTACAAATAATCCAAATTGCGTGCACACTTCATACGCTTTCCTCGTATAGTAAGCTACGTGAAAGTACGTTGTGCACCCACTCAGCAGAATGTGGGTTGTGGAACTCTCAAAAGTGCACGCATAATGGCATATACAGTACAAATAATCCAAATTGCGTGCACACTTCTATAATTGCTCATGAAGGTTATAAATATAGGATGAGTTTTCTCTTCAAAAAATATACTGAAAGAAAGAAAGAAGAGATTATTGTGCTATTATTGCCAAAGTCTTCTTGCCTTCAAGTTCTTGGGTGCTCGTGTTCTTGCATTTCATCATTGTCGAGTGGTCCAAGGTGTATATTGATCGACTGCTGATCAGATCTCTATAGCTATACTTTTCCAGAATTATTGTACCTTAGATTCTTGTATAGGATTTATTGTACCCCTTCTATTTTCTTTCAAGTTTATGAAACAAAGTTCATTCAACTTTTTTTGTTTATGGCAAACACCCAGATCCAGAAGTAATAAAGAGCAAAGAAGACTGGTACTTCACATCTTGCGAGAAAGAGATGTATATGCATATAATGGAGCGTCACTTACCATTGTTGGCTTTTAAATTAGTGATGGAAAGAGGAGAATAGACTGGAACTTGACACTGAATCAAGCCAGAGCTCTGATTGGTAGGATCCAGCCTGGGACTGGTGAAGATAAGAAGGACATCTTTTACTGTATCAAGGAATCTCCTTCTTACTCTCTATGAGAACTGATGCCCATTGTTATTAAAAGGGAATTGGGGCCGAATCTTCATCCTTATGGTTCAGACACCTTTATTAATCAACTTCAGAAGAAGGGGTCATACCCAACTGGAAACTTGCATGTGACTAGCTAGACTCACTATACAAGCTCTTAGAGATACTTGACCAGGTGGATGTTGAAGAAGTACAAAAAGACCTTAAAAGAAGAAAACTTATATTATTTTGTGAGGGGTACATGCTATGGTTTGGCGACAAATCACCCTCTATACATCGCTTTGATCAAGATGTAGAACTGTCATACTAGGATATTCTTTACACCTGGTAGCGAAATGGGACTCGTATTGCATGTGATGCATAAAGCTTCAAAAGTTCCTTGGGGTGAGGAACCATATGAAGAATACACCCCTAGCAATGACGAACACGGGGAGCTAGATAAGAAGAACCCAGAGTTCTTAGCTGTGTACAAGGATTTATTATCTCACCAGAATATCTGCCAAAAGCTTGCGAAGAAAGAAAAGAAGTCTGAGAGAGCTTTCCCTCATATCATGACTTGGGCCAGTCACCTTTTTACCGAACGGGAGGAATCAAAGAAAAGTTATTTTTCTATTCGAAAACCAAAATCTCAAAGAGAGGTTGAAGATTTAATGCACAAGCACAAGTAGCCTATCAATGAGACGATAAAGTTAGTGAGCCTACTGAAGTGCTCAACTACTTTTACCAAAATATTCATGAGCTATTTGACAGGGAAGTGTTAGCTAGTTTTTTGAAGATTTGTCTACGAAAATGCGTAGTCCCTGGAGGCTCGAGAATAATAGAGAGGGATAGTCGCAATCTCATACTTCCAGCTGTGAAGTTGATTTTTGGTTAGAAGTTTGCGTTGCTTCCAGCTATGTGTCACGTCCTAGTCCCAGAATACGTAGAAATAGGAATATATAACATGTCAGTCGTATGTATATGACAACTTCAATATGTTGGAAGATCATAACACATACGTACGTTGTATATGATTATCAAATACAGAAGTGGTAATATACTGTCGACACAAGTCACATGTAATCTAAATCTTATCTACAACACAAATAAAGAAATATGAAATAAATAACTGAATCTCAAATATGAACTATCAATGAATGATAGTTGGGTGGAAACAAATCCACTGCCAATCGACTATACCAAAAACTAAATAAGAGAAGAGATCAAAACTCCAATATAAGATAAATGTCAATAAAAGAATAGCAACTAAAATATTCATTCGCTGCGAAGAATCAGTGGTACTCCAAAGGTAAGACCTCCCCAATTTGGTACAAAGTGCCAGGTTCGGGTTTGTACTTCTGCTAATAATCATGTCCGTCTACACCTGGAAGTGGACCAGGTCCTCAGAGGGACGTAACAAGATACAGAAATAGCATGCCAATAAAGTACTGAAAATAAGCATCCAAGGGTTGCCTAACCATCTATGTGAATGCACTTTGAGAATAACTTTCCAACACATGGGCTATCTCGCTAAAAATAGGATTGGCATAATTCTCTCGGAGAATTAGGGGCCTAAAAAGAGATTACACCCTGAAGAACCTCCACTAATGGAATAAAGAGATTACACCCTCTACAAGATCATCACCGATCAAACACAGATTACTACAACTCTTTGGAACAGAAAATAGATTACAACCACGAAGAAAAAAGATAATAAAAATACCCCAAATTGATCTCCTGCTCTGAAATGGCCTCCAATTCTTTTCTCCTCTTCAAAGTTGCAATGACACTCTTGCCACCTTTTTTCTCTCGTATTTTTTTTCATATTGTTGTATATTGCATGAGCCTTTATATAAACTCTTGCATGAATTAGGGTTTCTATATGGAAATCTATATTTGGAAGCCAAAAATATTTATGGAAATCCAATTGCATTCAATCATATATTTAATGAAAATCAAATCATAAATTAGCTTACCAAAAATTAGAAATCCAATTATATGGAAAACTAATATATGAAAGATACAATCATAAATATATAATTAAAGTCAAAGATAAAAATTTAATATAATATTTGCTTACCATAAATGTTCCAATACACGGTGCTCGATGCACTTTTCTAGCTTTTTCGACACACGGATGGCACTTATCGCACTCCGGGGTATTCTCTACATAGGTTGGGAATCCCATACACTCTAACAAATTTCCCCATTCATAACTATGTGAAGGGTTCGTCATCCCGACGATCCGCCTACAGTACTCAAAATTTTATTTAGAAAAATCTTTGTGAACATGTCTTCTCCGTTGTCATCTGTATGAATCTTCTCAAATGTCGCTTCCTTCTTTCCACAATATCCCATATCCAATGATACCGGGTCACAATATGCTTGGACCAGTTATTAAATATCTGGTTCTTCACAAGGTGAATAGCACTCTGACTATCGCAAAGCAAAGGATACTACTCTTGCTTTAGCCCAATTTCTTTCAATAACTTTTTTATCCAGAACAACTCCTTGCAAGCCTCTGTCGCCGCAATGTACTATGTCTCTGTCGTCGACAAGACAACACACTTTTGCAACCGCGACTGCCACGATACTGCCCCAGTAAGAAATTGTCACTACCATATTTTAGAAAAAAGGGTATTTTAGTAATTTCCTATTTAAATAAATATTGTGCATGGTAGATAATTTTTGTTGTATTATTTAATTATTGTTGGATGTTATTAAATTATTTTGTACTTATTTTAGTGGACCCAACTAGTATAGTTTGGACCCATGGACCAACATGAATTAAATAGTTAGATTTGGCCATTTCGAAAGCCCATAGTTAAGGAGATGGATTAAATTAATTAAGTGATTAGACTAGAAGCTTCCTTCCTTAATTATTTCTTCATGAGAGGCCCCAAGGGGTACATTGGACATTTTACAATTGCTTGGGAGAGGGGCAAGGCCGGCCTATTAAAAGAGGGAAGAAATTTCTCTCTCCTCTCATTCTCATTCCAAATCTAGATCTAGAATTTTCCACTCCCAAATTCCCTCCATTCCCATTCCAATTTCCTACCAAATTCATTCCAAATTCTTCCTAATTCACCATTAGAGAAGGAGGAAGCAAGGATCTAGAAGAAGGAAGCAAGGATCTACAAAGAGGAGCAAGGATCTATAATTTGGAAGCAAGTTCTTCTCAATTGGAGGTTTCATTGGGAATCCATCTCCCAATAGGTATAATTCAGATTTTCTCATTTAAATAGCTTCTAAATCTAAGATTTAATCATGTAAAATCAACCTATATGTATGTACTACCCATAGGACTTTGTTTTGTGTTCATAGGAGACCCATGGAGAAAGTTATGGTACTTTTTGTGTTAATTTTATTGGAATTCCGAATTTACATTTTGTTGTGTGTATCAATTGATCCTATAGATCAATTGGACATGAGCTTATGTGTTTGGGGCTAGTGTAGTGTCCATAATTTGGTACATGTGGTTCGTATCCCAACTATTTGGTGATACGTGTCATTTTGGGGGTTTTCCCTCCGATACGGGGCTTTGAACATGTCGTATTTTGACACGGACACATAGATCTACTTTTGACACTTTAATTTATTCATAAATATTATTTGTGACTTGTTTGTGCCCTTCGGGGTACAATTGGTTGTGTGTTGGACTCGTGTCGCATGCGTATCCTAGATCTAGTGGGATACGGTGTGATACTCTCCAATTGTGTGGATTTTTGAATAGATCTAATTATGTATGGTTTAAATTCTTCAATTATAATTAGTAAATATATATAGATATTATATATTTATTTTGTGTATTTATTATAGTAATTATTGTAACATAGATCTATATATTTTTGTGTGTGCTAATATGATGTACAAATATAATATGTAGCTTTCTTGCATGTAATTATATATGTACTTATGTAACTAGTATAAATTATACATAAATATTTTATAAAATATATTTATGTGTTTAATTGTGTAATTATATTATTTATAATTATTATGTAATTATTTGTATATTAATGTATATATTTTAGGTGTGCTTCTAGCCATGTAAAATATGAACATTAATATGTGCATGTGTTGTAACTATTGGTATTTAATTATAAGTTTATATGTGCATATATATATAAGTATATAATTATTTATTTATATATATGTATTGTGATTATTATTGCATATATATATTTATATGTATATATATATTTTTATATTTTTATTTGTTTTGGTGACAGTGGTTTCTATGACAGTGAAACTGTCATTATTTGGTCTGAACAGCAGCCGCTGTACAGTGGTCAGCATTAATGACAGATCTGTCATTAATGCTGCGGCAGTTTTGAGCGGCAACCTTTCAGCGATGTTTTTTTGTGACAGTTTGAAACTGTCAGCAAACTGTGACAGCAGCGGTTTTGTATATGGAGTTTCTGCGACGAATTTTCAGTGACAGTCAAGACTGTCACTATTAAACCTGTTTTATTTTATCTTGTTTTGTTCACTGTTTTCAGTGACGCTTTGGCAGTTTTAAATTATATTTTATATATTATTATTGTATATATATATATGTGTATATATATATATTTTGTGAGGTATAATATTTGTAATAATATATTATTTTATTTGTATAAATATTGGTTGTTTATATATTATATTAGAGTATGTATTATTTGTATTATCAGTATACTTTGTGTGAGTATCTTTTGGGATCTAATTTTGATTCCTAAATTGTTGTATTTTATTTCTATAGTATTTTATATAGTTTTCTTGTGAGGTTGACCTTGGTTTGACCATGTTTGACTTTAGAGTTGACCATAGTTGACTTTTGACTTAGAATTTATTTATTGACCTAGGAGTTGACTAGTTTGACTTGTTCTCTTTTCGGGACCTTGTTTTAATGTGGTATTCCATATCTAGGTCTTCGAGGCACCGATTCAGACATCTGTGAGACTGTTCTTTGGATTTCAGACGAGTACATTCTCTGATAGTTTCTCATTTATGATATCCTCTATGTTCACTGTATCTAGTGTAGATATCCATGTTCTCTTGACACTATGGTTACACGGATTGGTATATCCGGATCTCGTCATGAGATGTTATTCCTTGGTATATGGTGTATATGGTGCAAGTATTATTTTATTGGTTATCTTGTACATGTACAGACACCGATTCTCGGGGCGACTAGCTATCTTCTTGGGGAATCTAGTGCCATAGCATACCGTGGTTGGATCTATTATACCAGTTGGGGGTGGGGAGTATTAGTATAGATATGTGATCAAATCCCTATTGGATAAAGTATTGGTAAGCAAATAGTGTTGATCATGCACCGCACGTATGATTAGCCAGGCCGCATTGTATCTTGCCCAAGCCGATCACATGTTAAGCTAGTACTCACACACTTAGTCATTAGTATTATTGTTTCATTGGCATATTGTTCATTATTGTATTTCTTACCAGTATTTCCTTATTGTCTATATATCTCTTGTATCTATTTTGTGCATCTTGTTTATCCACAGCTATTTACTGTTACATAGTTTTTATCATGGATTAGAACTGCTGTTAGAGATGTACTCTGCTCCTTTCCTGACTGGATATATTTTTCCAGATGACACTGAGGAGTACCCTACCTATTATGGACCCCAGGATGTTATGGGTTTAGATTCGGAGATCCTGGCTCAAGAGGGACTTATCCCAACTGAGACAGTTGACCCTGGAGTGTAGCTTGTAGTTTGATAGTATTCTTTTGTACTGGATTTGTCTTCAGCTTATTTTTGTTACTCTTCAGACTCATTGATGTATTATTTTAAACTCATGAGTTGATGACTATTCTATTCTTATCTGATTCGTGTTCATTCTATCTTAGTTCTATGATTGAGTACACTATCTTTTGGTGGTTCATTATATTAGATAGACTTTCTAGACAGCGTTCTACCGCCGATTCTGCGGCGTAGGCTGGGCGTTGTTTTCGACTTGTACCCTTACCCCGGGTGCGGGTCGTGATACGTTTTTGGTGGTGGCCCATGCAGGTCTAGCTTCACAAGTATGTGATGTCGTGGTAGTGCGATAACTTAGTTGTACTACTGCGAGCCTACAATAGGATATAGGATATAGGCTGAGATACTCAATCACATCTAGGAAAATTCTTTTGATTCAACTATTCTCCTTTGATATTGATACTTGATCTCTTAAACTATCCTTTCCTTGATGTCTTACATCTTGTGCCATATTGATTCTTTCTTTCGCTTTATCTCAGGATGCCGCCTAAGACTAGATCACAGCAGGGGAGAGCAGCTTCTGAGAGATCTGTGACATCCCGAGGGCCTGCACCAGTCACTTCTCCGGTGATTGGAGTGTCAGCTGCTTTCGGAGGTCCACCACCTACTCAGAGGACTATGCCAGCTGTATCTGAGGGGCTTCCACCTCCACCTCCTGTGCCAGCAGAGGCATCACAGATGTTTACACTGTTTCGTGAGATGCTCGAGGCACAGAGGGCTCAGTCAGAGGCACATCAGAGGCAGACCGACGTCCTACGACAGGGCATCAATCTAGGCAGTGTCCTCGTCGTGCAGTTCAAGGAGCAGCTCCAGCTCCGAGGACACAGACGAGACCACCTGCAGCACAGCCGAGGGGACCGCTTCCGACACAGCAGCAGCGTTTTGTCCAGCATCAACAGCAGGGAGGTGCTCGGCAGGGACGAGCGTTTGCTATGACCGTCGAAGAGGAGGAACCCATAGGAGATGTCATCGCAGGTTCTATTCTTCTTGATTCCATTCCAGCTTTAGCTTTGTTTGATAGTGGTGCTTCCCATAGTTTTTTATCTGTTTCTTTTGCTCTGAAGCATGGTTTGGTAGCTGAGTCTTTGCTTAGGACTTGTAAGATCATGACCGGGTGTCACGACCCGCACCCGGTTTAGGGGCACGAATGCGTGGGTACGTCCAGCCTACGCCGCAGCATCGGCGGTAGAACGCTGTCTAGGTATTGATACTATCTAACTAATGTCACGCAAATATCCAATCTCCATTAGGAGGCACGGATGTCACAAATAGATGAACATATACTCAATCACAGGATCACAGCACGATAAGATTTCGAAACAGAAATTAAAATCTAACACAACACAAGTCCACAAGAAACTTAACTTAACAATATCCAAGAATCATCAAAATGCCGGAGACAAATCCGGTACCAAATAGTCTACTTAAGAACTAACAATAATAGTAATTTTCAGCTAGACCTCCTGGAATCACAACTACTACCAAGTCTGCAGCTACTCACCATAAGTGTCGGACAGCGGTCCTCTAAGGCATAGTCTGGAAAAATATTTCCAGTCAGGAAGGAGCAAAGCAAAATCTCAAATAACAGTTCCATTAATTGATAATGTCTATAATACAATAAAACATGTTATGCTAGCTACTGAGAAGAAAATGTAATGACAGTTTAAGAGAGACAGGCAATATAAAGAGACAGGCAATAGGCAATATGATACAGTCAGTGCATGTATAAAAATAGAAGAACAAGGTACAGTATCATATACGGGTGATGTAGTATATGATTAAAGATAGAGAACTGTAATCTATTCTAGGTGTTTGAAATAGTAGTTTCGAAATGTGATCGGCTTGGGAACATGTACAGTAGCTACAGGGCCTGGCTAATCATGGGTGAAGAGCATGATTAACACTTACAATTTTATATACTACAATAAGGGGTTATGATCACATTTCTTACTAACTACTTCCCCGCCCCCAACTAGTACTGTGGATCCAACCATGACACGTCACGATACACGAGCAAGTCAAGTCTATCATGTACAATGTCTAAATATACATGTCGTGTACAATGTCAATACGATAATCAAGGTAACATCTCATGACTGCAGATCCAAGCTATACTAGTCCGTGTAACACAGTGTCAAGATTCAGTTGTAACATTTCAAGATCATTGAACTTATAGCAATTATCAAGAATTGGAAATTATCAGAGAATGTACTTGCCTCGAGTCCTTAGCTGGTATTTATGGATGTCCTGTTCCAGAGTATCCCCTGGGTAAAACCAACAGTCCTATAAACACATCACAATATGACATTTGTATCAGAAGCTGTCCTAACACACAATAGAAATACACTGGCCTTAGGGCTACGCTAGGTACGGTAGGGGTCATCTACTAGATAGGCCAACTATATCTATATCCCTTAATTACAATAATAGATGTAAGTAAAATATATACACTTTAAACAAAACTAATACCTGTATGTATATACAACATCTCAAATTAAATACAATTATATATATGTATATATATTAAAATATGCTAAGGTTTTATGCAAAATGTATACCAATATGAAAATATAACTCTACATATATACATTGATACCAAAATACGGTTATTTACATATTTGTTCATTTATCCCAAATTACGTTTTTATTAAATACTAATACCAAAATACGTTTTAATAAGTATACCCATACAAATATATATACACATATGTATTTGTATACCAAAATAATAATTATACTGTATACATACTTGCACCAAAATCCCCACATATACAAAATATATATATACCATGATAGTACATGTATTTAAACATTTTATTCATAAATAACAATACATGTACAAATATATATATATGAAATTATATCAAGTATATATATATATATATATACAAAATATATATATATATATGCCAAACTTAATTATAGAATTTATACTATACTCATACAATTTATTACTAATAAATAAATAACATACATTTACATATTTATACATTTTACCAAAAATAATACATATACCAAAATATTATTTAATATGTATACGTTAAATACCTACACATTAAATAATATATACTAATACATATACTACTAACATTAAATTAAATACGTATTTATACCATTCATTTAAATACATAAAATACCTTACATTTATTATATATATATTTACAAATTAATTACACTAATTATACATATGCTAATTTCACATTAACTAGATATATAAATACTTTACAATATATATACAAATTAAATTAATTACATATACTAATTACCACATTAATTTAAATATATAAACAAAACATTTATATATATATACATTAGATATATATATATATACATTTGTCAATATATACACAAATACCTATACATAGTTATATATATACACTAATATATTTTACAAGTTATTTACATGCAATTAATTAAAAATAATTACTATACATATTTATTTTAAATACGTACATTTACAAATATACATTTATTCATGTATTTCCATTTTCTATTTAAAAATATATATATAGCATATACAAAATATATTTTTATACATATCCAATATTATATATACTAATTAAACAATTAATAAAATAATACTATATACACATTAATATACATATTAATTAGATATATACATACATGTATATTTATATACATTAATTATATATGTAAACATGTATATACATATGTATATACATATATATATATATATATATATATATATATATATATATATATAAAGAGAAAGAAGGGGAGAAGAAGAAGGGCTCACTGTGTTGCCGGCCGGAGCACTGGCCGCCGGAGGGAATGGTGTCGATGGTGGAGGTGGAGCAGCAGCAGAGGGTGAGCAGGGGACGCCGGCGCCGGACTGAGGGGGGTCGGCCAGGGGAGGAGATGGGAGGACAGGAGCGGAGGAAAGGGAGGAGACAGCAGCCGCCGGACCGGAGCTCACTGCGGGTCGCCGGGGAGCCGCCGGGCTGGACGCACGTGAGGGGGAGTAGCAGTGGAAGGGGAGCAGTGGACGCCGGAACAGGGACTCGGCGCCGGACCGAGCAGGGGGTAGCCGCCGCGGGTGCAGCGGGCTTCGGCGGTAGCAGCGGACGCCGGCCAGAGGAGTTGGCCGCCGGGGTTCCGCGGGTGTCGGCTGAACAGGCCGGAGTATGGCCGGGTCGGGGTACAGTATATGGGGTTGAAGAGGGTGAGTTTCCCCCTCTTTCTGATTTTTTGAATTTCAAAAAGTAATGGAGAAGAAAGAAGAAGAAAAGAAGGAGAAGAAGAGAAGAAAATAGAAGAAGAAAGGAAGAAGGAGAAGAGTAGGAAAATCCTACGTTGGGGAGAGGAGAGGAGGCTTGTGAGGGTGGTGGTTTCTAGGTTGCATAGGGATTAGGGTTTAGGATGTAGACATATCATTAAATAGGATGAGGGTTGATGAATCCAATGGTGAGGATGCACCCAATTAAATGGGTGGTCCAGATTTGTCAAGAGAAATAATTCATGGGGGATTTGAGGGTGAGAGTTAAATTAAAATATTGGATTCCCTCATTGATTAAAAATAATTAGGTGTTGGCACCTACAATTAAATAATTGTAACTTAGCCCCTTAAATTCGGGAAATTGCACAAACACATGAAATGACAAAAATTGGGCGGGCGATTCGGGGTCCGATGTTTTGTAGGGTCAGGGGGCACTGTAAGATGGGTATGGGCTGAATTTGCAGGGCACTGGAATTAATTTGGGATTTTAAAATCAGATAAAATGGTATCCTCAAATTAAATAGAAATAAATGCAAGTTGTGTTCAACAATTAATTAGGAGTACTTGGGGTCAAAATCAGATCAAGTCATCAATACCAATATTGAAGAAGACTCAGAACAGAATATTACCCTAATTTGGGCCGCACGAAAAATAGGTCAAGATGGCCTCCAATTTTCGATTGAAACGCACAACGATACAGAAATAGGAATTTATAAATAACGTCCGCGACGATTTTTGTGCGGCCAGAAACAATGTACAGGGAACAAAATTATGAGTTGTAAAAATAGCAGAATGGAAGACGGGCATGTCTAGGACAAGATTGTGAATTTTGTTGGAAGACAAAAGTCTGGATAGTGCTCCAAATATCGAAGCAAAGGCAAAGCGCAAAATATTAAATAAAATACAGTAATTAATTACACCTCCAATAAATTAATTCTAAAATAAAACAATTAACCTCAAAATTCCATAAATTCTGACAGGTGCTCATCTACTGGCTACTAGGTCTAGTCTGCTATCACAAACACAATGAACACTGTCTATAATATAATATATTAAAGTACACATCACACAGTTATTTAATTTAAATATATATTATTCATGCAATTAATTAATCATAACTACAATAATATTAAATATTGTAAAAATTCGAAAATACCCCTGTTTTCAGAATGTGGTAGTGACAAGTCTACCCACCTTAAAAGAATTTCGTCCTCGAAATTTAAAATCCTCAAAGTAGCATTAAACCATACACATTATTATTCCATCAATTTAAATTTTATTATCCATGAAATCTTTTAATACTCCACAATGTCCTTTCGCAAATTTCAAAATTCTAAAATTGTTGTATAACCTGAAAAATCTTCAAGTAAAATCAAAGTCCATCAAAAATTTCCTTGAAAGTTTTGAGTTAATAATCCAATGTCCGGAATTTAATATCCACTCCTCAAAGTACTCAACAATATGATATTTTAAGGATTCTCCAAATGTCACATTCAATATGAAGTTCTAAAATTCATAAATTGCGATTTAAATAAATACATTGATAAATCTCCCAAAATTTCTAAAATAACCAATTTAAACATGTCAAAATCTTTCCTAGAATTAATTAAACCACCAATTTTGAATTGTTAATTTCTTAACCATTTTTTTTAAATCAATAATTATCCTCAAATTTTAATCATCTTGTTCCTCTTGTCAAGTCATAACTCCTTCATGAATCTTCACTACAGTCAGCACCAATAATCACGGTCTAAGAAAATTCTACCCATAGTCATACCACACACAATCTAGGGGGAACATACATGGTTATGGTCTTATTTGTTATGGTGTTGCAGTCTGTGTATCAGGGGTACTACTAATATTATAACAAGAATCATGCATACAAGCTACGGTACTAAGCAATCAATCAATCAATTAGATAGGAACAAAGGAAGGAAAGAACAGAAATTGCTAACACATTACCTGCAGTATCGGTCTCCTCGACCGTCATCGCAAATGCCCGCCCTGCTGGGGTGGTTCCCTTTGCAGGTACTGAGCAATGTACGGTTCCACAGGTAGCCTAACTGGATCTCTATAGTCTGAAGCTGCGTGTTGGCTGAGAAGATGAGGGACTCGAAGACAATCCCTTACTCGATGTCCCGCAGCGCCGCAGTGCAAACAAAGTCCTAGCCTCGTTCTACAGCTCTCCCAAAGGTGACCTGGCTTCTTACAGAAGTGACAAGTTCGTTGATCCTGCTGTACAGGAACTGGTGCCGGGTACTGTTGTGGATACTGAAATGCCCAGGGTTGTCGCTGGATAGGAACTGGTGCTAGGTACTGCGGTGGATGCTGAAATGTCCATGGTTGTTGCTGAATATGAAATGGTACTTGGTACTGTTGTTGGTGCTGAATACGGGGATGCTTGGCCGGTCCTGGGCTACCATTCGTTTCTCCAAAAGTATTGTGACTCCTCTTAGGCCTGAGGTCCAGATCCTCTTCTGCAATCTGAGCATCCATCAAGATAGCCTCATAGGTAGCGGTACGACGACCAGAAGTTCGTGACTTAATCTCTCTCGTCAGTCCCTTTCTAAATTTCCGGGCTCGATCTCCTGGGTCTCGAATCATAGACGATGCAAAACGGCTCAATCTACAGAATTCTGCAGCATACTCGTCGACCGACATGTTTCCTTGAACTAAGTCATGAAACTGACTTTCCAAGGTTCCCAATGCCACGTCGGGAAAGAACTTCTCCTTGAAGAGTTCCTTGAAGGTCTCCCAAGTAAGTCCTGGCGCTGTAATTCTCGGCTCAGTGCGATACCACGTGAGTGCGATATCGAACATCTGACTGCCAGCGGCTTCTATCTTCAAGTTCTCCGGAATCTGGGTCAATCGCAGGCTTCTCTCTATATCCTCTAGCCAGTCGTCAGCGTAGAGTATTCCTTCGGTGCCTTTGAACTCTCGAGGCATCATTCTTTTGAAATCCACTATAGTGCCTGACCTCTGCTGCTGGCCAGGAAACTGCTGGTACTGTGCTACTTTCTCCAAAGCTTGGAGAGTCACCTGGTGAGCATTCTCCATGTTTTCTTTCATCAGCTCGGTTTGTGCCTGGTACGCTTCTGCTTGCACCTTCTGAGCCTCAGCTTGAACTCGCTGAGCGTCTGCCGTCACTCTCTGGGCATCTACCATGCCCTGAATCAAGGTAAACATCTGTGTTCCGTCAATGGGCAAACCTCCGGGAATCGGAGTCGGTGGAGGAGGAAGGTTGTCCGTCACAGCTGCAGCAATCTTCTTAACAGGTGGAGGAGGATCACCTACGTGCATCGGAGATGTAGGAGGAACTACGGCTGTCTGTCCATCAGGTAGAGAGGTGGCAGACCCCTCTAAAGCTGATGTTCCCGCTCTCATAGACCTTGTCTGCGGCGACATCCTGAAGACAGATCCCAAAGAATCAATTAGGGTAAAATACGATATCATCAAGGGAGGACAGTACAGTTCTAAAGAAGCAACATTCAAGATAGATAGACTGGAAATAAACCCTAGTTGTGATTGCATGGTCAAGATGTATCCATGGTCTGATACCTCTATCCTTATAGGTACCACAGTTCTATCACAAGCACACTCACTGCTAGCTTCCTTACCTACTGCAATCGCTAATACTAGTTAATCTTATCACTCAATGCATAACAGTTGTAACACACCATACTAACTACTGCTCTCTCTCTCTAATACAATCCTAGTTGAACACCCAAGCCAGTTGACAGTGAGATCTCAATCACGCTCAAGCCAACAGATCTTACACATGCATCTCACCTACTTATATTATAATATATCTCCCACTATAAAATCTTATCCTCAAATAAATTTTCCTCAAAAATAACTCCTTGAATAAAATTTAAAGTAAAATGTATACACTCCCTTCAAGGTCAATTATTGAAATACTGAAATGAAAACTTAATAATCTTAAAGATCCTTACAGACTTGTCTAGGTTTATTGAATCGAATCTGAATCCTCAAAATAAAATTTTTATAACAATATTTCAACTTGTCACGACCCGCACCCGGTTTAGGGGCACGAGAGCGTGGGTACGTCCAGCCTACGCCGCAGCATCGGCGGTAGAACGCTGTCTAGGTCAAGTACTATCTAAACAATCTCACGCTAGTATCCAACTCCATAAGGAGACGTGGATATCATAAAATAAGTCTAGAAATACTCAATCACAACTACAGCACGATAGGAAATGAAGAAATAAAAGAATACAGCACAAGTCTAATGATAACATACATACCTGCAATCCTTACTTCCAATCCCCAAGTGTCAGAAACCAGTCTACTAATGTCACAGTCTGGAAAAATATTTTCCAGTCAGGAAGGAGCAAAGTACATCTCTAAATAGCAGTTCTATATAAATGACATAAACTATATAGCAGTTCTAGATGGAAACATACCAGATGCATGTATAAGTACGAGGAATGTACAATGAGAGAAGTACTGGAAATACTGTAAGTAAATGCAGGAAAAGAAACAATATGTCCATGAGTAAGAATTCTATGACTAAGTGTGTGAGTACTAGCTTTAATATGTGATCGGCTTGGGAACTTGATCAGGCTGGTTACATGTGATTAGCTATGGTTCATATAAAGTCAGGCTAACCGTTGGTTAGCTATGGTTCATATAAAGTCAGGCTAACCGTTGGTTAGCTATGGTGCATGTAGAGATCAGGCTAATCACACGTAACAGCTATGGTTCATATAAGTGGTCAGGCCGCACCCGACGTGAGATGTGGGGTGAGCTATGGTGCATATAAAGTTGGGTATGATCACATATCTACACTAAAGTACTCCCCAAACCCCCGACTGGTATAGTAGATCCAATCATGGTACGCTATGGCACAGGATTCCCTAGGAAGGTAGCAAATCTCCCCGGGAATTAGTGTCTGTACATGCACAAGATATCAAGGAAATAAGTCTCGTACAAGCTACACCATGAATAAGGAATAACATCTCATGACGAGATCCGTGTATACCAATCCGTGTAACCATCGTGTCAAGATCATGGATATTTACACTAGATACAGTGAACATAGGAGATATCATAAATTAGAAACTAATCAGAGAATGTACACGCCTTGGGTCCTTAGCTGGTAAAACCAATGTCCTGTTCCAGAGTATCCCCTGGGTAAACCAACAGTCCTATAAACATAACACAAGCAAACCACATTCGCATCAGATGCTACACTAACACAGTCAAAAAAATACTGGTCTCAGGGCCATGTCAGGCAGGGCACTAGTCAACTAGGGTCATCTAGTAGGGACACGTATATAATATACATTACACTTATTATACTTACAATATTTATACATGCACCAATTTAAATGTATTTACAATATATATATATATATCTTTTAAATACATATTTGATTTATACTAGTTGAACATTATATATGTATACTCATACATATGCAAAAATACCTTTTTAAAAATATATATATATATAAATACTAAATTGATTACATATACTAGAATTACGTATTTACGTATATAAATCATTTCGAACTTATTTTGAACAATAATTTCAAATAAAAGTTTATTTATAAAAACTAGAATTTATGTAAAAGCTAATATTTTTCATTTATGGTAAAATCGGTCACCGATCCAAATAAACTAAATTTGAACTAATTTAGATTATTGAAACTATATTTTTTTAATTTAATAATGTAACCAAAAATTATTATTATTTTTACATATCAAAACCCTTTTAATTTGTTACATAAAAATAAGCTAATTACATAAACTAGCTAATTACATATTAATATAACCAAATTATTATAAAAAATAACCAAATTATATGTACCAATTACATTAATTAAATTAATTATATAAAATAACTAATTATATATATTTACAGATTATATAATTTAATTAACTAAATTATAATTTAACTATTACAATACATTAACTATTTATTGAACTTAAACTAATTCTATAAATTAATTCAACTAATTATAAATTAATTAAACAAATTATAAATTAATTAAATTGATTATTAATTAACTAAACTAATTAAATAACTAATTACATATGTTAACTTAACTAATATACCAAAATATTAACTTAACTAATTATCTTTACATATACTGATTTCAGAACAGAGAAAAGAAAAGGGGAAGAAGAGGCTCACTGCGGGGTTTCAGGCTGGGGTTTTCCGGCGAGGTCGGCCGGCCAGGACGTCGGCGCGGCGGTTCGACGTGGAGCTCGAGGCAGCGGGCTCGGCGCTCGAGGGCAGCGGGCTCGAGCTCGAGGGGGCGGCTCGGCGCTCGAGGGCAGCGGCTTCGAGGAGACGTCGGCGCGGGATCTCGACGACGGCGGCGTCTGGTCGAGGAGGCGGGCTCGATGGTGAGGTGGTCCGAGGCGGCTCCAGCGGTGGTGGCAGCGAAGCTCGGTCGACGGATCCCAGGCGGTTCAACCCAGGGCAGCGACAGGGCGGCGACGGCGGCTTCGTTCCAGCGGCGGGCCACCGGCTTCAGCGGCGACGACGACGACGACGACTCCGGGCGGCGGCTTCGAGTCTAGGGTTAGGGTTCTGGGTTTTGTGTCGGGGTTGGGTCTGTGGATCGTGTCCGGGGCAGGACACGATGGGTGCTTTACTGCGGACGTGTCCGGGTTTGCCGGACACGGAGAAGCTGTGTACAGTGGTGGATGTGGAGGTGGTGTCCGGGTGTGTCGGATACGGAAAAGCTGGTTGTAAACTGTAAATCTGGACACAGGAAAAGAATTGGATATGGTGGGACACCCGGGGTCGGACCCGAGGCCATCACGGCTGACACGGTGATGCTGGACACACGGACACGAGCACACAAGAAAATGGTGGTGATGGCTTGTTGGCTTGGGAATTGTGGAGGCTAGTTAATAATTAGGAGATTAGGGTTTCTAGGGAAATGTGAGAATGAGAACCTAAATAGGGAGAAGGGTGTGGGATAAAGGGTTGCGGGTTGGCCCAATGAGGAATGGCCCAGAATTAAATATAAAGGGCTTTTCATGTGGGAAGAATGGGGGCGTGAATGGGAGACGGAAAACGATAAATTAAATAGAAAAGAAATTTAAGAAAAAATGTTTTTAAGAGGCTTTCGATTAGCTACTAATTAAACTCATTTTTCAAAATATTAGGAAGTATGTAATTCATTTATTTACTACCCCAATTAATTATAAAATTTATTATGAAGAAACACTAGTCTTTTAATTAATTTTATCAAATAACTAACTTTATGATTTCAAGCCAATAGACATTTGAAACTAGAGAATATATATACATTATTATTTATTTATTTTTTGTAATACATCGTCAATTAGGAAAAATGATTTTTATAAAGATTTTTAAATTACCTTCTAAAATCAAACATCGTTCAAATCAAATAAAAATTTTCAAGGAGAATTATTTTATAAAACTTGATATTTTAAAATAAATAAAAATCTAATTATTGTGGAAATTGGAAATCGGAGGTTACAAGTCTATCCACCTTAGAAAAATTTTGTCCTCGAAATTTTAGGGATGACTAGGATAGAAAAATTTTGTTGTTCATAATGATGAATATATCATTGAAGAAAATATTTCTATGAGGAAATATTTACCAAACAGAAGGAAACATGAAGAAAAGAAAATATGGTTTAAGACAGGAATAATTTGGAGGAATCATGGCTCGGCTTTGAATCCTCTAGAAGGTTTAGGTTTTGGGAAGTAGACACGATCACTAAAAACAGATAATTTGAATAATGCACGTTATCTTTTCAAAGTAACTAAACCAAGGAAGACCCAGTATATGAATGATATAGACATGAAAGTTTATAGCTAATTCGAAAGATACGGTCGACAATTTGATTTAAGAAACTTAAATACATCCTTCAGAATGTAACCAAGAGACATCTAATCGCCTTTCTTAATTTCTAGGAAAAGTAGTCTTACTACCATCTGAAAATCCTTCCTTTTATCCTTGTTCATTTTACTTTTCTCAACCTTGTGATTCATCATTAACTACTTTCTATAAAAGTTTCAAATTCCACAAACTTATTAGATTAGATCCTAGAATTTCTGAATCAAAAGCCTCATCATCAAATTCGAGTTTGTTTATCTTAGCATCAACTATACCTCGATTATTTCTTCGATTTCAAATGTTACTGTCATGGTCAAGATTTCAATTTAAATCACAACCTCAATATACCATGATCTTACTTTACGACCTTCAATTATATGATCCCATAATCAATTATATTAAAATCTTCTTTACCATGAGCTTCATTTCATTCCATATTTCTTTACCCGTATGTATAATGTCTCCGAATTTTGAACTAATATATATATTTTTTTTTTTCATCCTCTGAATTTATTATCCCAATGTAAAAAATTTTACTACTCAAATCCTCAATATTTTAATTGAATTCCAGTCGCATCATAACCTCCTCAAATTTTGAGTAAATAACTAAATACAAAATTTACTATCCAATCCCTCAATTGAAACCCAATCAATGCATATTTATAAAACTTAAAAACCTGCATCCCAAAATTTAACTTTAAAACTCATCAATCATCTAACTCAAATTCAATTGATGCTTATTCCAATCTAACTCCTCATCCCAAGAATTTAATTCAACACTATTCCATTTACGATATTTATTTTCTGATTTTTGTTTTCCTCAAATATGCACGATGCGATGCTTCCAGAATCTTCAATGCAACATTCGTAACATATAAAATTTCTATCTTGCAATCAAATAGATAAAATGATAATCTCTCGAATTTCTCAAATTTTAAATAATCAATTCAATCATATCAAGACCTCCTTAAAATTAATAAATCCTCAAATTTTTGGCTCTGTCAATTTCTTAATTCTCCCTTTAAGTAATTGTTTGCCCTCGAATTTCAATCATACCTTGATTATCATAAAATCAATGATCCATCAACTCCGTTATAACAACCCCTAATTTCTTTATTTAATTTAATGCTCATCCACAAATTTAATCCTCTTGTCTCTTTTCGTCAGTCATAACCTCGTCATAGATCTTTGCTATGGTCAAAACCCAATGATCATGGTTTAAGAAAACTCTTCCTACAGCCATACAATTTAAGAAAATATAGGTCATGTGTCTTTTGTCATGGTATTTCAGTCTCTGTTAGGGGGTACTACTAGTTATGTTCTAACAAAAAAATCATGAATATAAACCACGTTACTAGGGAATCAATCAATCAAAAGACGAAAAAGAACATTAGGAAGGAAAAGAAAGAACCTGCTAACATATTACTTGTAGTGTCTACTATCTCTAACAACACTTAACTCTAGCACATTAACTAACTAATTCCTATTCATGTACACTGGTACCCATATCAACTAATCATATATTAATATTCATATCTCTCATCTACCAAGAATTAACTCTTAAAATAATCGTCAAGGTTTAACTTCCCGATCAACTTAAAAAATGCATATACTTCCTCAAAATTAGATACTCCACATCGAAATAAAATTTAATCACTTCTAAAATCTTTGTAGCCTTAACTATGTTTAGTGAATCAAATTTGAATCCTCAATAATTTAACAACATAAAATCTCAACTCCTTAAAAATTCTGAAAATTTAAAATTCATTTCCACCTTTTATTTTATAACTCCTCAATGTACATATTAGTGCTCACGGTCTCTGATACTCAAGGTGCACTCAATACCTCTATTGTCTAGAACTGTGTACTAAATTTGTACTGCCCGAATCACTTGCACTATTACCTCCAATGATCAAAGTTATCATCAACTGTGTTTTTCCTTCATGATTTCAATTATGTCAATTGGTATATCATCTAATTATCAACACACAGAGTGCTTACTGTTATTAACGTCATCCTTGACTAATCCGCGATATAGAATCATTAGCACTTCTTGGTATTCTATCACTAGCTGCATTAATGGATTATCTCGTCAAGCTCATTAGACTCATGATCACCTGTATCCTCTATAACACTCATGTTTCTTTACTCTCATGGGTATGTGTATGGTTCCTCATCTCGATGGTTGTATATGTATTTCCTTCAATCCCTTAAAGCCTATTAAACTAATCCGTGATACGCTTCACAACTTCCATTACTAATCCTGATATTCCTCTACTTATGACATCTCATTAAACCCTTTATACATATACCTTTCTTTATCTTTAACCTTTCCGATATCAATCATCAAATTGGACATCATGCTCCATAAATCCTTAACACAATTCCCGGATGCTTAATCGTTTACATAGATCACTCAATTACATAATCATGATTATCCAGGACGGGTAATTGGCTCTGATACTAACTCTGAGAACTATCACTGATACTCCATACTCTCCTTAACTCTCAGTCTCTAATGACACTACTCCTAGAATTATTGGTACAAGGTACTATGCTAAGGGCTAACTCTAGATTAAAGCCTACTGCTCACATGTCCAACTAAGAAACACTGACAACTCACTAGCAACACAGTCAATACTAATACAAGACACAACAAAATTACAAGCCACTAATTATCATACTTAACAAGAAATCCTCAAGGAATAGGAGCTCAAAGACTGAATTGAGGACAGAAGGTATCTTTACTGCTAGTAAAGAAAGAAGTGGTGGAACAAAGTCCGGGAATAACAGAAATAGATAAGTCTTGAGATGATATTTTTAAGAACCAATTTAGGATACAACCTGATAATCATACACGTCTGTCTGAAATCATGACACTCAGAATCCTCGTCACGCCAGTAAGCATAGACGCGATAAACGACAGGTTCCATAACTAAGGTATGCAACTCTATAATCATGTCATCTAGAATCTTCGCCACGCCAACCGGTATGGCTGCGAAAGACCCTAAGCTTCATAACTATAGTATGTACACCCAAGTCAGGTCCCTACGTTCTCGTCACCACAGCTAATATGGCTGCGATAAATTCTAGGTTCCATAACCAAAGTAGACGTTTTACCTTCCTCACTGTCCTCATCAATATATGTCATCAGATGATACCATAAATCCTAGTCCGTAAAAATTCATCTCAATTTAAAATCAACTCAACAACGATACCAGGAATTAAAGTTAACAACTGGTCAACAAGAATCAAACTCAACAATGATACCGAGATTTTTAAATTTTAAAACTGCTCAACAAGAATCAAGTTCAGTAACAACAAGCGAGAGCGGACGGAAACAAGGAAAGATTTAAATTGAAAATAAGATTCTCATGGGGTCATCCCAGGAAATCTTTCAAGAATTTGTGATTGAGTATCCTCTCTCATCCTAGTATCCTATGTCCTATATTCAATAGCAGGTACGCAGTAGTATAACAAGGACGCCACACTACTACGATATCGCACATCTCGCGAAGTCAGACCTGCATGGGCCACCACTAAAAACGTGTCACGACCCGCACCCGGTTTAGGGGCACGAGAGCGTGGGTACGTCCAGCCTACGCCGCAGCATCGGCGGTAGAACGCTGTCTAGGTCAAGTACTATCTAAACAATCTCACGCTAGTATCCAACTCCATAAGGAGACGTGGATATCATAAAATAAGTCTAGAAATACTCAATCACAACTACAGCACGATAGGAAATGAAGAAATAAAAGAATACAGCACAAGTCTAATGATAACATACATACCTGCAATCCTTACTTCCAATCCCCAAGTGTCAGAAACCAGTCTACTAATGTCACAGTCTGGAAAAATATTTTCCAGTCAGGAAGGAGCAAAGTACATCTCTAAATAGCAGTTCTATATAAATGACATAAACTATGTAGCAGTTCTAGATGGAAACATACCAGATGCATGTATAAGTACGAGGAATGTACAATGAGAGAAGTACTGGAAATACTGTAAGTAAATGCAGGAAAAGAAACAATATGTCCATGAGTAAGAATTCTATGACTAAGTGTGTGAGTACTAGCTTTAATATGTGATCGGCTTGGGAACTTGATCAGGCTGGTTACATGTGATTAGCTATGGTTCATATAAAGTCAGGCTAACCGTTGGTTAGCTATGGTTCATATAAAGTCAGGCTAACCGTTGGTTAGCTATGGTGCATGTAGAGATCAGGCTAATCACACGTAACAGCTATGGTTCATATAAGTGGTCAGGCCGCACCCGACGTGAGATGTGGGGTGAGTTATGGTGCATATAAAGTTGGGTATGATCACATATCTACACTAAAGTACTCCCCAAACCCCCGACTGGTATAGTAGATCCAATCATGGTACGCTATGGCACAGGATTCCCTAGGAAGGTAGCAAATCTCCCCGGGAATTAGTGTCTGTACATGCACAAGATATCAAGGAAACAAGTCTCGTACAAGCTACACCATGAATAAGGAATAACATCTCATGACGAGATCCGTGTATACCAATCCGTGTAACCATCGTGTCAAGATCATGGATATTTACACTAGATACAGTGAACATAGGAGATATCATAAATTAGAAACTAATCAGAGAATGTACACGCCTTGGGTCCTTAGCTGGTAAAACCAATGTCCTGTTCCAGAGTATCCCCTGGGTAAACCAACAGTCCTATAAACATAACACAAGCAAACCACATTCGCATCAGATGCTACACTAACACAGTCAAAAAAATACTGGTCTCAGGGCCATGTCAGGCAGGGCACTAGTCAACTAGGGTCATCTAGTAGGGACACGTATATAATATACATTACACTTATTATACTTACAATATTTATACATGCACCAATTTAAATGTATTTACAATATATATATATATATCTTTTAAATACATATTTGATTTATACTAGTTGAACATTATATATGTATACTCATACATATACAAAAATACCTTTTTAAAAATATATATATATATAAATACTAAATTGATTACATATACTAGAATTACGTATTTACGTATATAAATCATTTCGAACTTATTTTGAACAATAATTTCAAATAAAAGTTTATTTATAAAAACTAGAATTTATGTAAAAGCTAATATTTTTCATTTATGGTAAAATCGGTCACCGATCCAAATAAACTAAATTTGAACTAATTTAGATTATTGAAACTATATTTTTTTAATTTAATAATGTAACCAAAAATTATTATTATTTTTACATATCAAAACCCTTTTAATTTGTTACATAAAAATAAGCTAATTACATAAACTAGCTAATTACATATTAATATAACCAAATTATTATAAAAAATAACCAAATTATATGTACCAATTACATTAATTAAATTAATTATATAAAATAACTAATTATATATATTTACAGATTATATAATTTAATTAACTAAATTATAATTTAACTATTACAATACATTAACTATTTATTGAACTTAAACTAATTCTATAAATTAATTCAACTAATTATAAATTAATTAAACAAATTATAAATTAATTAAATTGATTATTAATTAACTAAACTAATTAAATAACTAATTACATATGTTAACTTAACTAATATACCAAAATATTAAATTAACTAATTATCTTTACATATACTGATTTCAGAACAGAGAAAAGAAAAGGGGAAGAAGAGGCTCACTGCGGGGTTTCAGGCTGGGGTTTTCCGGCGAGGTCGGCCGGCCAGGACGTCGGCGCGGCGGTTCGACGTGGAGCTCGAGGCAGCGGGCTCGGCGCTCGAGGGCAGCGGGCTCGAGCTCGAGGGGGCGGCTCGGCGCTCGAGGGCAGCGGCTTCGAGGAGACGTCGGCGCGGGATCTCGACGACGGCGGCGTCTGGTCGAGGAGGCGGGCTCGATGGTGAGGTGGTCCGAGGCGGCTCCAGCGGTGGTGGCAGCGAAGCTCGGTCGACGGATCCCAGGCGGTTCAACCCAGGGCAGCGACAGGGCGGCGACGGCGGCTTCGTTCCAGCGGCGGGCCACCGGCTTCAGCGGCGACGACGACGACGACGACGACTCCGGGCGGCGGCTTCGAGTCTAGGGTTAGGGTTCTGGGTTTTGTGTCGGGGTTGGGTCTGTGGATCGTGTCCGGGGCAGGACACGATGGGTGCTTTACTGCGGACGTGTCCGGGTTTGCCGGACACGGAGAAGCTGTGTACAGTGGTGGATGTGGAGGTGGTGTCCGGGTGTGTCGGATACGGAAAAGCTGGTTGTAAACTGTAAATCTGGACACAGGAAAAGAAATGGATATGGTGGGACACCCGGGGTCGGACCCGAGGCCATCACGGCTGACACGGTGATGCTGGACACACGGACACGAGCACACAAGAAAATGGTGGTGATGGCTTGTTGGCTTGGGAATTGTGGAGGCTAGTTAATAATTAGGAGATTAGGGTTTCTAGGGAAATGTGAGAATGAGAACCTAAATAGGGAGAAGGGTGTGGGATAAAGGGTTGCGGGTTGGCCCAATGAGGAATGGCCCAGAATTAAATATAAAGGGCTTTTCATGTGGGAAGAATGGGGGCGTGAATGGGAGACGGAAAACGATAAATTAAATAGAAAAGAAATTTAAGAAAAAATGTTTTTAAGAGGCTTTCGATTAGCTACTAATTAAACTCATTTTTCAAAATATTAGGAAGTATGTAATTCATTTATTTACTACCCCAATTAATTATAAAATTTATTATGAAGAAACACTAGTCTTTTAATTAATTTTATCAAATAACTAACTTTATGATTTCAAGCCAATAGACATTTGAAACTAGAGAATATATATACATTATTATTTATTTATTTTTTGTAATACATCGTCAATTAGGAAAAATGATTTTTATAAAGATTTTTAAATTACCTTCTAAAATCAAACATCGTTCAAATCAAATAAAAATTTTCAAGGAGAATTATTTTATAAAACTTGATATTTTAAAATAAATAAAAATCTAATTATTGTGGAAATTGGAAATCGGAGGTTACACAACTCCTCAATTTCAAAATTTTGCAATTCATTGAAATCTTCAAAATAAATTTTGATAACAATCTCAATCTTCTTAGAATCCTAAAATTTGAAATTCATTTTTCAGTCTTTCATTAAAATTAAATTCACCTTCTGTAGTCCACTAGCTTAATGTTTAATCATTTTCACTGTCCTCATTGACGGCATCATAATACTATAAATCAGTCTATAAATTCATCTTAATATGAAATCAACTCTATAATGAAGCAAAAAATCCTACTTTAATACCTTAATAATCAAATCAATATCAACAAGTGAGAATGGACAGAACAAGGGAATGATTGTAAATTGGAAGTTTTAACAAGATTCTCAGGGATCATCCCAGGAATCTCTCAAAGAATTATGATTGAGTATTTGCTCTCGTCCTAGTATCCTATGTCCTAGATTCTATAGCAGGCACGCAGTAGTATAACAGGGATGTCACACTACTACGACGTCGCACAACTCGCGAAGTCTGACCTGCATGGGCCACCACTAAAAACGTGTCACGACCCGCACCCGGTTTAGGGGCACGAATGCGTGGGTACGTCCAGCCTACGCCGCAGCATCGGCGGTAGAACGCTGTCTAGGTATTGATACTATCTAACTAATGTCACGCAAATATCCAATCTCCATTATGAGGCACGGATGTCACAAATAGATGAACATATACTCAATCACAAGATCACAGCACGATAAGATTTCGAAACAGAAATTAAAATCTAACACAACACAAGTCCACAAGAAACTTAACTTAACAATATCCAAGAATCATCAAAATGCCGGTGACAAATCCGGTACCAAATAGTCTACTTAAGAACTAACAATAATAGTAATTTCCAGCTAGACCTCCTGGAATCACAACTACTACCAAGTCTGCAGCTACTCACCATAAGTGTCGGACAGCGGTCCTCTAAGGCATAGTCTGGAAAAATATTTCCAGTCAGGAAGGAGCAAAGCACAATCTCAAATAACAGTTCCATTAATTGATAATGTCTATAATACAATAAAACATGTTATGCTAGCTACTGAGAAGAAAATGTAATGACAGTTTAAGAGAGACAGGCAATATAAAGAGACAGGCAATAGGCAATATGATACAGTCAGTGCATGTATAAAAATGGAAGAACAAGGTACAGTATCATATACGGGTGATGTAGTATATGATTAAAGATAGAGAACTGTAATCTATTCTAGGTGTTTGAAATAGTAGTTTCGAAATGTGATCGGCTTGGGAACATGTACAGTAGCTACAGGGCCTGGCTAATCATGGGTGAAGAGCATGATTAACACTTACAATTTTATATACTACAATAAGGGGTTATGATCACATTTCTTACTAACTACTTCCCCGCCCCCAACTAGTACTGTGGATCCAACCATGACACGTCACGATACACGAGCAAGTCAAGTCTATCATGTACAATGTCTAAATATACATGTCGTGTACAATGTCAATACGATAATCAAGGTAACATCTCATGACTGCAGATCCAAGCTATACTAGTCCGTGTAACACAGTGTCAAGATTCAGTTGTAACATTTCAAGATCATTGAACTTATAGCAATTATCAAGAATTGGAAATTATCAGAGAATGTACTTGCCTCGAGTCCTTAGCTGGTATTTATGGATGTCCTGTTCCAGAGTATCCCCTGGGTAAAACCAACAGTCCTATAAACACATCACAATATGACATTTGTATCAGAAGCTGTCCTAACACACAATAGAAATACACTGGCCTTAGGGCTACGCTAGGTACGGTAGGGGTCATCTACTAGATAGGCCAACTATATCTATATCCCTTAATTACAATAATAGATGTAAGTAAAATATATACACTTTAAACAAAACTAATACCTGTATGTATATACAACATCTCAAATTAAATACAATTATATATATGTATATATATTAAAATATGCTAAGGTTTTATGCAAAATGTATACCAATATGAAAATATCACTCTACATATATACATTGATACCAAAATACGGTTATTTACATATTTGTTCATTTATCCCAAATTACGTTTTTATTAAATACTAATACCAAAATACGTTTTAATAAGTATACCCATACAAATATATATACACATATGTATTTGTATACCAAAATAATAATTATACTGTATACATACTTGCACCAAAATCCCCACATATACAAAATATATATATACCATGATAGTACATGTATTTAAACATTTTATTCATAAATAACAATACATGTACAAATATATATATATGAAATTATATCAAGTATATATATATATATATATATACAAAATATATATATATATATGCCAAACTTAATTATAGAATTTATACTATACTCATACAATTTATTACTAATAAATAAATAACATACATTTACATATTTATACATTTTACCAAAAATAATACATATACCAAAATATTATTTAATATGTATACGTTAAATACCTACACATTAAATAATATATACTAATACATATACTACTAACATTAAATTAAATACGTATTTATACCATTCATTTAAATACATAAAATACCTTACATTTATTATATATATATTTACAAATTAATTACACTAATTATACATATGCTAATTTCACATTAACTAGATATATAAATACTTTACAATATATATACAAATTAAATTAATTACATATACTAATTACCACATTAATTTAAATATATAAACAAAACATTTATATATATATACATTAGATATATATATATATACATTTGTCAATATATACACAAATACCTATACATAGTTATATATATACACTAATATATTTTACAAGTTATTTACATGCAATTAATTAAAAATAATTACTATACATATTTATTTTAAATACGTACATTTACAAATATACATTTATTCATGTATTTCCATTTTCTATTTAAAAATATATATATAGCATATACAAAATATATTTTTATACATATCCAATATTATATATACTAATTAAACAATTAATAAAATAATACTATATACACATTAATATACATATTAATTAGATATATACATACATGTATATTTATATACATTAATTATATATGTAAACATGTATATACATATGTATATACATATATATATATATATATATATATATATATATATATATATATATATATATATATAAAGAGAAAGAAGGGGAGAAGAAGAAGGGCTCACTGTGTTGCCGGCCGGAGCACTGGCCGCCGGAGGGAATGGTGTCGATGGTGGAGGTGGAGCAGCAGCAGAGGGGGAGCAGGGGACGCCGGCGCCGGACTGAGGGGGGTCGGCCAGGGGAGGAGATGGGAGGACAGGAGCGGAGGAAAGGGAGGAGACAGCAGCCGCCGGACCGGAGCTCACTGCGCGTCGCCGGGGAGCCGCCGGGCTGGACGCACGTGAGGGGGAGTAGTAGTGGAAGGGGAGCAGTGGATGCCGGAACAGGGACTCGGCGCCGGACCGAGCAGGGGGTAGCCGCCGCGGGTGCAGCGGGCTTCGGCGGTAGCAGCGGACGCCGGCCAAAGGAGTTGGCCGCCGGGGTTCCGCGGGTGTCGGCTGAACAGGCCGGAGTATGGCCGGGTCGGGGTACAGTATATGGGGTTGAAGAGGGTGAGTTTCCCCCTCTTTCTGATTTTTTGAATTTCAAAAAGTAATGGAGAAGGAAGAAGAAGAAAAGAAGGAGAAGAAGAGAAGAAAATAGAAGAAGAAAGGAAGAAGGAGAAGAGTAGGAAAATCCTACGTTGGGGAGAGGAGAGGAGGCTTGTGAGGGTGGTGGTTTCTAGGTTGCATAGGGATTAGGGTTTAGGATGTAGACATATCATTAAATAGGATGAGGGTTGATGAATCCAATGGTGAGGATGCACCCAATTAAATGGGTGGTCCAGATTTGTCAAGAGAAATAATTCATGGGGGATTTGAGGGTGAGAGTTAAATTAAAATATTGGATTCCCTCATTGATTAAAAATAATTAGGTGTTGGCACCTACAATTAAATAATTGCAACTTAGCCCCTTAAATTCGAGAAATTGCACAAACACATGAAATGACGAAAATTGGGCGGGCGATTCGGGGTCCGATGTTTTGTAGGGTCAGGGGGCACTGTAAGATGGGTATGGGCTAAATTTGCAGGGCACTGGAATTAATTTGGGATTTTAAAATCAGATAAAATGGTATCCTCAAATTAAATAAAAATAAATGCAAGTTGTGTTCAACAATTAATTAGGAGTACTTGGGGTCAAAATCAGATCAAGTCATCAATACCAATATTGAAGAAGACTCAGAACAGAATATTATCCTAATTTGGGCCGCACGAAAAATAGGTCAAGATGGCCTCCAATTTTCGATTGGAACGCACAACGATACAGAAATAGGAATTTATAAATAACGTCCGCGACGATTTTTGTGCGGCCAGAAACAATGTACAGGGAGCAAAATTATGAGTTGTAAAAATAGCAGAATGGAAGACGGGCATGTCTAGGACAAGATTGTGAATTTTGTTGGAAGACAAAAGTCTGGATAGTGCTCCAAATATCGAAGCAAAGGCAAAGCGCAAAATATTAAATAAAATACAGTAATTAATTACACCTCCAATAAATTAATTCTAAAATAAAACAATTAACCTCAAAATTCCATAAATTCTGACAGGTGCTCATCTACTGGCTACTAGGTCTAGTCTGCTATCACAAACACAATGAACACTGTCTATAATATAATATATTAAAGTACACATCACACAGTTATTTAATTTAAATATATATTATTCATGCAATTAATTAATCATAACTACAATAATATTAAATATTGTAAAAATTCGAAAATACCCCTGTTTTCAGAATGTGGTAGTGACACCGGGGGAGGCATTATCTGGGTTAATGATATTTGCAAGGATCGGACAGTTACTCTGGGAGGCCGGGAGTTGAGTGCGTGTCTACTTGTAATGCCACTTCCGAGCTACGACATTGTACTTGGGATGGATTGGTTGAGTAGGCACCGTGCTAGCATAGACTGTAGAGGAGGTAGAGTTTTGTTTGGTTCGCTAGGAGAGCCAGAGTTCGAGTTTACTAGAGGAGCTGCGGAGCAGGACGAAGGCATTATTTGTGGAGATATGGTAGAAGACAAGGAGTTGCCATATCCGTTGATAGTAGAATTCTTGGATGTGTTTCCTGAGGAATTGCCAGGATTGCCGCCAGATCGAGATGTTGAATTTTCTATAAACTTGGTGCCAGGTGCAGAACCAATTTTGTAACATGTCTATAGAGTAAACAACAGCGAGCTGGTCGAGTTGAAGAAGCAGGTGGACGAATTACAGGATAAGGGGTTTATCAGATCGAGTTCTTCACCATGGGGAGCCCCGGTATTGTTTGTACCGAAGAAGGATAGATCGGTGCGCATGTGCATTGATTACAGGGCTTTGAATAATCTCACTATCAAGAATAAGTATCCTTTGCCACGGATTGATGATCTGTTTGATCAGTTGAGTGGTGCGAAGGTGTTTTCTAACATAGATTTGAGATCAGGCTACCATCAAGTGAAGGTGAAGCCGGAGGACATACCGAAGATTGCTTTTAGAACTCGGTATGGTCAGTTCGAGTTTATGGTGATGCCGTTTGGTTTGACTAATACACCGGCGGTATTTATGAACTTGATGAACAAGGTGTTCCACCAGTACCTTGACAAGTTCGTGGTGGTGTTCATCGACGACATACTCATATACTCGAGGACACCGGAGGAGCATGAGGAGCATTTGAGGTTTGTGTTGGATGTGCTGAGGAAGGAGAAGCTGTATGAGAAGTTGTCCAAATGTGAGTTTTTCTTGGACAAAGTAGAATTATTGGGGTATGTTGTGACTGGTGATTGGTATTTCAGTGGATCCGACGAAGATTTCAGCAATAAAATCTTGGAAGACTCCGAGTTCAGTAGCAGAGATCAGGAGTTTCTTGGGATTGGCAGGCTATTACAGGAAGTTTGTGCAAGATTTTTCGAGGATTGCCGAGCCGATGACCAGACTCACAAGGAAGGATGTGGAGTTTGTTTGGACGGAGGATTGCCAGGTTGCTTTTGAGGAGTTGAAGAAGAGGTTGATATCTGCTCCTATTTTGACGTTGCCATCAGGGTCCGGAGGTTTCACTATTTATAGTGATGCATCGGGGAAGGGTTTAGGTTGTGTTCTTCAGCAGCATGGAAAAGTGATTGCCTATGCATCCAGGCAATTGCGTCCTCATGAAAAGAACTATCCTACCCATGATTTGGAGTTGGCAGCTGTCATATTCGCCCTGAAGTTGTGGAAACATTATTTGTACGGAGAGCGTGTGGAGATCTTCACAGACCACAAAAGCTTGAAGTACGTTTTTACGCAGAAGGAGTTGAACATGAGGCAGCGTCGGTGGTTGGAATTGATGAAGGATTTTGATATCTCTTTACAATATCATCCTGGGAAAGCCAATGTAGTTGCCGATGCTTTGAGCAGGTATCCGGTAGCTATGTTCTTGACGCAGGATCGATATCTGTTGGATGACTTGGAGAGCTTAGGCATTGAGGTGATTGTTCCTGGGTGTGCTATGCAGATGTGAGGATTGCAGATACACTCAGATTTGATGGACAGGATCAAGGCAGCACAGTATGATGATGTATCTTTGAGGAGTATCAGAGCTCAGATGAGAGCAGGATTGGAGGATGATTTCACTATTGCAGAGGATGGATCCTTGAGGCATGGAGTTAGATTGTGTGTGCCTAGTGGGGAGTTGCGCGAGGAGGTATTGCAGGAAGCGCATCGCTCTCAGTATTCCATACATCTAGGTGCTAACAAGATATATCGGGATATGCGAGAGAGTGTGTGGTGGTATGGCATGAAGAGGGAAGTGGCACAGTTTGTATCCAGATGCTTAGTGTGCCAGCAGGTGAAAGCCGAGAGGCAGAGGCCAGGAGGGTTACTTCAGCCATTACCCATTCCAGAGTGGAAGTGGGAACACATTACTATGGATTTTGTGTCCGGACTTCCACAATCTCCAGGAGGGAAAGACGCGATTTGGGTCATTGTTGATAGATTGACCAAGTCGGCCCACTTTTTGCCTTTTAAAGTGGGTTTGTCTACGGAGAAGCTGGCAGAGATATATGTGAGGCAGATCGTTAGGATACATGGAGTTCCCGTCAGCATAGTCTCAGATCGAGATAGTCGTTTCACTTCTCATTTCTGGAGGAGTTTGCAGGAGAGTTTGGGCACTCAGCTCAAGTTCAGTACTGCATATCATCCCCAGACAGATGGGCAGTCAGAGAGGACTATCCAGACTCTCGAGGATATGTTGCGTACTTGTGTACTAGATTTTGGGGGTTCTTGGAAGGACCATCTCCATTTGGTAGAATTTGCTTACAACAACAGTTACCAGGCCAGTATAGAGATGTCACCTTTTGAAGCTCTATATGGTCGGAGGTGTCGTACTCCTTTGTCTTGGGACAATATTGGAGAGAGAATTTTGCTTGGGCCAGAGATGGTTGTGGATGCAGCAGAGAAGGTTCATTTGATCAGAGACAGACTTCGAGTGGCGCAGGACAGACAGCGACATTGGGCCGATAGCCATCGGAGACCTTTGGAGTTTGAGGTATAGTTTAGAATTTGTTTGTGCTTGTTCTTGTTTGTTATAGATTAAGTTCTTAAGATGGTGTTTTGTTCTAGGTGGGTGGTTTGGTGTTTCTGATGATTTCTCCGACACGAGGCACGATTCACTTCGGTGGAGACGGAAAGCTTAGTCCGCGATTCATCGGACCTTTCACTATTCTAGAGAGGATCGGTGCAGTTGCTTATAGACTAGACTTGCCACCTGTATTAGAGGGAGTGCACAACGTGTTTCATGTGTCGCAGTTGAGACGATACGTGGCAGATCCTAGTCATGTATTGGATCACTCGGAGATAGAGGTGGACCCTACTCTTAGCTATCCAGAGCAGCCAGTTGAGATTTTGGATCGGAGAGAGAAGGTGCTGAGGAACCAGACTATTCCTTTGGTGCGCATCGCATGGAGGCATCACTCTCCGGGGGAGTCTACCTGGGAGAGAGAGGATGACATGCGAGAGCGTTATCCATATTTGTTTGTACCTTGAGGTATGTTATTTCTAGTTATGTTCTGTTCATTGTTATGTTCTGTTCATTAGTTAGTTATGATTCTTTAGTTCTGTTCTGTGTTTTCTGGGAGTAGTTTTCGTCTTTGAATTTCGAGGACGAAATTATTTTAAGGAGGGTAGACTTGTCACTACCACATTTTAGAAAAAAGGGTATTTTAGTAATTTCCTATTTAAATAAATATTGTGCATGGTAAATAATTTTTGTTGTATTATTTAATTATTGTTGGATGTTATTTAATTATTTTGGACTTATTTTAGTGGACCCAACTAGTGTAGTTTGGACCCATGGACCAACATGAATTAAATAGTTAGATTTGGCCATTTAGAAAGCCCATAGTTAAGGAGATGGATTAAATTAATTAAGTGATTAGACTAGAAGCTTCCTTCCTTAATTATTTCTTCATGAGAGGCCCCAAGGGGTACATTGGACATTTTACAATTGCTTGGGAGAGGGGTAAGGCCGGCCTATTAAAAGAGGGGGGAAATTTCTCTCTCCTCTCATTCTCATTCCAAATCTAGATCTAAAATTTCCCACTCCCAAATTCCCTCCATTCCCATTCCAATTCCCTACCAAATTCATTCCAAATTCTTCCCAATTCACCATTAGAGAAGGAGGAAGCAAGGATCTAGAAGAAGGAAGCAAGGATCTACAAAGAGGAGCAAGGATCTACAATTTGGAAGCAAGTTCTTCTCAATTGGAGGTTTCATTGGGAATCCATCTCCCAATAGGTATAATTCAGATTTTCCCATTTAAATAGCTTCTAAATCTGAGATTTAATCATGTAAAATCAACCTATATGTATGTACTACCCATAGGACTTTGTTTTGTGTTCATAGGAGACCCATGGAGAAAGTTATGGTACTTTTTGTGTTAATTTTGTTGGAATTCCGAATTTATATTTTGTTGTGTGTATCAATTGATCCTATAGATCAATTGGACATAAGGTTATGTGTTTGGGGCTAGTGTCATGTCCATAATTTGGTACATATGGTTCGTATCCCAACTATTTGGTGATACGTGTCATTTTGGGGGTTTTCCCTCCGACACGGGGCTTTGAACATGTCGTATTTTGACACGGACACATAGATCTACTTTTGACACTTTGATTTATTCATAAATATTATTTGTGACTTGTTTGTGTCCTTCGGGGTATAATTGGTTGTGTGTTGGACTCGTGTCGCATGCGTATCCTAGATCTAGTGGGATACGGTGTGATACTCTCCAATTGTGTGGATTTTTGAATAGATCTAATTATGTATGGTTTAAATTCTTCAATTATAATTAGTAAATATATGTAGATATTATATATTTATTTTGTGTATTTATTATAGTAATTATTGTAACATAGATCTATATATTTTTGTGTGTGCTAATATGATGTACAAATATAATATGTAGCTTTCTTGCATGTAATTATATATGTACTTATGTTAATAGTATAAATTATACATAAATGTTTTATAAAATATATTTATGTGTTTAATTGTGTAATTATATTATTTATAATTATTACATAATTATTTGTATATTAATGTATATATTTTAGGTGTGCTTCTAGCCATGTAAAATATGAACATTAATATGTGCATGTGTTGTAACTATTGGTATTTAATTATAAGTTTATATGTGCATATATATATAAGTATATAATTATTTATTTATATATATGTATTATGATTATTATTGTATATATATATTTATATATATATATATATTTATATATTTTTATTTATTTTGGTGACAGTGGTTTCTATGACAGTAAAACTGTCATTATTTGGTCTGAACAGCAGCCGCTGTACAGTGGTCAGCATTAATGACAGATCTGTCATTAATGCTGCGGCAGTTTTGGGCGGCAACCTTTCAGCGACGTTTTTTTTGTGACAGTTTGAAACTGTCAGCAAACTGTGACAGCAGCGGTTTTGTATATGGAGTTTCTGCGACGAATTTTCAGTGACAGTCAAGACTGTCACTATTAAACCTGTTTTATTTTATCTTATTTTGTTCACTGTTTTCAGTGACGCTTTGGCAGTTTTAAATTATATTTTATATATTATTATTGTATATATATATATATGTGTATATATATGTGTTTTGTGAGGTATAATATTTATAATAATATATTATTTTATTTGTATAAATATTGGTTGTTTATATATTATATTAGAGTATGTATTATTTGTATTATTAGTATACTTTGTGTGAGTATCTTTTGGGATCTAATTTTGATTCCTAAATTGTTGTATTTTATTTCTATAGTATTTTATATAGTTTTCTTGTGTGGTTGACCTTGGTTTGACCATGTTTGACTTTAGAGTTGACCATAGTTGACTTTTGACTTAGAATTTATTTATTGACCTAGGAGTTGACTAGTTTGACTTGTTCTCTTTTCGGGACCTTGTTTTATGTGGTATTCCATATCTAGGTCTTCGAGGCACCGAGTCAGACATCTGTGAGACTGTTCTTTGGATTTCAGGCGAGTACATTCTCTGATAGTTTCTCATTTATGATATCCTCTATGTTCACTGTATCTAGTGTAGATATCCATGTTCTCTTGACACTATGGTTACACGGATTGGTATATCCGGATCTCGTCATGAGATGTTATTCCTTGGTATATGGTGTATATGGTGCAAGTATTGTTTCATTGGTTATCTTGTACATGTACAGACACCGATTCTCGGGGAGACTAGCTATCTTCTTGGGGAATCTAGTGCCATAGCATACCGTGGTTGGATCTATTATACCAGTTGGGGGTGGGGAGTATTAGTATAGATATGTGATCAAATCCCTATTGAATAAAGTATTGGTAAGCGAATAGTGTTGATCATGCACCGCACGTATGATTAGCCAGGCCGTATTGTATCTTGCCCAAGCCGATCATATGTTAAGCTAGTACTCACACACTTAGTCATTAGTATTATTGTTTCATTGGCATATTGTTCATTATTGTATTTCTTTCCAGTATTTCCTTATTGTCTATATATCTCTTGTATCTATTTTGTGCATCTTGTTTATCCACAGCTATTTACTGTTACATAGTTTTTATCATGGATTAGAACTGTTGTTAGAGATGTACTCTGCTCCTTTCCTGACTGAATATATTTTTTCAGATGACACTGAGGAGTACCCTACCTATTATGGACCCCAGGATGTTGTGGGTTTAGATTCGGAGACCCTGGCTAAAGAGGGACTTATCCCAACTGAGACAGTTGACCCTGGAGTGTAGCTTGTAGTTTGATAGTATTCTTTTGTACTGGATTTGTCTCCAGCTTATTTTTGTTACTCTTCAGAATCATTGATGTATTATTTTAAACTCATGAGTTGATGACTACTCTATTCTTATCTGATTCGTGTTCATTCTATCTTAGTTCTATAATTGAGTACACTATCTTTTGGTGGTTCATTATATTAGATAGACTTTCTAGACAGCGTTCTACCGCCGATTTTGCGGCGTAGGCTGGGCGTTGTTTCCGACTAGTACCCTTACCCCGGGTGCGGGTCGTGACACGTTTTTGGTGGTGGCCCATGCAGGTCTAGCTTCACAAGTATGTGATGTCGTGGTAGTGCGACAACTTGGTTGTACTACTGCGAGCCTACAATAGGATATAGGATATAGGCTGAGATACTCAATCACATCTAGGAAAATTCTTTTGATTCAACTATTCTCCTTTGTTATTTATACTTGATCTCTTAAACTGTCCTTTCCTTGATGTCTTACATCTTGTGCCATATTGATTCTTTCTTTCGCTTTGTCTCAGGATGCCGCCTAAGACTAGATCACAGCAGGGGAGAGCAGCTTCTGAGAGGTCTGCGATATCCCGAGGGCCTGCACCAGTCACTTCTCCGATGATTGGAGTGTCAGCTGCTTTCGGAGGTCCACCACCTACTCAGAGGACTATGCCAGCTGTATCTGAGGGGCTTCCACCTCCACCTCCTGTGCCAGCAGAGGCGTCACAGATGTTTACACTGTTTCGTGAGATGCTCGAGGCACAGAGGGCTCAGTCAGAGGCACATCAGAGGCAGACCGACGTCCTACGATAGGACATCAATCTAGGGAGTGTCCTCGTCGTGCAGTTCATGGAGCAGCTCCAGCTCTGAGGACACAGACGAGACCACCTGCAGCACAGCCGAGGGGACCGCTTCCGACACAGCAGCAGCATTTTGTCCAGCATCAACAGCAGGGAGGTGCTCGGCAGGGACGAGCGTTTGCTATGACCGTCGAAGAGGAGGAACCCACAGGAGATGTCATCGCAGGTTCTATTCTTCTTGATTCTATTCCAGCTTTAGCTTTGTTTGATAGTGGTCCTTCCCATAGTTTTGTATCTGTTTCTTTTGCTCTGAAGCATGGTTTGGTAGCTGAGTCTTTGCTTAGGACTTGCAAGATCATGACCGGGGGAGGCATTATCCGGGTTAATGATATTTGCAAGGATCGGACAGTTACTCTGGGAGGCCGGGAGTTGAGTGCGTGTCTACTTGTAATGCCACTTTTGAGCTACGACATTGTACTTGAGATGGATTGGTTGAGTAGGCACCGTGCTAGCATAGACTGTAGAGGAGGTAGAGTTTTATTTGGTTCACCAGGAGAGCCAGAGTTCGAGTTTACTAGAGGAGCTGCGGAGCAGGACGAAGGCATTATTTGTGGAGATATGGTAAAAGACAAGGAGTTGCCACATCCGTTGATAGCAGAATTCTTAGATGTGTTTCCTGAGGAATTGCCAGGATTGCCGCCAGATCGAGATGTTGAATTTTCTATAAACTTGGTGCCAGGTGCAGAACCAATTTTGTAACATGTCTATAGAGTAAACAACAGCGAGCTGGTCGAGTTGAAGAAGCAGGTGGACGAATTGCAGGATAAGGGGTTTATCAGATCGAGTTCTTCACCATGGGGAGCCTCGGTATTGTTTGTACCGAAGAAGGATGGATCGGTGCGCATGTGTATTGATTACAGGGCTTTGAATAATCTCACTATCAAGAATAAGTATCCTTTGCCACGGATTGATGATCTATTTGATCAGTTGAGTGGTGCGAAGGTGTTTTCTAAGATAGATTTGAGATCAGGCTACCATCAAGTGAAGGTGAAGCCGGAGGACATACAGAAGACTGCTTTTAGAACTCGGTATGGTCAGTTCGAGTTTATGGTGATACCGTTTGGTTTGACTAATGCACCGGCGGTATTTATGAACTTGATGAACAAGGTGTTCCACCAGTACCTTGACAAGTTCGTGGTGGTGTTCATCGATGACATACTCATATACTCGAGGACACCGGAGGAGCATAAGGAGCATTTGAGGTTTGTGTTGGATGTACTGAGGAAGGAGAAGCTGTATGAGAAGTTGTCCAAATATGAGTTTTTCTTGGACAAAGTATAATTCTTGGGGCATGTTGTGACTGGTGATGGTATTTCATTAGATTCGAAGAAGATTTCAGCAGTGGAATCTTGGAAGACTCCGAGTTCAGTAGCAGAGATCAGGAGTTTCTTGGGATTGGCAGGCTATTACAGGAAGTTTGTGCAAGATTTTTCGAGGATTGCCGAGCCGATGACCAGACTCACAAGGAAGGATATGGAGTTTGTTTGGATGGAGGATTGCCAGGTTGCTTTTGAGGAGTTGAAGAAGAGGTTGACATCTGCTCCTATTTTGACGTTGCCATCAGGGTCCGGAGGTTTCACTATTTATAGTGATGCATCGGGGAAGGGTTTAGGTTGTGTTCTTCAGCAGTATAGGAAAGTGATTGCCTATGCATCCAGGCAATTGCGTCCTCATGAAAAGAACTATCCTACCCATGCTTTGGAGTTGGCAGCTGTCATATTCGCCCTGAAGTTGTGGAAATATTATTTGTACGGAGAGCGTGTGGAGATCTTCACAGACCACAAAAGCTTGAAGTACGTTTTCACGCAGAAGGAGTTGAACATGAGGCAGCATCGGTGGTTGGAATTGATGAAGGATTTTGATATCTCTTTACAATATCATCCTGGGAAAGCCAATGTAGTTGCTGATGCTTTGAGCAGGTATCCGGTAGCTATGTTCTTGACGCAGGATCGATATCTGTTGGAGGACTTGGAGAGCTTGGGCATTGAGGTGATTGTTCCTGGGTGTGCTATACAGATGTGGGGATTGCAGATACACTCAGATTTGATGGACAGGATCAAGGCAGCACAGTATGATGATGTATCTTTGAGGAGTATCAGAGCTCAGGTGAGAGCAGGATTGGAGGATGATTTCACTATTGCAGAGGATGGATCCTTGAGGCATGGAGTTAGATTGTGTGTGCCTAGTGGGGAGTTGCGCGAGGAGGTATTGCAGGAAGCGCATCGCTCTCAGTATTCCATACATCTAGGTGCTAACAAGATATATCGGGATATGCGAGAGAGTGTGTGGTGGTATGGCATGAAGAGGGAAGTGGCACAGTTTGTATCCAGATGCTTAGTGTGCCAGCAGGTGAAAGCCGAGAGGCAGAGGCCAGGAGGGTTACTTCAGCCATTACCCATTCCAGAGTGGAAGTGGGAACACATTACTATGGATTTTGTGTCCGGACTTCCACAATCTCCAGGAGGGAAAGACGCAATTTGGGTCATTGTTGATAGATTGACCAAGTCGGCCCACTTTTTGCCTTTTAAAGTGGGTTTGTCTACGGAGAAGCTGGCAGAGATGTATGTGAGGCAGATCGTTAGGATACATGGAGTTCCCGTCAGCATAGTCTCAGATCGAGATAGTCGTTTCACTTCTCATTTCTGGAGGAGTTTGCAGGAGAGTTTGGGCACTCAGCTCAAGTTCAGTACTGCATATCATCCCCAGACAGATGGGCAGTCAGAGAGGACTATCCAGACTCTCGAGGATATGTTGCGCACTTGTGTACTAGATTTCGGGGGTTCTTGGGAGGACCATCTCCATTTGGTAGAGTTTGCTTACAACAACAGTTACCAGGGCAGTATAGAGATGTCACCTTTTGAAGCTCTATATGGTCGGAGGTGTCGTACTCCTTTGTCTTGGGACGATATTGGAGAGAGAATTTTACTTGGGCCAGAGATGGTTGTGGATGCAGCGGAGAAGGTTCATTTGATCAGAGACAGACTTCGAGTGGCGCAGGACAGACAGCGGCAATGGGCCGATAGCCATCGGAGACCTTTGGAGTTTGAGGTATAGTTTAGAATTTGTTTGTGCTTGTTCTTGTTTGTTATAGATTAAGTCCTTAAGTTGGTGTTTTGTTCTAGGTGGGTGGTTTGGTGTTTCTGAGGATTTCTCCGACACGAGGCACGATTCGCTTCGGTGGAGGCGGAAAGCTTAGTCCGCGATTCATCGGACCTTTCACTATTCTAGAGAGGGTCGGTGTAGTTTCTTATAGACTAGACTTGCCACCTGTATTGGAGGGAGTGCACAACGTGTTTCATGTGTCGCAGTTGAGACGATACGTGGCAGATCCTAGTCATGTATTGGATCACTCGGAGATAGAGGTGGGCCCTACTCTTAGCTATCCAGAGCAGCCAGTTGAGATTCTGGATCGGAGAGAGAAGGTGCTGAGGAACCAGACTATTCCTTTGGTGCGCATCGCATGGAGGCATCACTCTCCGGGGGAGTCTACCTGGGAGAGAGAGGATGACATGCGAGAGCGTTATCCATATTTGTTTGTACCTTGAGGTATGTTATTTCTAGTTATGTTCTGTTCATTGTTATGTTCTGTTCATTAGTTAGTTATGATTCTTTAGTTCTGTTCTGTGTTTTCTGGGGGTAGTTTTCGTCTTTGAATTTCGAGGACGAAATTATTTTAAGGAGGGTAGACTTGTCACTACCACATTTTAGAAAAAAGGATATTTTAGTAATTTCTTATTTAAATAAATATTGTGCATGGTAAATAATTTTTGTTGTATTATTTAATTATTATTGGATATTTTTTAATTATTTTGGACTTATTTTAGTGGACCCAACTAGTGTAGTTTGGACCCATGGACCAACATGAATTAAATAGTTAGATTTGGCCATTTAGAAAGCCTATAGTTAAGGAGATGGATTAAATTAATTAAGTGATTAGACTAGAAGCTTCCTTCCTTAATTATTTCTTCATGAGAGGCCCCAAGGGGTACATTGGATATTTTATAATTGCTTGGGAGAGGGGCAAGGCCGGCCTATTAAAAGAGGGGGGAAATTTCTCTCTCCTCTCATTCTCATTCCAAATCTAGATCTAGAATTTCCCACTTCCAAATTTCCTCCATTCCCATTCCAATTCCCTACCAAATTCATTCCAAATTCTTACCAATTCACCATTAGAGAAGGAGGAAGCAAGGATCTAGAAGAAGGAAGCAAGGATCTACAAAGAGGAGCAAGGATCTACAATTTGGAAGCAAGTTTTTCTCAATTGGAGGTTTCATTGGGAATCCATCTCCCAATAGGTATAATTCAGATTTTTCCATTTAAATAGCTTCTAAATCTGAGATTTAATCATGTAAAATCAACCTATATATATGTACTACCCATAGGACTTTGTTTTGTGTTCATAGGAGACCCATGGAGAAAGTTATGGTGCTTTTTGTGTTAATTTTGTTGGAATTCCGAATTTACATTTTGTTGTGTGTATCAATTGATCCTATAGATCAATTGGACATGAGCTTATGTGTTTGGGGCTAGTGTCGTATCCATAATTTGGTACATGTGGTTCGTATCCCAACTATTTGGTGATACGTGTCATTTTGGGGGTTTTCCCTCCGACACGGGGCTTTGAACATGTCGTATTTTGACACGGACACATAGATCTACTTTTGACACTTTGATTTATTTATAAATATTATTTATGACTTGTTTGTGTCCTTCGGAGTGCAATTTGTTGTGTGTTGGACTCGTGTCGCATGCGTATCCTAGATCTAGTGGGATACGGTGTGATACTCTCCAATTGTGTGGATTTTTGAATAGATCTAATTATGTATGGTTTAAATTCTTCAATTATAATTAGTAAATATATATAGATATTATATATTTATTTTGTGTATTTATTATAGTAATTATTGTAACATAGATCTATATATTTTTGTGTGTGCTAATATGATGTATAAATATAATATGTAGCTTTCTTGCATGTAATTATATATGTACTTATGTTAATAGTATAAATTATACATAAATGTTTTATAAAATATATTTATGTGTTTAATTGTGTAATTATATTATTTATAATTATTATGTAATTATTTGTATATTAATGTATATATTTTAGGTGTGCTTCTAGCCATGTAAAATATGAACATTAATATGTGCATATGTTGTAACTATTGGTATTTAATTATAAGTTTATATGTGCATATATATATAAGTATATAATTATTTATTTATATATATGTATTATGATTATTATTGCATATATATATTTATATATATATATATTTTTATATTTTTATTTGTTTTGGTGACAATGGTTTCTATGACAGTGAAACTGTCATTATTTGGTCTGAACAGCAGCCGCTGTACAGTGGTCAGCATTAATGACAGATCTGTCATTAATGCTGCGGCAGTTTTGAGCGGCAACCTTTCAGCGACGTTTTTTTTGTGACAGTTTGAAACTGTCAGCAAACTGTGGCAGCAGCGGTTTTGTATATGGAGTTTCTGCGACGAATTTTCAGTGACAGTCAAGACTGTTACTATTAAACCTGTTTTATTTTATCTTATTGTGTTCACTGTTTTCAGTGACGCTTTGGCAGTTTTAAATTATATTTTATATATTATTATTGTATATATATATATATATGTGTATATATATGTGTTTTGTGAGGTATAATATTTGTAATAATATATTATTTTATTTGTATAAATATTGGTTGTTTATATATTATATTAGAGTATGTATTATTTGTATTATTAGTATACTTTGTGTGAGTATCTTTTGGGATCTAATTTTGATTCCTAAATTGTTGTATTTTATTTCTGTAGTATTTTATATAGTTTTCTTGTGAGGTTGACCTTGGTTTGACCATGTTTGACTTTAGAGTTGACCATAGTTGACTTTTGACTTAGAATTTATTTATTGACCTAGGAGTTGACTAGTTTGACTTGTTCTCTTTCCGGGACCTTGTTTTAATGTGGTATTCCATATATAGGTCTTTGAGGCACCGAGTCAGACATCTGTGAGACTGTTCTTTGGATTTCAGGCGAGTACATTCTCTGATAGTTTCTTATTTATGATATCCTCTATGTTCATTGTATCTAGTGTAGATATCCATGTTTTCTTGACACTATGGTTACACGGATTGGTATATCCGGATCTCGTCATGAGATATTATTCCTTGGTATATGGTGTATATGGTGCAAGTATTGTTTAATTGGTTATCTTGTACATGTACAGACACCGATTCTCGGGGAGACTAGCTATCTTCTTGGGAAATCTAGTGCCATAGCATACCGTGGTTGGATCTATTATACCAGTTGGGGGTGGGGAGTATTAGTATAGATATGTGATCAAATCCCTATTGAATAAAGTATTGGTAAGCGAATAGTGTTGATCATGCACCGCACGTATGATTAGCCAGGCCGCATTGTATCTTGCCCAAGCCGATCACATGTTAAACTAGTACTCACACACTTAGTCATTAGTATTATTGTTTCATTGGCATATTGTTCATTATTGTATTTCTTTCCAGTATTTCCTTATTGTCTATATATCTCTTGTATCTATTTTGTGCATCTTATTTATCCACAGCTATTTACTGTTACATAGTTTTCATCATGGATTAGAACTGCTGTTAGAGATGTACTCTGCTCCTTTCCTGACTGAATATATTTTTTCAGATGACACTGAGGAGTACCCTACCTATTATGGACCCCAGGATGTTGTGGGTTTAGATTCGGAGACCCTGGCTCAAGAGGGACTTATCCCAACTGAGATAGTTGACCCTGGAGTGTAGCTTGTAGTTTGATAGTATTCTTTTGTACTGGATTTGTCTCCAGCTTATTTTTGTTACTCTTCAGACTCATTGATGTATTATTTTAAACTCATGAGTTGATGACTATTCTATTCTTATCTGATTCGTGTTCATTCTATCTTAGTTCTGTGATTGAGTACACTATCTTTTGGTGGTTCATTATATTAGATAGACTTTCTAGACAACGTTCTACCATCGATTCTGCGGCGTAGGCTGGGCGTTGTTTCCGAATAGTACCCTTACCCCGGGTGCGGGTCGTGACAGAAATATCATCACATAGCCCGAAGTTGATTGCCTCGTATCAACATCTTCAACCATATCAGCTTTGGTATACCCAACCAGCTTTGGCTCGTCACCACAAAAAAGTCTCAAATCGACAGTGCCCTGAAGATATCGTAGAATCCTCTTGACCCACTCCAATGTACCCTTCCAGGATTGGAAGTATACCTACTAACTGTGCTAACTGCGGGAGCGAAGTCTGGCCTCAAACATACCATAGCATACATAAGACACCCCACAACTGAGGCATAGGGAACCCGCTCCATATCTTCCTTCTCGTCCTCGGTAGATGGACACTGCTCCTTAATGAACATAAAGTGAGCCAAAAGGGGTTACTCACTTTCTTCGACCCGTCCATCCAGAAATGCTGAAGTACCCATTAAATATACTTTTTTGGGACAAGTGTAGCAGCTTGGACTATCTCTCTCTCTCTCTCTCTCGGCTGATCTTTATCCCAAAAATAGTCTTCGCTGTGCCCAAATCCTTCATAGAGAAGGTCGCATCCAGTTGACGCTTCAACTCCTCTATCATAGTGGCATTCCGACCCACTAGTAGCATATCATCAACTTTGAGAAGTAAAATAATAAAATTATCCTCAATAAAGTACCTCAAAAATACACAGTGATCCGACGTCATTCGTGAGTAACCATGTTCTCCCATAAATGACTCAAACTTCCTGTACCACTGCTTTAGAGCCTGCTACAGACTATACAAGCTCTTCATCAACTAGCAGAACAAGTGTGACTTGCCCTTCTCATAGAATCCCTCTGGATGTTCCATCTATAACTCCTTATCAAGATCACCGTGGAGGAATATCATCATCACGTCCATTTGCTCGGCCTCCAAGTCAAAACTGGCTGCCAATGCAAGCACCACCCGATAGACCATTGCTTGATGACTAGCAAAAAGATCTTATCATAATCAACTTCTTTTCACTGACCGTAGCCTTTAACTACCATTCTCGCTTGTATCGAGGGAGAGTAGCATCATCTGTCTTCTTCACTCTGAACACCCACCGATTTTTCAAAGTCTTCTTATCCTTTGACAATCGTACCAGATCATAAGTAGATTTGGCCTCTAAGGAACTCATCTTCTTCTACATGGCCTCCATCCACTCATGCCTGTGTTCGTCTACCATAACCTCTGGAAACTGTTGGATTCTCCCCGCCAGACAGTAGTACATACTCACCCGGTGAGTATCTCGTAGATGGTCAACGCTCTCTATCGCTCATCCTCAATGGAACCACTGGTGCTGGTTGTATACCAATAGTCTTCTCCCCTTCAGGAACTACCTTCTCGGCATGCTCATCCTCCTGAGGGTCACCCTAACCACCATGAGTAGGATAATGATCAAGGTTGGAAGAAACTTTATGTACTGGTTCTTCCATAACTAGATCCTTTGCGATGTCCTCTGGAAACTGTTCGAAGCAAAATGACTCTAACTCAGGCAATTCCTCAGTCTCAGAAGGCATCTCAGAATCCTGAGTGTTGGTCATGATCTGATCATCAACGAATACCACGTCCCTACTTCTGTAAAGCTTTCTTCCCACTGGGTTATAGAGTCTATAGCCAAACTCATCCCAACCATAACCGACAAAGATGCACCGCTACGTCTTTGGATCAAGTTTTTATCTCTCGTCCTTCGGTACATGCACGAAGGCCTTGCAACCAAATACTCGCAGGTGATTATATAACGGTACTTTATAGTACCATACTTTATCAGGCACATCACCTTGCAAAGGAGTACTAGGATATAAATTAATAATATAAGAACCTGTGTGAAGAGCCTCACCCCAATAGCTGCCCAGCAAGTTTGCTACTGACAGCAAACACCGTACCCTCTACATCAGCGTCTTATTCGTCCGCTCTGCTACACCATTGAGATGAGGTATCTTTGGCAGAGTCTTCTTGTGGCGTATCCCTTGCTCTCTGCAGTATGAATCAAAAGGATCGATATATTCGCCACCATTGTCCGACCAAACACATAGCATATTTTTGTCTATTTTCCTTTCAACGGAGGCCTGAAACTCCTTTAAGGCATAGATCCAAACCTTCCTGGAATAATCATCAATAAAAGTTACAAATTAAGAAGCACCACTAATAGATTTTACCTTAATAGGACCGCAGACATCCTAGTAAATCAACTCGAGCAACGTCGGCTTCCTTGAACTTTGGTGTCTTTGGAAAGACACCATATTTTGCTTTTCCGCCAAATAATAAGTGCATCTCTCCAGCTTTGCAGACTTGAGTCCTAGAATCACCTTCCTGTTAACCAAGTAGCTCATCCCCTTGTCGCTAATGTGGCTGAGCAACCTGTGCTACAACTCGGTAGACGTATCAGTAGCTGCGTTCATATTATGTGCCCCATGTGCGCTCTCTTCCATATAGTAGAGTCCGGACCTCTTACTTCCTCTGGCAATCACCATCGAACCTTTGGAAAGCTTCCACTGATTGTTACCAAAGAGTTTGAAGAAACCATCGTCATCCAACCTTCCAACTGACACCAGGTTAAAACGGATATCAAGAACATAACGAACATCTTTCAGAACAACAACTTCATCCATCTTTGTCCTCAAATGCACATCTCCAAAGGCCTTCGATACATCTCTATTGCCCATCTTCAACATTCCAGAGTCGCCTGATGTGTAAGTAGCAGATAGTGCCATGTTGTGAGATAAGTGCGTTGAAGCACCTGAGTCCACCAGCCAAGAGTTGTTATCGCATGAGAGGTTCATAACTACCGTATCACCTATAATGATCAGATCGCCTCCGGTGTAGTGTTCTTGTCATGTTTCCCCTTGTCGCCCTTCTTCTCTCTCTTCCAAGCGAAACAGTTTCACTTGATGTGGCCATTCTTGCCACAATGGTAACACTCCGATTTCTCGTACCGACCCTTTGAACTTTCCCTACTTTTGTCTCTGCCACCGCCTAGACCACTGCTTTTACCCCTTCCGTGACTCTCTGAAACAAGCGTCTTTGTGTGGGATGTTGATGAAGTGCCCTGAGAACATCTCCGCATCTCTTCATTCAGTGTCCCGCACTTGGCATATTCTAGACTAACTACGCCTTCCGGAGCAGAGGTGATCATAAACACTCGTACAGTCACCCACGAGTCTGACAATGTACACAGCAGCCATAGTCCCTGAACCTCGTCGTCGAACTTGACTCTCTTCGAGGATAGCTGGTCAACCACGCCCTGGAACTCACTCAAATGATCCATAATGGACGTCCCATCTTTGTAATGCAGACCCATCATCATCCAAATTAGGAATAATTTATTTATCCCGGTCTTCTTCGCATATAAAGATTCCAGCTTATCCCATAGTGTCCTCGCGTGCTTAATACTAGCAACGTAGTTGTACATGTTCTCGTTAGTGAACTACCTGATGTACCAACACACCTGTATATGCTCGAACTTCCAGTCCTCTTCGAATTTCTCACTGGACCTCTCGGAAGCTAATACCGACATATGCAGTTTCTTGACAAATAGCAGATCCTTCATCTTGCTCCTCTAATAGTGATAGTTGATAATGTTCAGGTTTACCATGCGCACCGGCTTCGTGTCCATCTCTCCTCCCTGGTTTGTCTATCAACACATGACACCCTTCTGAAATATCAGAACCTGGCTCTGATACCACATTGTTCGGAATGAAACGCGAAAACCGTTCCCCAAACAAGAGAGTACTTGCGAGAAAATCGAACAAAACGCATAAACAAAAAAACACCTAACACAAATCGCAGACAGAGATATTTTTACATGAAAAATTCATATGAGAAAAATTACGGGACGATCAGAGTCTAACCCTGAAGAACCTCCACTAATGGAATAAAGTGATGACACCATCTACAAGCTCCTTACCGATCCAACACGGAGCACCGCAACTCTTTGGAACAGAAAATAGATTAAAATCACGAAGAAAAAAATAATAAAATATCGTAAATTGATCTCTTTCTCCGAAACGGCCTCTAATTCTTCTTTATCATCTCCAAAGTTGCAATGGTACTTTTGCAACCTTTTTTCTCATTTTTTTCATATTTGTTGTATATTGCATGAGCCTTTATATAATCACTTACATGAATTAGCGTTTCCATATAGAAATATATATATGGAAGCCAAAAATATTTATAAAAATTTAATTACATTCAATCATATATTTAATAAAAATTAAATCATAAATTAGTTTACCATAAATTGAAAAATCCAATTATATAGAAAGTTAATATATGAAATATTCAATCATAAATATATAATTAAAGTCAAATATGAAAATCCAATATAATAATTATTTATCATAAATGTTCTAATACACATGATCGATGCACTTTTTGAACTTTTATGACACACAAATGACGTTCATCGTATTTCAAATATTTTTCACATAGATTGGAAACCATCCACTCCAACAGTGGGCCTCAGCCCATGCATAACCATGACAGTCTTGTAATCCATTCCTCAGAACTCTGGAGTGTGCAGACAATCTTGTATTCCATCAACGAATTCTCAGTACTGACTATTCTTCCATCAATGAAGCTGCCTGTTATTTATTGTTAGCTAACGTAAGAATAGGAAAAAACAAACAATCGCGACCTACCCCTGACCCAATTCATGTGCATGTATTATGAACCCTCCACTTGAAGACGCCTAATATTTGTTTATTTTTCAGTTACTCTCGAAGTAGCTGGAGCTTCAGCCATCGTGGGGTCGGCCAACATTCATTTTACGACCCATTAAGGAAGAGATTAGCGTTTACTAAACAATGCTTAATTTGTTAATGTTTTGCTTAAGAGATTAGTTTTCTTGCTTTTGGAGTGGACCTCGGGAGTGCTCCTTTTTCTAATGTAGGCCATGACTTTGAATAATGGCACCATTGTTTGTTTCCCTTCAACTTACTTTCACGTTGGCATCTCTTGCTTCAATGCAGCTAGCCTAGAGTCTCGCAAAGTTCTTAATTAATCGTAGATTTACATACTTGATCGTCTGATTATTATGGAAAGGTAGAACACTCTACATGTTCAGAGATCTCTGTCTGCTACATTGAATTTACAAGCTTCCTTTCGACTTTGCTATTATTGCAATTCTACAGTATTTTAAAAATCGAGTTGGCCGGTTGAGTCGATCAATCCGTGAACCAGTAGTTTTTTTGAGTTCGTTCAATACTAACCCACTGTTTTTTTCAAAAACTCAATTTTTTTTGTAACCCAATCGACCCGGCCAGTTGGACCACCAAACCGTTTGACCCAACTGAATTTTGAACCGATTTGACTCTGACTTTTTATTTTTAAATTTTTTGATTAAAAATTAATTAAAACTACTAATTTTCAAGAATAGTACAACTTATTAAAAGAGAACTAAAAAGTCATTCAAATTTAGAAGTTTGCTTTCAAAAAAATTGCCTTTTGATCTCTATAGTTTTATTTTCACTTTTCTCTTGAACAAATAACTAGCTCGTTTAAAACATATCAACAAATTTGCATGCAATGCAGAAGAGTAACAGTCGCTCTTGGAAAAAAACAACAACTGCTCCTTTCATTGTTCCAATGCATTCATTGCATTGCATCTAGTGGTCATGCATGAAAAATTGCAGAAGAGTAACAGTTATTGCATTGCAGAAAAGTAACAGTCACTCGGCTCAATAGTGGTCATGTATGAAAAACTATTATACTTAGATATGTATGCATGCATGAATGCATGAAAAGTTGGTACACAAATAATTTAGTTTAGACTAAATTTAGATATTTAATACATGGAATTATACTTTGATATGCATATATTCAATGTAAGATTACAATTATATATAACTGGTTCAACCTGGATCAATCCACTGATTAGACCAACTTGACCCAACCTAGTCTCCTGATCGGATCAATCTTCGGTCCAATTTTTAAAACATTGACTATTGCACGGTCGACTAAAGCAAGTAAAGAGTGAGTAAGATAGAGGTTAAACCTCCAAGAATTCAACAGTTTCCAGTAGGAAAATGCCAAGGCGTCTTGATGGAAAACAAATTTAAATTTTTTTATTATCGTGTGTAGTTAATTTTATTTATTTTAGATAGTTATTTTTATTTGTTTTATCGGTTATGATTTAGGTCATCTTAGATAAGTCTTTAGAGATTGATTTATCATCTTTTTATTTCTTTAGAGCCTATAAATAGTTTGTAATCTCGTAAGTTATGGATCGAAAAATTGAGAATGAGAAATCTATTTTGAATTTGTACGGTGCGATGCCAAATCCTAAAGTGGATCTCTCTATCTTAGTTCATTTTCCGTCTTTCTGTGTTGATGTCTCCAACAGTCTCGAGTACAAAAGTTAAGCATCGAGATCCAACGACATCTACTCGTTATTCCAAATCGGGTATTCTTGTCTTTCTATTAAAAGTATTTGTGATAAATATATAATAGTTATTGTTCACATTTTAATTAAAGCTTTCGCGCACAATTTTTTCAAATCCCTAATTTAATAAAATTTATCTCCCATTTTAGGTCTTCGTCCCGCGTCAAATTGCTATCAGAGCTAAACCTTGATTTAGAAAATATTTTATACGTAGGTAAGACCCAAACAAAATATCTACACAAAATTTCTCGCAAACTTTTTTTGCGATAATCGTTAATATATATATGAAAAGATGCTTGCTGAAATGAAAAAGGTGTTTGAAGAACTTTTCAATCATAATAAAGTAGAAACTAATGCTAACGGTGATCAAATATCCTTAAAAGAATCATTAGTAGAACCTACATTGCCTGTTGTAGAAGAGTCACCAGTTAGATCCAAGTCTGAGTTTAGGTCAGATTTAAACCATTAATCAATTTTGACATTTATATAACATCCCTGGAAGAATTAAATAATTTTGATTATTTCAATGAAATTAAAGAACCTATTAGGTCTTCCAAATATTTTGAACGTGTCCCAATAATCAATCTGGTGAACAATTTCTATTATTTCTTTATTATAAATAACTGTAATATTTTGCATAAAATAGTAATTAATTGTAGGAACGATCATTTTGCTTCTTTGGATACATCGACACAGCCACCAGTTATTGAGAAGCTTTATGATAGATCATTGTTGGACAATCTGTTTCTTCCACCTCCATAGCCACTAGTGCCACCGTTGAATTTTGTCGTCTTGTCAGAAGCTTCAATATTGACTACCTTGTCGAAGTAGAGGTCTCCCCCATGGCCGATTTGGAGGACATCACCAGGAGAATCATTCTTGGATTTCACTCTTACAAGATTTACCAGGAGGTGAATTTTTCGAAGCCGAAGAAAATGATGGGAAACAAATTTAGATTTTCTGTTATCTTGTAGTTAATTTTGGTTATTTTAGATAGTTGTTATTTTTATTTGTTTTATCGGTTATAATTTAGGTCATCTTAGATAAGCCTTTAGAGATTGGCTTTATCTATCTTTTTATTTCTTTAGAGCCTATAAAAAGTTTATAATCTCATAAGTCATGGATCGAAGAATTGAGAATGAAAAATCTATTTTGAGTTTTTATGGTGCGATGCCAAAATCCTAAAGTGGATCTCTCAATCTTATTTCCTTCTCTGTTTCTAACGTTGACGTCTCCAACGATATTTCCTTCTCCGCTTCCAATGGTATTCTTAGTTATTATTTTTATATTTCTATTATATTATTTTTCATAAATCGATAATAATTGATTGTTCATATTTTGTTAAAGCTTCCGCGTACAAATATTCTTAAATCCCTAATTTTGTAAAAAATATTTTTCTTTTCGATCTTCGTCCCACGTCACGTCTGAAAATAGTGTGCCTTAACCATGATCCACGTGTCAATGGTAGCAAGTCGCATATGATTTTTCTTAGAAATAATTTGAGTCAAAACTACGATGACCTTTTTTAATAGTTAAACACAGAGTAAGGTAATATATACAAGTCCAGGTCCAAGTCTATATGTCCTTCTCTATAGTTCTCTATGGAGCCCACCCGTAGTTAGCTCGGGCCTAAACATCCTTATATGATTGGTACTTGATCTACTTGATGGGAACACAAACGCGGAAACCGTTTTCCCAAACCAAGAAGCTGCGAGAGAACCAAGCAATAACAATGCACAAAACCAAATGCCAAACCACACAGAAAAATCACACGCATACACGAACCATTTTTTACGTAGAAAATTCTTGCAAGAAAAACTACGGAACGATCGGAGTCCAACCCTGAACAGCCTCCACTAATGGAATAAGAAATACACCAACTTCTTACAAACTTCTCACCGATCCAAACGGATCAACACAACTCTTTGAAATAGAAAATAGGTCACAGACACACGAAGAACAGAGATGACAAGAAAAGAATTACCTGAAGCCGATCTCCACTTCAAAATAGCCTTCAATCTCTTGCTCTCTCCTTCCAATGTTGTAAAAGCACTCTTGCCTCCTTTTGCAATATTTTTGAGATATATTTTAGAGTTAGAAAACTCTTAATATATATAGCCTCAAACCCACAACTAGTATTTCTATTATACATAAGAATACCCAATCCAAATCCAAACCCATTGCGGTATTCATATTATATGTGGGAATACTAAATCCAACTTCGGGTATTTTTCACATAGGTTGGGAACATCACCCACTTAAATAAATCTTTCCCTTCTCAACTAGGTGGAGGAGCTCGTCATACCGTCGATCCACCTACAATACTCGAACTTTCCCCTTGGTAGAACTTTCATGAACATGTCTTTTCCATTGTTATCTGTATGAACCTTCCCAAGCGTCGCGTCCTTCTTCAAAACTATATCTCATATCCAATGATATCGAGTCTCAATGTTCTTAGACCGACTATGAAATATCTGGTTCTTCATAAGGTGGATCACATACTAGCTATCGCAAATCAAAGTGTATTGTTCTTGCTTTAAGTGTACTGCTCTTGCTTTAACCCCATTTACTATAACAGTTTCTTCATCTACAACAACTCCTTACAAGCCTCTGTTGTTGCAATATACTCGGCCTTTGTCATCGATAAGGCAACACACTTCTGCAACTACGACTGTCACGATACCGTTCCACTATCAAACATTATCACATAGCCAGAGGTCGAATTTCTCGTGTCTACATCTCCAGCCATGTCAGTGCCAGTATATCCGACCAGCTTTATCTTGTCACCACCAAAAGAAAGTCTCCAATCTGTAGTTTTATAATCTACTTGACAACACTCTAATGTATCCTCCCAGGATTAGAGAGATACCTATTAACCGTGTTAACTGCGTGAGAGATGTCTTCCCTTGTGCACACCATGGCATACATGAGACTTTCCAATGCTGAAGCATACGGAACCCACTCCATATCTTTCCTTCCATCCTTGGTAAATGGACACTGCTCCGTAGTAAACTTAAAGTGAGTCGCAAGGGGGTTGCTCATTTTTTTTGGCCCGTCTATCCAGAACTGTTGAAGTACCCGATAAATGTATTCTTTGGGGACAAAAGAAGTAGCTTGGCCTCTCTCTTTCTGCTGATCTGCATCCCAAGAATAGCCTTCGCTACGTCCTAATCGTTCATAGGGAAGGCAACGTCTAGTTGGTGCTTCAACTCCGCTATCCTGGTGGCATTCTGACCCCCCAATAGCATATCATCTACATAGAGCAAAATTATAGTAAAATTATCATCGGCAAAGTACCTCATAAAAATATGATGACCCAAACTGGTCATATTAAACCTGATTTTGATAATCGACTAAACAATGATCTGGTATAACTCAATACGGCACAAAAATTGAATATCGGTGCATTGATGTAACATCACTGAAGTCTAACTGCTACTTGGATAAAAGATAGTTTTTTAGAGTCTAATTTTTATATTATTGAGTCAAAAAAATAATGTACATCTAGTCGTACTTGGCAATTAGAGGCTCATCCATTTTCATGTATCTCAGTCCAGTTCAAATAGCCCAACACCTAAACAACAATATTCTGGAAATAGGTAAACCGAACTCGGGCAGAACTCGATCTGGGACAGAGCTCGGACAGAACTCGGACAGCCGGATTTGGAAAACCCTAAAAACTTGGTCTTCCTATAGACCAAGATCTCAACGTTAAAATTTATGAACGTTGGGGACCGAACTCGACCCGAACTCTGTCCCCTCAACATCCTATAAATAGAACTCCATTTCCACCATTTCAAATCATCTCATTTACTTTTACATCTTTTTTTATCTGAGATATAATCTTCTCCATCTCCAAAGCAACAACTTCTAAGTTTTTAAGTACCAAGTTTGAGTCGGTTTGAAGTTGTTCGAGTTGTACAAAGCTTAGAAAATTCCAAGATCACCCTCATTTCAAGAAGCTTGAAGTCAGCGTGCTATTCGTATCATAACATGAGTTGTAAGAAGTTGCAAGTCTTCGGATCAAAACTTGCGTTTCACTTGATAGTGGATTCAACTCCGAGCAAGAGTTTTCGGGACTGGATTAGTCCTTCACGAGGAAAACCAGTATAAAAATATCGGTGTCATCTGGTTGCTCTTATCGCTTTACTTACTTGTAAGCATAGTTTTTATATTCTGCTTATTTATATTATTGCTTGCATAGTTAGTAGTTTTTTATTTACTTAGTCATACTCATAATTTTTTAATTGGTAATTATTGACACAAACTATATTCACCCCATCTATAGTTGCCTACAATTGGTATCAGAGCAGGTTCTTTTTTATCAGATTTATAACTTAAGAGTAGAACACATAAAAACTGTGAAATCTATCTTTACTGGTGAAGGCCAATCCACAAATATGCCTTCTCTGTTTGATGGAACCAACTACACTTAGTGAAAAACACATATGGCTTTCTATATCAGATCACTAGACTTTGACCTTTGATCAATAGTTGAGGATGACTACAAAAAGTCTGCTAGAATTATCGTAGATGGTAATCTTATAGATAAACCTAAAGACAAATACACTAATCTGGAAAAGAAACAATCCAATCTTGATGCTAGAGCTATAAATATTTTATTTTGTTCCTTAGACAGTACTAAGTTTAATAGAGTATCTACATGTACTACTTTATATGAGATCTAGAAACTTCTTTAAGTAACTCATGAAGGAACTTCACAAGTGAAGGAATCCAAGATCAGTAGGCTTACTCAAGAATATAAGACTTCTAGAACGAAGCCAAATGAGACCATTATACAAATATTTACACATTTTCTTGATATCATTAATCGTCTCACTTCTCTTGGAAAGGTTTACAGTAATCAAGAAAAGATTCACAAGGTTCTAAGAGGACTCACAAAGAACTGGAACCCAAAAGTAATGGCTATTATAGAAGGTAATGTCCTCACAACAATGTCAATTGAGACGCTCATAGGAAAAATGATAACACAGGAGCTGGATCTCATAGACCTTGAAAAATCAGCACCAAGGGAGAAGACTATAGCCCTCAAAGCGCACCACAAGGAGATCTTCAATGATGAAACCGAAGACGATGATTCTGATGAAGAGGAACATGCATTAATGGTTAGAAACTTCAAAAAAATCCTAAGGTTTGAAAGATCAAACTAAAAGAAGAAGATCTATCAAGACAACAACGATAAAGATCCAATATGCTATGGCTGCAAGAAGACATGCCACATAAAGAAGGATTATCCAGTTGCAAAGAAGAAAAATGTTTTGAACGCCCAAGCAAAAGACCGTCTTCACAAAAATATGCAAATACAAGCATGTCACTACCACATTCTGAAAATGGGGGTATTTTTGACTTTTTATAATTATTAGTATTGTGGTATTCATATTGAATGATTTCTTGATAAGTGTATTTAAATTAATTAATTTTGTGAGATAGGTAATTAAATATATTATATTATATAATGTGTTCTTAATGTCTGAGCTGGTAGACTTGACCTAGAGGCCACTAGACGAACATTTGATCGAATAATGGGGATTATGTATTTAATTGTTTTATTTTAAATTTTTTTTATTGGAGGTTGTATTTAATTACCGTAATTTATTTAATTATTGCGCGCTGCTGTTGCTTTGAAATTGGAGCGCTACCCTGACTTTTGCCTTCCAACAAATTTCACAACATTGCCCTAGACATGCCCGCCTTCCATTCTGATATTTTTGCAACCCAAAATTATGCTCTCTGTACCTTATTTTTAGCCGCACAAAAATCGTCGCAGACGTTTATTAAAATCCTAAAAAAATTCTTATTTTGTATCGTTGTGCGTTCCAATCGAAATTGGAGGCAATCTTGACCTATTTTTCGTGCAACCCAAATTAGGGTAATATTCTATTCTGAGTCTTCTTCACTATTGATATTGATGACCCGACCTGATTTTGGCCCCATGTACTCCTAATTAATTTTAGAACGCCAGGTGTATAAAAATTTAATTAATTAAATTCAGAAACCCATTTCTGTGTAATTTTCCATTTGTTGGGGACTTAATTGAAAAAAAATTCAATGATGTGTCACCATCCTATTGATTTAGCCTAATGAAGAACAACCCCCTCTTTTCTCCATATCGAATCTTGGCCACCCATTCTAAATGGGGGCTCATCATCACCACACATCTCCCATCATTTTCCCCTATAAAGTGTCTCCTCTCCCCCATTTCCCAATGCAGCCCTAAAATTCTAGGAGCATTGAAAATCTCACCCTCTCTCTCTTTCCTCCCTCCCTACACAAGCAGCCAACAAATTTCTTTCTTCTTCTTCTCTTCTTCTTCTTCTTCTTCTTCTTCCTTTCTTCTTCTCCTTTTAATTTTTTTATTTTGAACTAAGAGAGGGGGGGAACACTGTTCACTGTGCCTCCCATCTCTTCTCCGGTTCGGCTCTTCTCCGGCCACCGCCGGAGGGTCCGTCCTCCACCACTGCTCGTCCCCCACCGCAGGAACTCCGGCCTCCTTCCTCCACCACCCGGCCTGCACCTCGTCTCCGGCCGACGTCGAGATCGTCCACCATCCCGCTGTAACCTTCTCTCCCCAGCTGCAGCGTCATCTCCGATGCGGCCCGGCCAAGCTCCGGGCAGCCGTCGAACACCCGACGAACCGCTCCTCCTCCACTCCTCCGTGAGCCACCTCTGGCCCAAGCCCCCACGCGATCGGAGCAGCAGCTCGAGCACATCTCCGGCCTGCTGCAACTGCTCCGATGGACCGCTCCAGCATCTCCAGCGTGCACAGCTCGCCCCCACGAACGATCGACAACTCCGGCCTCCCTCTGCTCTTCAACCTCCTTTCCGAGCCATTGACTCCGGCCTCCCCCTACTGTTCCCGAGAGCCCCCGACCGATGCTGTCAGCCCTCTTCCGGCCAGACTCCGGCCTGCAGCCCCCTCATGAGCTCCTCCTCCGGCGGCCATTCAACTCCACTACCATTCTCATTCACCTCCGGCAGGAACTGCCGCAGTCCGGCCACCCAGCGAGCCAACCCCCTTGTGAGCATTCTTTCCTCCTCCATTTTACCTATAAATGTATGTAAATATGTATGTTCGTATATGTGTGTATACAAGTATATGTGAATATGTGTATGTGTATGTTAATGTATGTATTAGTGTAGATAAAATACATATTTTTTTGGTATAAATATACCTGTATATAATATACGTATTAATTAATATATATATATATATATATAAATATGTATATACATATTTATCCTGGTATGTTTAATAAAACGTATTTTAGTTCATATGTATATGTATAAGTATATTAATTAATGTTAATATGTACATGTATACGTATATGTATATATTTAATATAAATTGGTATATATATAACTACGTATGTATACTTATGTATATTGTATACATACTTAGTATATTTTTATATAACTTGTATATGTATATACATGTATTTTGTATACATACTTAGCATATTTTAAATATATAAAATTAATATATATGGTAAATATATTGTTCAACCTATATATATATATATTATGCATGAATTAAAATGGTACATATATATATTGTATATGTATTTTGGGTGCAAGTAAATATTGTAGGTGTTAATGTTAGTTAATAATGGGTATATGTGTGTTAGATGTCTATCTACTAGATAACCCTAGTTGACCCGTATTGTACCTGGCATAGCCCCGATTTATGTTTTTGTGTTGTGTTAGTGTAGCATCTAATACAAGTATTATTTTGATATGTCATTAGGACTGTTGGTTCCTCCAGGCGATACTCTGAAACAGGACCTCGGTATTCACCAGCTAAGGACCCAAGGCGAGTACATTCTCTGATTAGTTTCTAATTTATGATATCTTCTATGTTCACTGTATCTAGTGTAGATATCCATGCTCTTGACACGTTAGTTACACGGATTGGTATACACGGATCTCGTCATGAGATGTTATTCCTTATTCATGATGTAGCTTGTACAAGACTTATTCCTTGTTATCTTGTGCATGTACAGACACAGAGACCTGGGGAGATTTGCTACCTCCCTAGGGAATCCCGTGCCATAGCGTACCATGATTGGATCTACTATACTAGTCGGGGGTGGAGAGTATTTTAGTGTAGATATGTGATCATACCCAACTTTACATGAATCATAGCTCATCCCACATCTCACGTCGGGTACAGCCTGACCATTTACATGCTTCATAGCTGTTACGTGTGATTAGCCCGACCTCTACATGCATCATAGCTAACCAACGGTTAGCCTGACCTTACATGAATCATAGCGAATCACATGTAGCCAGCCTGATCAAGTTTCCAAGCTGATCACATGTTAAAGCTAGTACTCACACACTTAGTCATAGGTTTCTTGCTCATTGACATATTATTTCTTTTCCTGCATTTACTTACAGTATTTCCAGTATTTCTTTTATTGTACATTTTTTGTACCTATACATGCATCTCGTATATTTCCATCTAGAACTGCTACATAGTTTATATCATTAATATATAACTGCTATTTAGAGATGTACTTTGCTCCATCCTGACTGGAAAACATTTTTCCAGACTGTAACCTTAGTGGACTTGTTTCTGACACTTGGGGATTGAATGTTACTGATTACAGGTATGACTATTTTGTCGTTAGACTTGTCTTGTATTTCTTGCTTTCCTTAATATCTCATCGTGCTTTAGTTTATGTGATTGAGTATTTCCAGCATTATTTTATGATATCCACGTCTCCTTATGGAGTTGGGTATTCATGTGAGATTGATTAGATAGTTACATGACCTAGACAGCGTTCTACCGCCGATGCTGCGGCGTAGGCTGGACGTACCCACGCTCTCGTACCCCTATATCGGGTGCGGGTCGTGACACATTTTTAGTGGTGGCCCATGCAGGTCAAACTTCGCTAGTTGTGCGATGTCGTAGTAGTGCGACATCATAGTTGTACTACTACGTGCCTGCTATAGAATATAGGACATAGGATACTAGGATAAGAGAGGATACTAAATTATAATTTTTGAGAGATTTCTGGGACGACCCTTGAGAATCTCATTATAAATTCCAATTTAAATCCTTCCCTCTTGTTTTTGTCCGTTCTCACTTGTTGATATTAAGTTTGATTCTTGTTGACCAGTTGTTAAATTTAATTCTTGGTATCATTTATGAGTTTTGATTTCATATCAAGATGAATTTTACGGACTGAACTTTACGGTATTATCTGATGACATATGTTGATGAGGACAGTGAGAAAGGTAAAACGTCTACTTTGGTTATGGAACATAGAGTTTATCGCAGCCATATTAGCTGTCATGACGAGAACGTAGGAACCTGACTTGGATGTACATACTTTAGTTATGAAATTTAGAATTTTTCGCAGCCATACCGGTTGGCGTGGCGAAGATTCTAGATGACATGATTATAGAGTTGCATACCTTAGTTACGGAACCTGTCGTTTATCGCATTTATGCTTACTGGCATGGCGAGGATTCTGAGTGTCATAATTTCTGACAGACGTGTATGATTATCAGGTTGTATCTTAAATTGGTTCTTAAAGTATCATCTCAAGACTTATCTACTTCTGTTATTCCAGGACTTTGTTTCATCGCTTCTTTTCTTTACTAGCAGTAAAGATACTGTCACGCCCCAGTCCCAATATACGTAGGACCAGGATAAGTAATCATGCCAGCCGTATGAATATGGCACTCCAATATATGGAAACCATAACACACGTACGCTGTAATATGAATAACAATATCCACAGTAGTATAAATCTATCATAAATCATATGGTATAATCTAATCTCATCCACAGAATCATATATAAGGACATAATCAATAACCAGCACTAGATCTCAATGTAAAGCACCTAAAGGGGGTAGTCGGATGGAAACAAATCCACTACCGGACTAGAATGAGGAATAAACAAGATACATACAATATAAATACAACCTCTAACAATCACGAGGCTCGAAGAGAACTCCTCGGAACGTACGCAACCAGTCCGGATCCGCGCTCCTGCAATACTCATGAACAGATACACCTGGCAGAGAACCAGGTCCTCAGAGGGACATAACAAGAATACTTAAACACATGCCATAAAGTACTGAAATAAATATCCAATGGGTGACCTAACCATCTAAGTGAAATGCACTTTGAGGACAACTTGAGTATATGGGAAAGTGTAGGCTAGACATATGCTGACGTAATTCACCAGTCGTGACAACTGGCTAATATATGCCACACATGCCCCCATAGGAGGGCGCTCAGTAATAACGTCCATCTCCGAAGAGCATGGCATCTGTATAATATAACGTCCATATCACCCCGAAGAGTGTGGCATCAGTGTAGTATATATCTTCCATATCACTCCGTCGAGTGTGGCATCAGTGTAAAGGAAGTGGGGTGTCCCATACGCCTACAAGTTGTCCTCCCCGCCCAATGATCTAAGCATGTTGTATCCACAACACGCGTCATAGTCTATCACTAGAACAGTAGCCCATCCTTACAACCAAACAAGGACAAGGATTGGGCCATTGTATCATGACAGTCTATGCTCCACCTACTAATAACTGCTAAGTCTTCTAACATGCATCACTATTAGCAGTTATACCCTATATGTCGCACGCCTACACGTACAGGTGGCCAACCACATACGCAGGACCGTGCCCTACATGAGACTCACAACACGTGTACGAAAATGTGTCAAGGCCTGGGAGTCATACCAATAACTCCACACTTTATGTGGGTCCACTAGACACTAGGTTAGACACTATCCTAACGTCAACGCATCCGTTGACTGCACCCGAGTCTCTCTCGGACGCGCACAATTTAAGATAATAAACATGCATCTAATGTACAAAATTTAAACAGTATAACAAAGGCAAGGTATACTTGCCTGGCAAAAAACTGCAAAATGTCACGTCCAGATGTCCAATACACAGGACCAGAAGCTATGGCCTCAGAACAAATGTCTCCGGATGCTGAAATAAATATCACCAACGTTTCTAGAATGAGCAAAATAGCTAAAAAGCACTTCCCTTTCGTCCAATTTGGACACAGGGGCAAAACGGTAATTTTGGGTAAAAGAGGGGTCCACGTGTGGCCCACTTTGCACCGAAAAGCGTGCCGAGGGTAACAGTCTCTAAATGGGACAAACTATGGGTCAAACAACTCTAGATGTCAATACGAACCCAACGGTATGTCCAAATTTGGATTCCGATGAGCCGAACAAAATTTGGTCCAAAAAGTCAACTGTGGGGCCCGCTAATTGGCGATCTGGTCAACCGTCTCAGAAATATGTGAAAATTGGGTCACAGGACCAGCGTGTTACCACGAGTCCAGTAGCGCAAGTTTCGTCACAATCTGACAAGCGTGCACAAAATACTCGTGAGTTCCACAAAAGTGGCGACACGAAATGTGTCCGCGGATACGGCCTGATTCCGGCGCGCACACGCGTCCGAATCAGTCCCCACAAATTTTCACGTGTCCCGTTATGCTGCGTGCACCATTCGGTACACTTGGCACACGGCAGGGCGGTCCCGTTTGGCGGGGCGCGCTCCGATCTCCAACTTTTGGAAAATCAAAAAAAGTGGGTGCGCGCAGTTTTATGACGAATATAATTCTGTCCACAGCAACTAATAGCACAAAGTTATAATACAGAAAATAAACTAGATCATGTAATCTATAGGTATCAAAAAGAATCACCGAATTCGGATCTCTGTGGTGGGAGATACGAACTCAAAAATATGGGTGGTCAATCTGGAATTCTGCGATTGCAGAATTCTGTCTGCTCGTCCAACTTTGGACGCTGTTTTACACCTAGGGGCACACGTTTTCCGAGATTGACTATAAAACAAATATTGGAGAGGGTTGAGGGAAGATCATACCTATAAAAACGGAACAGCGTTTGGTCGAGCGAGTCAACGGGAAATCACGCCGGAGCGAAGGTGCCTCGAGTGAGAAACTGCAGTTCGCGATGTCGGCGTCGACGGGATGGTTGGATGGCTTGGGGAGGCTTCTCTGGCTACGGTGATGGCTCTAGATGGGAAGAGGAAGTCTGGATTTTCTAGGTTAGGGTTTTAGAGAACTATTATATATGTATATATTATATATATTATGAGAGAGAGGGGGGTAATTGAACGCGGGTTGTGGGTTGGCCGCTGAATAGTAATGTCGGGTTTATGGCTGAAGTGGGCGATTCATTGCATGCAAAGCTGCTGATGGCTCGGGTAGAATTTGCTAAGGAGTGCTACATATAAGTTGGCTGCAAGTTTCGTTTGGAAGTCCTTAGAAATTGCTAAGACTCAACTAAGAAGCAAGTAGCTAACTTTATTACTATTATTATTTTATACTTAGTTATTATTATATTAATTCTTTTCATTTCTTTTCTTTCTTTCTTTATAAAATATATATACATATATATATATTTGATATACATATATATATATACTCATAAGAAAATTTATAGATTAGGGTATTGCACATCGTTAGGCTAGCAACTGCTCAAGGGGTCTCCTACATGGAATAAATTTCGAAAAATTCCTGAAGGTCCCATAAGTCCTCTAAGGGCCCGAACACCTAACATAAAAATTATTAAAATCTATTTCTCCTATTTGGACCTAATTACTATAATTTAATTAATAATTAATAAATAAAGGGTTTATACGATTTTCTAGGAAGGGGGTTTTACAGATACCTTCAGTCCTTGATCCAGTTCCTTTTTGAGCTTATTTTATTTGAGGATTCTTTGTTAGTATGATAATTAGTGACTTGCAATTTTGGTTGTCTTGTATTAGTTTGACTGAGTGTGACTTGTGAGTTGTAAGTGTTTCTTAGTTGGACATGGGAGCAATAGACATTAATCTAGAGATACCCATAGCATAGTACCTTGTAGCAATAGTTCTATAATAGGTGTTATTATAATTAGTATTGGTATTATAGAAAGAGGAGTAAGAGTATCAGAAATGGTTCTAAGAGTAAGTATCAGAATCAGCATGCCAGTCCTGGATAGTCATGAAATTATATAATTGGATGATCTATGTGAACAATTAAGTATCCAGAAATTGTGTTAAGGATTAGTGGAGCAGGATGTTCAAATTTGATAATTGATACCGGGAATGTTAAAGGTAAGGATATATATATGCATAAAGAGTTAATAAGGTGTCATGAGTAGAGAAATATCGGAATTGGTAATGAAAATGGTGAGGCGTATCACAGATTAGTGTAACAGGCTATAAAAGGTTAAAGAAAAATACCTATACATCAATCAAAATGAAGAACCATATACATGCTCACGAGAGTAAAGAAACATGAGTGTAAAAGAAGATACATGTGATCATGAGTTCTAATGAGCTTGATGAGATAATCCATTAATGAAGCTAGTGATATAATACCAAGAGTGCTAATGGTTCTATATCGATGATTAGTCGAGAATAACGTTAATAACAGTAAGCACTCTGTGTGATGATAATTAGATGATATACCAGTTGACATAAATTAAAATCATGAAAGAAAATACAGGTGATGATAACTTTGATCATTGGAGGTAATAGTGTAAGTGATTCGGGCAGTACAAATTAAGTACACAGTTGTAGACAATAGAGGTATTGAGTGCACCTCGAGTATTAGAGACTGTGAGCACTTATATGTAAATTTGTGGATTTATAAATTAAAGAGTGGAAATAAATGTTTACTTTGAGAATTATTGAGGAGTTAAGATTTTGTCATTAAAATTTTTTGAGGATTTCAAATATTGATTCAATAAACATGGTCAAGGCTACAAAGATTTTAGAAGTGATAAAAAAATTTATTTCGATGTTGAGTATCTGACTTTGAGGAGGTATATGCAATTTATTTTTAAGTTGATCGAGAAGTTAAACCTTGACGATTATTTTGAGGATTAATTTTTGGTAGATGAGAAATATTAATATTAATATATGAGTAGATGATATACACGTGTAAGGATCTGGTGACTTGAGCATGATTGAGATGGCACCGCAGACTGAATTGGGTGTCCATCTAAAGTTGTATTGGAAAGAGCAGTACTTAGTATGGTGTTGCACTTGACGTGTATTTGAGTGATGAGAACAAATAGTATGGACAATCGTAGTAGGAACGAGAACTAGTAGTGGGTGTACTATAGTAGAACAGGGGTACCTAAAGAGATAGAGGTATCAAACTTTACGTGTATCTTTGACCTATGATTGTGTTGGAGGTTCTTGGTATCAGATTTAGGTATTAATAGACAGGTGTGTGCGATATGGATGTATTCATGGATCTTGTGGACTAATAATTAATTAATATGGGTACCAGTGTACAAGAATAGGAAATTAGTTAGTGAATGTGCCAGAGTTAAGAGTATGTTAGAGATAAGGGATACCGCAAGTAATATGTTAGCAGGTTCCTTCTTTCCTTCATAATGTTCCTTTTTCCGTCTTTCGATTGATTGATTTTCCTAGTACTGTAGTTCGTATGCATGATTTCTTGTTAGAATGTAGCTAGTAGTACACCCCGACAGAGAATGCAATACCATGATAAGACAGACCATAACCATGCATGTTTCCTCTAAGTTGTATGTTGTATGACTGTAGGTAAAAATTTTCTTAGACCATGATCGTTGGGGTTTTGACCATAACAAAGATCTATGAAAAGGTTATGACTTGACGAAAAGGGGCAAGATGATTAAATTTGTGGATAAGCATTAATTTAAATAAGGAAGTAAGGGGTTAATATAACAGAATTGATGGATCATTGATTTTACGAAGATTGAGGTATGATTGAAACTCGAGGATAAAACATTAACTTAAAGGGGAGAGTTAAGAAATTAACATAGCAAAATTGAGAAATTATTAATTTTAGAAAGGTTATGATATGATAGAATTGGTGATTAAATTGAAAAAAATAGGAGATTGTCATTATATTTATTTGACCGCAAGTTATGAATTTTTAGAATTTTATGTTGTAGACGTTGCAGTGTCACACTGGTGAGTATTGTGAGGAAAAAGGAAACTGAAGAATCAGAACATTGATGGATTATTGTTGAATTCAGACTTTTGGGACGAGATTCAATACATTGAGTAAAATTAAATTTGAAGAACAGATATCAAATTTCGAGTATTTAGTTAACTTAAAATTTTGGAGGAAATTAGAAAAAAAAATGGACTCTGATTTTTATTTTCGAGGATATTGCAAGAATACGGTAATTTCAGAATTTTTGAGATTGTGAAATGGCAAGGTGAATTACTACCTGATTTTGTGGCTGACGAATTTAACTATTGATGGAAAATAAAATAATGAATAAACACTACTATGAGGACTTTAAATTTCGAGGACGAAATTTTTTTAAGGAGGGTAGACTTGTCACTACCACATTCTGAAAATGGGAGTATTTTCGACTTTTTATAATTATTAGTATTGTGGTATTCATATTAAATGATTTCTTGATAAGTGTATTTAAATTAATTAATTTCGTGAGATAGGTAATTAAATATATTATATTATATACTGTGTTCTTAATGTCTGAGCTGGTAGACTTGACCTAGAGGCCACTAGACGAATATCTGATCGAATAATGGGGATTATGTATTTAATTGTTTTATTTTAAAATTTATTTATTGGAGGTTGTATTTAATTACCGTAATTTATTTAATTATTGCGCGCTGCTGTTGCTTCGAAATTGGAGCGCTACCCTGACTTTTGCCTTCCAACAAATTTCCCAACATTGCCTTAGACATGCCCGCCTTCCATTCTGATATTTTTGCAACCCAAAATTATGCTCTCTGTACCTTATTTTTAGCCGCACAAAAATCGTCGCGGACGTTTATTTAAATCCTAAATAAATTTCTATTTTGTATCGTTGTGCGTTCCAATCGAAATTGGAGGCAATCTTGACCTATTTTTCGTGCGACCCAAATTAGGGTAATATTCTATTCTGAGTCTTCTTCACTATTGGTATTGATGACCCGACCTGATTTTGGCCCCATGTACTCCTAATTAATTTTAGAACGCCAGGTGTATAAAAATTTAATTAATTAAATTCAGAAACCCATTTCTGTGTAATTTTCTATTTGTTGGGGACTTAATTGAAAAAAAAATCAATGATGTGTCACCATCCTATTGATTTAGCCTAATGAAGAACAACCCCCTCTTTTCTCTATATCGAATCTTGGCCACCTATTCTAAATGGGGGCTCATCATCACCACACATCTCCCATCATTTTCTCCTATAAAGTGTCTCCTCTCCCCCATTTCCCAATGCAGCCCTAAAATTCTAGGAGCATTGAAAATCTTACCCTCTCTCTCTCCTCCCTCCCTACACAAGCAGCCAACAAATTTCTTTCTTCTTCTTCTTCTCTTCTTCTTCTTCTTCTTCTCCTTCTACCTTTCTTCTTCTCCTTTTAATTTTTTTTATTTTGAACTAAGAGAGGGGGGGAACACTGTTCACTGTGCCTCCCATCTCTTCTCCGGCTCGGCTCTTCTCCAGCCACCGCCGGAGGGTCCGTCCTCCACCACTGCTCGTCCCCCACCGCAGGAACTCCGGCCTCCTTCCTCCACCACCCGGCCTGCACCTCGTCTCCGGCCGACGTCGAGCTCGTCCACCATCCCGCTGTAACCTTCTCTCCCCAGCTGCAGTGTCATCTCCGACGCGGCCCGGCCAAGCTCCGGGCAGCCGCCGAACACCCGACGAACCGCTCCTCCTCCACTCCTCCGCGAGCCACCTCTGGCCCGAGCTCCCACGCGACCGGAGCAGCAGCTCGAGCACATCTCCGGCCCGCTGCAACTACTCCGACGGACCGCTCCAGCATCTCCGGCGTGCACAGCTCGCCCCCACGAACGATCGACAACTCCGGCCTCCCTCTGCTCTTCAACCTCCTCCCCGAGCCATTGACTCCAGCCTCCCCCTACTGTTCCCGAGAGCCCCCGGCCGATGCTGTCAGCCCTCTTCCGGCCAGACTCCGGCCTGCAGCCCCCTCACGAGCTCCTCCCCCGGCGGCCATTCAACTCCACCACCATTCTCATTCACCTCCGGCAGGAACTGCCACAGTCCGGCCACCCAGCGAGCCAACCCCCTTGTGAGCATTCTTCCCTCCTCTATTTTACCTATAAATGTAAGTAAATACGTATGTTCATATATGTGTGTATACGAGTATATGTGAATATGTGCATGTGTATGTTAATGTATGTATTAGTGTAGATAAAATACATATTTTTTTGGTATAAATATACCTGTGTATAATATACGTATTAATTGATATATATATATATATATAAATATGTATATACATATTTATCCTGGTATGTTTAATAAAACGTATTTTAGTTCATATGTATATGTATAAGTATATTAATTAATGTTAATATGTACATGTATACGTATATGTATATATTTAATATAAATTGGTATATATATAACTACGTATTCTAGTATATGTAAATTGGTATATGTATACTTATGTATATTGTATACATACTTAGTATATTTTTATATAACTTGTATATGTATATACATGTATTTTGTATACATACTTAGCATATTTTAAATATATAAAATTAATATATATGGTAAATATATTGTTCAACCTATATATATATATATTATGCATGAATTAAAATGGTACATATATATATTGTATATGTATTTTGGGTGCAAGTAAATATTGTAGGTGTTAATGTTAGTTAATAATGGGTATATGTGTGTTAGATGTCTATCTACTAGATAACCCTAGTTGACCCGTATTGTACCTGGCATAGCCCCGATTTATGTTTTTGTGTTGTGTTAGTGTAGCATCTAATACAAGTATTATTTTGATATGTCATTAGGACTGTTGGTTCCTCCAGGCGATACTCTGGAACAGGACCTCGGTATTCACCAGCTAAGGACCCAAGGCGAGTACATTCTCTGATTAGTTTCTAATTTATGATATCTTCTATGTTCACTGTATCTAGTGTAGATATCCATGCTCTTGACACGTTGGTTACCCGGATTGGTATACACGGATCTCATCATGAGATGTTATTCCTTATTCATGGTGTAGCTTGTACAAGACTTGTTCCTTGTTATCTTGTGCATGTACAGACACAGAGACCCGGGGAGATTTGCTACCTCCCTAGGGAATCCCATGCCATAGCGTACCATTATTGGATCTACTATACTAGTCAGGGGTGGGGAGTATTTTAGTGTAGATATGTGATCATACCCAACTTTACATGAATCATAGCTCACCCCACATCTTACGTCGGGTGCAGCCTGACCATTTACCTGCTTCATAGCTGTTACGTGTGATTAGCCTGACCTCTACATGCATCATAACTAACCAACGGTTAGCCTGACCTTACATAAATCATAGCTAATCACATGTAGCCAGCCTGATCAAGTTCCCAAGCCGATCACATGTTAAAGCTAGTACTCACACACTTAGTCATAGATTTCTTGCTCATTGACATATTATTTCTTTTCCTGTATTTACTTACAGTATTTTCAGTATTTCTTTTATTGTACATTTCTTGTACCTATACATGCATCTCGTATATTTCCATCTAGAACTGCTATATAGTTTATATCATTAATATAGAACTGCTATTTAGAGATGTACTTTGCTCCTTCCTGAATGAAAAACATTTTTTCAGACTGTGACCTTTGTGGACTTGTTTCTAACACTTGGGGATTGAATGTTACTGATTACAGGTATGACTATTTTGTCGTTAGACTTGTCTTGTATTTCTTGCTTGCCTTAATATCTCATCGTGCTTTAGTTTATGTGATTGAGTATTTCCAGCATTATTTTATGATATCCACGTCTCCTTATGGAGTTGGGTATTCATGTGAGATTGATTAGATAGTTACATGACCTAGACAGCGTTCTACCGCCGATGCTGCGGCGTAGGCTGGACGTACCCACGCTCTCGTACCCCTATATCGGGTGCGGGTCATGACAAAGCATATTGTAATGATCCATTCCGTTCGAGCGGATAGCCGATTCAAATAGCGCAACTGTAATGACCCGACCGGTTTTGCTCAGCGAGAAACTCGTTTTAGGCTAAGGATTTTCAGACTTGGCCCTTCAGGAATTCAGACTTTGACTTCCAAAGGCTCATTCGGATTATAGCTCGACCGAGATGAATCATCGCTAAGGTGGGTGGCTACAATGAACTTTTCTTTGCTTAGCCAGCACACTTAAAATATGGACGATACATGCTAGACGCTAGGTGAATTACCCCATGCATGCTAATAAAGAATACAACGCACCTAGCTAAGGGAATAATCCCATCTTGTATGTCTTCTGTTAGAACATGGAAATAAAACTTGGCTTATAACTTGGACCCTCGTATGCTACCTTTGCTTCGCGTAAGTAGACCCCGCTATGCCTCGAGTAGAAAATCATATACTCTTCATAGTGCACTGCTTCACTCATTTACGCTACTCGCCCTAAGAGCTATATTACTCGATATGTCCCTGTACGGTTGCACTCCTCGCACTACCCTTAGACCGTGCCAACATAAATGCTTATGTTTCATAAAAATGCATGCTTTCCTACTTATATTGTAGTTTATACTCATTGCCTCATTTTAATGCTTGTCACATAATTCATTCCACGACCCCGGTAACACTATCCATGTCATGCATTCATCTAGTTCTCTCCGTAAGACTATATAATAGTCGTTCTGTGCAAGTACTTGAAAGTATCTAGGACCTTTGGGTCGCTAAGGCATCTCCGAACTAGGAGATTGTACCATGTCAAGTTTAACTCTGAACGAGAATCATGTCAAGTAAAACAAGAATCATAGCTCATGGAGCATACTCGTTCTGAACAAGAATCAAGAATCAAGAATCAATATGTCATATCATGAATCCCGTGAATCTGAAATCCTAGACTTGCATAGTCACGGACAACTCATGCACGAGGTAATAACATGGATTTCTGGGACGATCATCGGGGCACCGGGATCGTACCGTCCTAGGAGGAATATGAGTATTGCGTGACCAAATCGGTAGGATGCTCTCCGGTTTGGGGCGACAGAATATATTCAGTGGTCGGGCCCTTGGTAGTGTATCCTACACTTGGATAACCCGTCTGACTCTATGATCTATGGTAGTCTCACCATATTTGGTCGGGATGATGGGTAACGCCCAATGACTCTTGTGTTATACCTCATCTTCGTTTGAGACTATGCATCGTCCTTTATGGCTAAGCCAGTGACCTTATGTTCATATAGATAAGTCATCATCGCTTAGCGGCAATCCGCGTGCGAGTCATTGCATCACATCCAGTAATCTGAAACACTTGAACGATTATGAGTATAAGACATCTATACATTAATTGAACAACCTAAGCAATCTATTGCAACACACCCGAGTATCCGTGTAACTCGTACACCTTAAGTAAACCCTCACTAATGATACTCATGTTTGCTTATGAATTTTTCTTAGATTTCATTATGTATATACACGTGCTTGGTTTAACTTGGTTTTCTTGGACAAGGAATGATGAATGGTAAGTTGGTAAGTCTCATCGTGTTACTCTTATATCGTATGGAGCACTGTCATACGAGTTAGGCTTTTCACTATGACATAAAACTGATCCTAAGCCAAGAATAGAAAGATAACTTAATAGATTGTGCACGAAACCTATATAACATATTTGGATTTGTCGAGCGGGCGAGAAGCCTCCCCACTAGTGCATTCATTTACTGATAACCACCAAATTACTTGCAGGGCGCGGGAGAATCTCGTTTAGTATAAAAATCTCCTTCGTGCGTGCTAAGGCATGGAGTTCGCTCTGGAGCCTTGGAGCATTGCGACCGGAGCTGAAGCTCATATACAAGACATAATGTTGAACATCGCCTATGTATCATTCACAAATGTAGCTACTTGGCACACTTTTATTATTTCAGAGAGATGGAGGACTTGAGCGACTTGTAATCTCAGCCTAGCGCTTCTTGTAACACTTGTTCATTATCAATAAAGTACTTGTTTTACTTCTATACTTGTGTTATTCAATGCTTCCACAATTGACGACTCTATGAACTTGTTACCAATCGCCTGTTCGTTTCTTATTCTGCTGCACTCGGACTACCTGTGCGACTCTGTGGCTTTGTCATTTTATCGCATGTTTGGGTCATGGCCTTGCACGGGGGTAGCTTACGCTCGTGGGACATCACGTCCAGTTAGGAAAGATCATCTCGCGGGAGCACTGGCACGATGATTTGTGCCTAGCAGGGACGGCCGATTACCTGCGAAAGATCGGGGCATGACACATATGGCATGAAAGCGAAGCCATCGACTCTGAAGAAGAAGATGAAGGTTATATGAAAGTTATAGATATATATACAAGTATGCTAAAAAGAAAATAAAAGTACACAAGCTTGATATTGACATGCTTTCCTTCTTATTAAATAAAATAAGAGAGACTCCTTTTACTAGTGACACGGAAGAAATTTTTGCACTTAAATTAAGTTTGCATGATGCTCTAGAAAGTATTAAAAAGAAAGAACAAGAGTATGCAGAACTCAGTGAAGTGTATGGAATTGAAAAAAAAAGAAGCACAACATATATGCACAAAGAATAGACTTATTTTCTGCTAAATATGATGATGCATGTGCTAACTCTAAAAAGTTAGATATTAGGCTGTAAAAGCAGGTAATCCAACCTACAACTCAGTCTAACACTAGGTTTGTGACTTACCATAAAGTCACACATGAATAACACTACCAAAGAAAGAAAACAAAACTAATGCTACTCACAATCACGCTTTCTTTTACACATATCCACGAAAGACTCACCATACTTCACATACTCATGTTTACACTGCTGGACCAAGTACAAACACCTCTGTAACTTGTCATTACTGTGGTCAACAAGGACATATCTTACGACAGTGCATAGTTAGAAGATTGGTAGACATGTATATTTGTATGGGTACCAAAGACTAATATTTTTTGACCCTCAAAGAAAATGGTACCAAAGGTCACATCTACTCGTATTGTAGGTGGGCCAACCATCACATGCTAGAAGCAAGTGGATTCTCGATAGTGGTTGCTTACCATACATGACTGGTGATGCATCTCTATTCTCAAAGCTATTGATGAAGAAAGAATGATACGTCTCCTTCGATATTAATTTCGAAGGGTATATAATAAGTAATTGTACTGTAGGTGCTCCATCATATCCAGTTATAAAAGATGTTTGTCTTGTCACAGAATTAAAACATAATCTGATCAGCATTAGCCATCTTGCCGACTAAGGGAGTAAGTACTTATTCTTCTACTAGAGATTTAGTTGCAAATGTTACTTTTATTTCACAAGTAGAACCTAAAAATGTAGAAGAAGCCTTTAATAATGAATTTGGGAAACCGAAAAAATCTTTTATAACAAGTACTTACTTGTGAAACCAAGTTTTGAAATTATTTCCTAGACCTAAGGGCTCCTCCTCTATAATTGGCACCAAATAGGTATTCCAAAACAAACTTAATGAGGATGAACAAGTTACACGCAACAAAATAGGTCTCGTAGCTCAAGGCTATAATCAGGAAGAGAGCATTGACTATAACGTGACATATTGTACTGTTGTGAGACTTCAGTCCATTCGTATGCTTTGTGCTTTTACAAATATTCATAATTTCAAACTATTTTAAATAGATATTAAAAGTGCTTTTCTAAACGGTTTCATAAAAGAAAAAAATTTGTGGCTCAACCGCCTGGTTTTAAATATTTTAAATTTAAGAATTTTGACTTACCCCCCACTTTATTTACCCACATTCAGGGTACACCCCACATTGTTTCTAAAATGTAAAAGTCCCCCCAGTTTTGATGGAATCCGTCCAGAATTGACAGTCAACTCATTTGACCAATTTTTTTTGACGAAAATGCCCTATCCATTTTCTTCTTCCTCTTTCCTCCTCCCTCCTTCTCTCAGCCACCGCCGCCCACCCAAGTTCCCTCTCCTCCCCTCCCTGCCACAGCCGCCACCCCTGCCCCCTCTCGGTCATCGCTGTCGACCCAGCAGCAGCCGCCGGGGCGAGGCGAGCGGAAGTAAGCGCACGGCTTGAAGATGAGCGCGCGGTACGGCAACTGCTGTTGATGTTGTTGCTGCTATGGCGCTGCTGCAAGGGCAGGTGTCTTTGGCAGAGAGGGGGGGAGGTGGGGAGCAGGGGCGGGGAAGGGGGCGATGGCAGCGGTGGTGGAGAGGAGGGAGCACGGTCTATGGAGGGGAGGGGAGGTGGGGGGTCAACAGCAGCGGCCGCGGTCGAAAGGGGGGGAGGGGGTGAGAGGAAATAGAGAAGACGAAGGTATTTCGGTCCATTTTTTTAGTCAAATGGGTTGACCATTATTTTTGGACGAATTCCGTCAAACGTGGGAGGATATGTACATTATGGAAACAATGTGGGGTACACCCTTAAATATGGTAAAAAAAGTGGGGTGTAAGTCAAAATTTCTCTTTAAATTTCCAAATCATGTTTTTAAGTTGCGTAAGGCTCTGTATAGACTCAAACAAGCCCCACGTGCTTGGTATGATCGTCTCAGTTCCTTCCTATTGAAAATAGTTTTTTAAAAGAAAAAGTTGACATGACAATGTTTATAAAAATAAAAGATGACACAATTTTGTTTGTACAAATATATGTTGACGATATCATATTTGGGTCGACTAATGAATTACTTTGCAAAGAGTTTGCTAAGTGTATGTAGAGTGAATTCAAAATGAGCATGATAGAATAACTCAACTTTTTCCTCGGATTGCAAATTAAGCAGAGTTTACAGGGAAACTTTATCAATGAAACAAATTGCACACAGGAACTGCTGAATAAATTTGACCTTAACAATGTAAAACCTATTGGAACTCCAATGACCACATTAACAAAGCTTGACCTGGATGAAAGTGGCAAACCGGTTGGCCAACGTAAGTATCGAAGTATGATTGATAGTTTATTATATTTAACTGCTAGTCGTCCCGATATCATGGTTAGTGTTAGTCTTTGTGCTACATATCAAGCTAATCCTAAGGAATCATATTTGTGCACAATTATGTATATCTTCTGATACCTTAAAGGCACTACTTCAGTAGGCTTTTGATATCCCAAAACCAATTTCAACACATCTTTGGTCCTGTACCCCTTTGCCATGAAAGGCATTTTGGTCATTTTACCTTCCAAGCAGGATTCATAGACTGGAGGTGCCTCTAATTTCAATAAACTCAAAGGTCCATCTTTAACCAGTCTTTGAATCCTTCTTAGATCAATATGTCCCAACCGCAAGTGCCAAAGATATGTTTGGTTCATACAAGAAGGTTCTTTTCTCTTATTTAAGTTAGAAAACGTGTTATTCATTTCCATAAGTTGTATTATGGGTGAAATAGGATTAATGATATACAAATTATCAACTAATGCACCAGAACAAATAAAATGCTTATTTTTTTCTAATAATAATATTGTCATTAAAATAAACTAAATATCCATCCTTAACTAGCATAGAAACAGAAATTAAATTCCTTCTAAGTGAAGGTGCATAAAGACAATCTCTCAATGTCAAAAACTTATTTTTATCAAAAGATAAAAATAACATCTCATATTGCAACGGCTGCTACTTTTGTAGCGTCACTCTTGAACAAGCATATCTCTCCATCACTAAGCCACCTGGTTTCATGGAATCCCTGCAATGAATTGTAGACATGATTAGTAACTCATGTATCTATACACCAGATATCGGTAGATAACACCGCTAAATATGTTTCAATTATTAGTAAATGAGATATACCTTATTTACTCCCTTGTTTGAGAAATGGACAGTCACTCTTCCAATGTCCTTATCCTTTGCACTTGAAACACTTGCCTTTCGAATTTTTTACAATGCCTCGAGGTCCCATGCCCTTCTTTGTTGAATTTGCTTATTTCTGAATGTTATTCTTCATCTTACCGCCTTTCGGCGTAGAAGTAGAAGCCTTTTCAGTAACATAAATATGATCATTCTGCCTCATGAGAGCCTCAGTATCCTACAGTTCTTTCGCAAGTTCTGCCAAACTATACAACCTTTTGTTCATGTTGTAGTTAAGGCAAAACATGTCAAAACTTTTAGGAAGATTCCCGAGAATAATATCCACCTGGGTTTCCCTATCGATTTTGGCTCCAAGGATCTCCATCTCATTCAGATGACCCATCATCTTAAGAACATGATTCCTTACTGGCATCCCTTCAACCATGGTCATATTCATCAAACTCTTCATAGCAAACTGCCTAGCTTCCCTACTTTGATGTCCAAAGAGTTCCTTGAGGTTGTACATCATGTCATAAGCTATAGCCATGGCCTAATACTGATGTTGCAGTATATTTGACATAGATGCCAGAATATAACCCGCGCCATCTCATCTGCCTTGATCCACTTCTTGTAAGCCTCTTTGACCTCTTCATCAGAATTAGCATCTGGATTAGGAGGACATTCCTCATGGAGTACATATTTGTACTCTTCAGCGGTTAAGACAATATCCAAGTTACGTTTCCAGTCAATGTAATTAGGGCTAGTAAGTTTGTTTTCTTTCAAAATCACCATAAGTGGACTGAACGAACCCATTTTTGAAATCCTGATAATCATATAAAAAATAATTATGTAGGGAAATAACTTTTTAAACTAAAAATATATTAATTCCCTCAAAACAATAATAAAAAAAGTTCACCAACACCTTAAATACCATAAATTTAATATGCTACTATAATGTGGACGTATACTAATTCAATATTTGTCCAAAAATATTTTTCCAATTAATTTTACTAGCATGTCAACCTAACTTTATGATAAATAAAATTAATTTGTTGGTCTTTGCTTTGGTCCTATAAATAATAGCAGTGACTCTGTAAACCCCCTAATTTTTAAATTATTAAATCTTGGATTTTTCCCAATTTTCTGGAATTTTCTGTGAATTTTCTGTAATTAAAATCAAGGCCTTTAATTAATAAATGATTTTTAGTTGGCAATAAATAATATTAAAATGTCATGAAAATAACATTTTTGGGTGTAAAATAAAAAATTGGACTTAGGGTAATTTTTCTAGATTTTTCTGGGCCTCAGACCTATTTTTAAAAGCCTAAAAACTATTTTCTAAATTAATTAATTATTTAATTAATTAATATTTATTATTATTATTATTTTAATTGATTTTTTTATTATATTTTAAGTTTTGGGCCCGGCCCGGCCCAGTGGGCCGAGCCCGTTAGAGAACCCGGCCCAGCCCTATGCTTAACGGGTCGGGCGGGTCGGCCTGACCGGATCCGCGCCCGACCCGGACCCGCACCCCTGTCACCCGCTCTCCACGACCCTGCGAACCCGCCGCCGCGATTTCCGGCGACCACGTCGCCCCTCCGCGAGAGCCGGCCGGAGAACCTCCCACGTCCTCCTCCTTCTCCGAGCCCCTCGCCACGACCCAGGCCACCCTCTCCCACCGAAGCCCTATAAATAACCTCTCCCTCCGCCTCCATCCACCCCGCAAACCCTAACCCTAGCTACTCCGGCAGCCCCGATCCCCGCCGTGACCTCCTCTGCACCGCGCGACGCCACCCGCCGTCCACCACCCTTCCTCCCAGACCGCCGTCCAGAGCCCCCCTTCCTCCTCTCTCCTCCTCGACCTCCAGACCCCTCCCTCCGCCGCTCGACGACTGCTCGAGCCGCCGCCAGAGCCTCGGCGCCGCCCTAGCCACTGTCGACGGCCTCGCCTGAGCCGCCAGAGCCCGGCCCGACCTCGCCGACCGACGGCCAGCCCCCCGAGCCCCGGACACGGCGGCAGGACACAGGACACAGCCCAAACACAGTGGACACGGCACTGGACACGTGTCCAGGACACGATTCGGACTCGGAAACCCTGGTTTCTCGGTCCCCTTCAGGTATTCATAACTTGCAACCCTGATCTCCGTTTTCGATTCCGTCAATTCCTACGCGAAGCCTGTATGACCCTCTCGGTGTCCGGATAAACTGTTCGGGACATCGCGTCCTGTGGTGATCGCACACCGCGATCCAAAAACAGGAAAAACCAGACCCTGTTTCACCCCGGAACTGAGTACGCCCCGCCAAACGGGACGACTTGGTCGCGCGCGGTCTTCACAGACACGTGCGCAGCGTCGATACGGACATGTGAGACTTCGCAGAAGCTGATTCGGGTGTACGTGCACACCGGAATCAACGCGTATCCGCGGACATCGCCCCATATCCGCAATTTTTGTAATTCACCCTAACTTCTTGTACACTCGTCGGATCGAGACGAAACTTATGCCATCGGACTCGTAGCGATACGCTGGTCCTGTGGGTCAAGTTTGGTTCGATTCTGAGAACGTTGACGAAATCGCGTGTCGTGGGCCCCACAGGCCCCGCTCGACGGGCGATTTTGTGTTCGGCTCATCGGAATCTAAATCTGGAAGTTCTGTTGGGTTCGTATCAGCGTTCCTGACCTGTTGACACTAAGTTTGGTGAATTTGGAGACCTTTGACCCGGACACGTTTTTCGGTGCAAAGCGGGCCCAACGGCGGACCCCGTTTTGACCCGAAACTGTCGTTTTTGCCCTTGTCTCCAAATTGGACCCAAGGACAGGCGTTTCTAGCTATTTGACATCTTCTGAGCGTGATGGTAATGTCTGTTTCAGCTTTTGGACTCACCTCTGGACATTTCTCCTAAGAACCTAATTAAGCAGATCCAAACAACAGGCAAGTACCTGCACTTCAAGTTAATCTTTATATTGTGATAATTAAATTTCCTGCTCTACTAGTACTCTTGCTGATTACACGTAGTGTTAGAATACTATATTTCATGTCTTGAATATTTGGAATTCATGTCTTGTTTCTCATGTCGGGTGAGAGAATACTGAAAGGCATGTAGTTTACCCTTCCCCTTGTCGTGAATAATAGCTGTTGGTACACGACTGTCCATCAGCCGGATCTCGATTATTCGTGAATAATAGCCGTTTATGACGGCCGGATTAGCCTTATAAACCCCTGCATGCCAACTAAGTATTCTAAAAACAAAACACAAGTTTCATACAGATAGTTCTAGTCATGTTATCTTTCTTGCTGACTGTGATAGTTTCACTCTGCTCATTTACTTCTGTTTTCTCATATTCCTGTTTATAGTGTTGACTCTGAGATATTAACATTCCTTTATGCAATTTCCTTAACATGATATTCAATGTTTAATTGTCATAAATATTTAATTTAACATTGTTGTGCACTGTGTACTCTGCTCCTTTCCTGACTGGATCTGTTGATTTAGGCGATGATGAGGACCTTGCCCCTACCTATTATGGTCCTTATGAGGGTACAGATGATACCTATGAGGAGCCAGAACCCACCCAGGAGACCCCTGCTGCTGAGTAGCTTTTAGTAGCTATCTTTTATTTCTGTTCTTATCTTATTTAATCGGGTTTGTCCCCGATTTCATTTGGAATTCCTGTATTAAACATTTGAATTTGTTGTCACATTTATTTTCAGTTTCAAATCTTAAGTTTCTTTTCTCATTATTATCTTGCCTATGTTAAATTGTGGATGAGTTAGACTAGTTTAGATGGTTTGACCTAGACAGCGTACTACCGCCGACTCTGCGGCGTAGGCTGGACGTACCCACGTACTCGTGCCCGAACTTCCGGGTGCGGGTCGTGACACGTTTTTATGGTGGCCCATGCAGGTCCTATCCTAAAATAGGGTAATACCCTAGGACAGGGTATGGAATAAAATTGAGGATTCTAGGAAAAGCTCATTCACAGTATAGCGTCCTTATTTTAATTCTTGATATCATTGCTGCTCAATTTTTCCTATCGCCTTTGATTTCCAAGTATTCTATTCTGATCTTCCTATCCCTTAATCTTTCAGAATGGTCCAGACCAGGAACACAGTAGGAGGCACATCAGAACCAGCTGAGCCGAATGTGCCCGAGACTCTTGCACTCCCGCCGCCTCCATCTGTCCCGGCAGTTACCTTAGATGGGGCACAGCTAATAGGAGTATTCCAGGGATTAGTGGAATCCCAGAAAGAACAGACGGCACTTCTGCGGACCAGCCTCTCAGAAGCTCTTAAACCCCAGGAGTCGTCACTCAAGAGGCCAGGGAGTGCTAAAGACTTCAAGAACCTTAGGCCTCTGGAATTTTATGGAACTGAGGGCATTCTCTACGCTGATGAGTGGATAGAGAATGTCGAGAGACTCCTGAAGACTGCCCGGGTTCCCGATGATCTCAAAGTGGAGTCCGCAAGCCTGCAACTGTTCGACATTGCTCGAACCTGGTTCAGAGATGAACCCCAACTATCTGCTCCCGACGACACCTGGGAGGACTTCAAGAGGCTATTCAAGGAGAAATTTTACCCCGAAGTGGCTCGGGAAGCTCTCGAAAGCCAATTCGAGAGACTGGAACAAGGTAACATGACTGTTGATGAATATACTGCTGAATTTAGCAGGTTAAGCCACTTTGCGGAGTACATGGTTCGTACCCCGGAGGACAGAGCCCGAAGATTCAAGAAGGGGCTATCTCCGGATATTCGCCTCGCTGTCACCACCAGCCGAGCTCGCACCTATGAGGAAATCCTGAGCGTGGCACAAGGAGTCGAGAGAGACATGGGGCACAAACTGAAACGAGAAAGAGATACCGGAAATGCGGGACCCAACAAACGCCCTTTTCAACAACAACAACAGCAGCGGGCCCCGCAGCAAAATCAGCGTCCTCCCCCTCGAGCTCCAGCACCCCAGGCTCAAGGACAGAACCAGCGAGCTCCCCCTTGCAACTATTGCCAAAAACCAGGCCACACTTGGCAAGACTGCAGAAAGAGGCTAGGTGCCTGTCTCTATTGTGGCTCCCCAGCACATCAATTGAGGGACTGTCCTGTTGCTCAAGGACGTCCAGCTGCACCAAAGGCTCCAGCCCAGGCCAGGCCCCCAGCAGCACAACAGAGGGGACCCCCGCTTCCAACTCAACAACAACGCTTTGCTCAGCACCAACAGCAGCAACAGAGGGGTGCACCGCAGCAAGGTCGTGCTTATGCAATGACTCTGGAAGAAGCGGAAGCCACAGCTGACGTGATTACAGGTTCTGTGCTTATAAATTCAATACCAGCTATTACTTTATTTGACTCTGGAGCTTCACACTCATTCATGTCAGTAGAATTCCTTATGAAGCACAATTTAATCACTAAACCCCTTAGGAATTGTTATAAGATCATTACCGGTGGAGGAATCATCCCGGTTAGTGATGCCTGTAACAATTGCCCTATTACATTATGTGAAAGAGAACTGTATGCTAGACTACTTGTAATGCCGGTGCCCAGTTTTGACATTATACTGGGTATGGATTGGTTAAGTCAACATCATGCCACAATAGACTGTCACAGAGGCAGTGTAATCTTCAGACCCCCTGGCCAGCCAGAATTTGAATTTGCTAGAGGTTCTAGAGAAATGGGTAATAACAAAATTTGTGGAGCCCTAGTAACAGAAGAATTGCCACCTATCATCTCTGAATACCTAGATGTCTTCCCTGAGGATCTCCCAGGCTTACCCCCAGACCGAGAAATTGAATTCTCCATTGACTTAGTGCCAGGAGCAGCACCAGTATCTCAGAATCCCTACAGAATCAACAAGAAGGAGATAATAGAACTAAATGAACAAATCAAAGAGCTAGAAGACAAAGGGTTCATTAGGTCTAGTGTCTCACCCTGGGGAGCCCCAATACTATTTGTGCCCAAGAAGGACGGAACATCCAGAATGTGTATTGACTATAGGGCCTTGAATGCCTTAACAATTAAGAATAAGTATCCCCTGCCCAGGATAGATGACTAATTTGATCAGTTGAGTGGAGCTCGGGTATTTTCAAAAATTGATTTGAGGTCTGGTTACCACCAAGTGAGGGTAAGGAAAGAAGACATCCCTAAAACTGCTTTCAATACCCGGAACGGACATTACGAATTCTTAGTGATGCCATTCGGGTTGACGAATGCTCCAGCAGTTTTTATGAACTTAATGAACAGAGTTTTCCAGCCATACCTAGACAAATTTGTAGTGGTCTTCATTGATGATATTTTGATCTACTCCAAGACCCCCGAAGAACATGAAGAATATTTGAGGTTAGCATTGGAGACTTTGAGGAAGGAAAAACTTTATGGAAAATTATCCAAATGTGCTTTCTTCCTAGACAAAGTAGAATTCTTGGGACATGTTGTGACTGGGGATGGAATAGCAGTAGATCCTAAGAAGATAGCGGCAGTAGAATCCTGGCCCACTCCAGACTCTGTAGCAGAGATTAGAAGCTTCCTGGGACTAGCTGGCTACTATCGGAAGTTCGTAAAGGACTTTGCTAGGATTGCTGAACCCATGACAAAGTTAACAAGGAAGGATGAAGAGTTCACCTGGACTGATGAATGTCAGCATGCTTTTGAGGAATTGAAGAAAAGGCTGACTTCTGCCCCTATTCTGACCTTACCTTCTGGAACCGGAGATTTCGCTATTTATAGTGATGCTTCTGGAAAAGGTCTAGGTTGTGTATTGGAGCAGAACAAGAAAGTAATAGCATATGCCTCTAGACAGCTTCGACCACATGAAAAGAATTATCCAACCAATGATTTAGAATTGGCAGCTGTCATTTTTGCTCTTAAACTATGGAAACATTATCTTTATGGAGAAAAGGTGGAAATATTTACAGATCATAAAAGTCTAAAATATATCTTCACCCAGAAAGAGCTAAACATGAGGCAAAGAAGGTGGCTGGAACTAATGAAAGATTTTGATATCAACCTTCAATATCATCCTGGAAAGGCCAATGTGGTTGCTGATGCTCTAAGCAGGTATCCTATGGCGATGCACTTGACTTTGAACCGGCACTTGCTCGAGGACCTGGAAAGTCTGGGTATTGAAGTAATTATCCCAGGAAAAGAAGGCCAAAGGATGAACTTGCAGATTCAGTCTACTTTAATAGACAAAATCAAGGAGACTCAGTTTCAAGACGAAGGCCTGCGAAGCCTTCGAGGTCAAGTGCAAGCTGGATTAGTAGAAGATTTCAGAATTCATGAGGATGGATCACTGAGGCATGGCGATAGATTATGTGTACCTCAAGGAGACATAAGAGAAGAAATTATGCAAGAGGCGCACAGATCGCAATACTCCATACATCCAGGAGCCAACAAGATGTACAAGGACCTGAGGACGCATGTTTGGTGGCATGGCATGAAAAGAGAAGTAGCCAGGTTCGTATCTCGTTGTTTAGTGTGCCAGCAAGTCAAGGCAGAAAGACAAAGACCTGGAGGATTGCTTCAACCACTACCCATTCCGGAGTGGAAGTGGGAACATATCACAATGGATTTTGTTTCCGGACTTCCAAGGACACCTAGTGGAAAGGATGCAATCTGGGTGATAGTAGATAGACTGACCAAGTCTGCACATTTTCTACCTTTCAAAGTAGGGCTATCTACAGAGAAGCTGGCAGAGTTATATATCAGACATATTGTTAAGTTACATGGGGTTCCAGTAAGTATTGTCTCCGACAGAGATTCAAGATTCACCTCTCATTTCTGGAAGAGCTTACAAGCCAGTTTGGGGACTCAACTCAAATTCAGCACAGCTTATCATCCCCAAACCGATGGACAATCGGAACGTACCATCCAGACACTTGAAGATATGCTCCGTACATGTGTTCTGGATTTTGGAGGATCCTGGGAAGACTACCTACATCTGGTGGAGTTCTCTTATAATAACAGTTATCAAGCCAGCATCGAGATGACTCCATTTGAAGCTCTGTATGGACGAAGATGTCGTACCCCGCTATCATGGGACGACGTTGGGGAAAGAGCCCTGCTGGGACCAGAGATGATGATCGATTCAGCTGAGAAGGTAAAGCAAATAAGGGACAGACTTCGAGTGGCTCAAGACAGGCAACGACATTGGGCAAATAGCCACCGAAGGCCCTTAGAATTTGAGGTAATTAAATTTATGAAATTCAAGTCAATTTAACCATTTTATTATGGAACTAAGACTTGATTATGACTCTATTTTAAGGTTGGAGAGCTGGTGTTCTTAAAGATTTCCCCGACACGTGGCACCATTAGGTTCGGAAGGAGTGGAAAGCTCAGCCCAAGATTCATCGGACCTTTTGGCATTCAGGAGAAAATCGGAGAAGTGGCATACCGTCTGGCATTGCCACCCTCTCTGAAAGGAGTCCATAACGTCTTCCACGTGTCGCAGCTGAGGAAGTATGTGTCAGACCCCAGCCACATTTTGGATCACTCAGAGCTCGAAGTAGGCCCAAGTTTGACTTACCAAGAGCAACCCGTGGAGATCCTGGATCGCTCGGAGAAAGTCCTACGAAACCAGGTTATCTCCCTGGTTCGCGTAGCTTGGAAGCATCATTCTCCCGGCGAATCCACCTGGGAGCGAGAAGACGAGATTAGAGAGCGATACCCCTATCTTTTTGAACCCTGAGGTATTTAATTTCCGGTCTTTCTTTTCGTCCCATGTTATTCTTAAATTTCGAGGACGAAATTTTTGTAAGTTGGGTAGGTTGTAAACCCCCTAATTTTCAAATTATTAAATCTTGGATTTTTTCCAATTTTCTGGAATTTTCTGTGAATTTTCTGTAATTAAAATCAAGGCCTTTAATTAATAAATGATTTTTAGTTGGCAATAAATAATATTAAAATGTCATGAAAATAATATTTTTGGGTGTAAAATGAAAAATTGGACTTAGGGTAATTTTTCTGGATTTTTCTGGGCCTCAGACCTATTTTTAAAAGCCTAAAAACTATTTTCTAAATTAATTAATTATTTAATTAATTAATATTTATTATTATTATTATTTTAATTGATTTTTTTATTATATTTTAAGTTTTGGGCCCGGCCCGGCCCAGTAGGCCGAGCCCGTTAGAGAACCCGGCCCAGCCCTATGCTTAACGGGTCGGGCGGGTCGGCCTGACCGGATCCGCGCCCGACCCGGACCCGCACCCCTGTCACCCGCTCTCCACGACCCTGCGAACCCGCCGCCGCGATTTCCGGCGACTACGTCGCCCCTCCGCGAGAGCCGACCGGAGAACCTCCCACGTCCTCCTCCTTCTCCGAGCCCCTCGCCACGACCCAGGCCACCCTCTCCCACCGAAGCCCTATAAATAACCTCTCCCTCCGCCTCCATCCACCCCGCAAACCCTAACCCTAGCTACTCCGGCAGCCCCGATCCCCGCCGTGACCTCCTCTGTACCGCGCGACGCCACCCGCCGTCCACCACCCTTCCTCCCAGACCGCCGTCCAGAGCCCCCCTTCCTCCTCTCTCCTCCTCGACCTCCAGACCCCTCCCTCCGCCGCTCGACGACTGCTCGAGCCGCCGCCAGAGCCTCGGCGCCGCCCTAGCCACTGTCGACGGCCTCGCCTGAGCCGCCAGAGCCCGGCCCGACCTCGCCGACCGACGGCCAGCCCCCCGAGCCCCGGACACGGCGGCAGGACGCAGGACACAGCCCAAACACAGTGGACACGGCACTGGACACGTGTCCAGGACACGATTCGGACTCGGAAACCCTGGTTTCTCGGTCCCCTTCAGGTATTCATAACTTGCAACCCTGATCTCCATTTTCGATTCCGTCAATTCCTACGCGAAGCCTGTATGACCCTCTCGGTGTCCGGATAAACTGTTCGGGACATCGCGTCCTGTGGTGATCGCACACCGCGATCCAAAAACAGGAAAAACCAGACCCTGTTTCACCCCGGAACTGAGTACGCCCCGCCAAACGGGACGACTTGGTCGCGCGCGGTCTTCACAGACACGTGCGCAGCGTCGATACGGACGTGTGAGACTTCGCGGAAGCTGATTCGGGTGTACGTGCACACCGGAATCAACGCGTATCCGCGGACATCGCCCCGTATCCGCAATTTCTGTAATTCACCCTAACTTCTTGTACACTCGTCGGATCAAGACGAAACTTGCGCCATCGGACTCGTAGCGATACGCTGGTCCTGTGGGTCAAGTTTGGTTCGATTCTGAGAATATTGACGAAATCGCGTGTCGTGGGCCCCACAGGCCCCCCTCGACGGGCGATTTTGTGTTCGGCTCATCGGAATCCAAATCTGGAAGTTCCGTTGGGTTCGTATCAGCGTTCCTGACCTATTGACACTAAGTTTGGTGAATTTGGAGACCTTTGACCCGGACACGTTTTTCGGTGCAAAGCGGGCCCAACGGCGGACCCCGTTTTGACCCGAAACTGCCGTTTTTGCCCTTGTCTCCAAATTGGACCCAAGGACAGGCGTTTCTAGCTATTTGACATCTTCTGAGCGTGATGGTAATGTCTGTTTCAGCTTTTGGACTCACCTCTGGACATTTCTCCCAAGAACCTAATTAAACAGATCCAAACAACAGGCAAGTACCTGCACTTCAAGTTAATCTTTATATTGTGATAATTAAATTCCCTGCTCTACTAGTACTCTTGCTGATTACACGTAGTGTTAGAATACTATATTTCATGTCTTGAATATTTGGAATTCATGTCTTGTTTCTCATGTCGGGTGGGAGAATACTGAAAGGCATGTAGTTTACCCTTCCCCTTGTCGTGAATAATAGCTGTTGGTACACGACTGTCCATCAGCCGGATCTCGATTATTCGTGAATAATAGCCATTTATGACGGCCGGATTAGCCTTATAAACCCCTGCATGCCAACTAAGTATTCTAAAAACAAAACACAAGTTTCATACAGATAGTTCTAGTCATGTTGTCTTTCTTGCTGACTGTGATAGTTTCACTCTGCTCATTTACTTCTGTTTTCTCATATTCCTGTTTATAGTGTTGACTCTGAGATATTAACATTCCTTTATGCAATTTCCTTAACATGATATTCAATGTTTAATTGTCATAAATATTTAATTTAACATTGTTGTGCACTGTGTACTCTGCTCCTTTCTTGACTGGATCTGTTGATTTAGGCGATGATGAGGACCTTGCCCCTACCTATTATGGTCCTTATGAGGGTACAGATGATACATATGAGGAGCCAGAACCCACCCAGGAGACCCCTGCTGCTGAGTAGCTTTTAGTAGCTATCTTTTATTTCTGTTCTTATCATATTTAATCGGGTTTGTCCCCGATTTCATTTGGAATTCCTGTATTAAACATTTGAATTTGTTGTCACATTTATTTCCAGTTTCAAATCTTAAGTTTCTTTTCTCATTATTATCTTGCCTATGTTAAATTGTGGATGAGTTAGACTAGTTTAGATGGTTTGACCTAGACAGCGTACTACCGCCGACTCTGCGGCGTAGGCTGGACGTACCCACGTACTCGTGCCCGAACTTCCGGGTGCGGGTCGTGACAGACTCTGATGGGGAGGATACCATTATTTGTATCTAATGTACACCATTACATAATACTAAGTCCATTACTTCGTAATGTATTTCTTCAGATGGAGAAGTAAATACACACTAGGTAATTTTCTTTACTTATCCCAAAAGAAGTCTATACTGGTGATCCGTAATTATACATCACCTATAAACCAGTAATGGAGACAATAGGATTTATACTAAAAAAAAAATTTCTCCCACTTAATTATTTAACAATGAGGGTTTTTCTACTAGTTGAGGTATATCCATGTTGTCCATTATTAATGCGGGCTTAGTTTTTTTTTTTAGGTTTGACCGTCTTTTTCATTCATCAAAAATTATGTCTGCCTCTGGACTGCTAAAAAATAGCATCTCATCCCACATCAGAAACAACCACCATCACCATTACGATAGATCAAAAATTTAAAATTACAATAATCCTATGACTCCCGAAGGAATTTACACATAATCTAGATTAAAGAAAATTAAATAAATAAGCACGATCAGCCCTCATGATTTTAATTACATCCATGAACAACAACGGCCATGAAATACCGTGGATTTAAATCACAGAAACAAAACATGCACACAGACCATAATAATTGGATCTAAGATGATTGCAAAACCAAGGTAGAACAGATCTACATCTACTGACTATTTTTTAATGAGAGTTTTATTGGACAACATGTATTTATAAATTGATATAAAAATCTAATACCGGCTCTGATATCAATTGATGGAACTGGGGATCCCCAGGACCGCAGATTGATGTGCATACCGATCGATAGAAGATTAACAAGTTTAATACGTGATCTAACCCTTCAAAGGTGGAAACTAGGGTTCACGAATTATACCTGAAGTAATGAGAAGAAGATGAAGTTTTTCAGCAATCTTGATCAGTTAGCGACCCCAAGATCTTCTGCTCGTATTCCTTCTATGGATTGGACATCTTGTGGGCGACGATCTTCCAATATTTTCTTCTCCTTGGCCGACCCTCTTGCTCTCCTTACGTGAAAAACGAATTTAGAGAAAGCTGCTTACTTTTTTATTACTCCCATGAAACCAGAGAATAGAGGATATATATAGGCTACGGCAGGGACCACGAGGAGAAATTAGGGTTAGGTCTCCTAACGGATCTGGGTATCCCATGTTCAGCCCGAACACACAACCCTAGCCCGTTAATAATTGTTCGGTCCACTAAAGGGATATTTTTGCACTACCTTCCTAATCCCAAATTACGATTATGGGATCTTTCTTATTATATGCTTGTTTGTCTTCCCATATTAAGATATTGAATGTTCGTCGATCAAATTAAGTTACTGACAATTATATTGATAGACATCTTTTATCCTTAAGTAGTACCACTTAACTTTATTTTTTATTTCGAATATAATCCACCTACAGGGTTTACATGACAATCCTTATGAGTTCCTTAAGGGGACATCATCAACCCGATGTATTGGAACATAGATTCCTTTTATAATCAACAGTCCATCATACACGCAATATTATTACCCAATTCATAGAGGTCATTGACCCATAATAAATCTCACTCTTTTATGAGTCAAAGTAATGCACACTGCATATACATGTCTGTTATTATATCCGGATTAAGAGCATAAGTATCCATAATAACAGAGGTATTTGTTCTCTTATGTAGTTTGTACAAAGAGAACAACCTCAAGTGGTCTAGTTCAATACATAAAAGTGTACTAGTGTAAACTTATAGTCAAGATAGACTAATACCAGATTACACCACAATATTTTTAATGGTTTTTTCAAGTCCATCTAGGTTGTGAACTATTTATATATTCCACAGGGAACTGATAATATGATATTCTGTATGACACCACACACCATATTATCTCCAATATAGAATATCAGACACTTGCATTAACATTATAACAAATAAAATATGCAAATATTTTCCCATATGATTCTCATTTAAAAATAAGAAAATATAGTTAATATAAAGTGATGATTTTAGTATATAACCTAAACAGCAACATCCAAGACATTGTATTGTCGCTCATATGATGGACTCCTATTGAGATGGCTTTCAGATCTTGAAGTAAGACGGGTACTTCGTGAAGCTCACGATAGTGTTTGTGGAGCACACCAACGAGGCCCTAAATTACAAGATAGGCTCAAAAAGCTGGGTTATTACTAGCCTACCATGTTAGCCGATGTTGTAGACTTTGCTAAAAAATGTAGAGCATGTCAAATTCATGTTTATTTTACCCACCAATTATCAGAGTTTTTACACCCGACGAATGCATCTTATCTTTTTAAGATTGGAGGATGGACATTATTGGCCCTATTAGCCCTCCGTCATCCAGGGGTCATCGGTTTATCCTACCTATAACCGATTACTTCTCCAAATGGACAGAAGCGGTATTATTGATCGAAGTGAAGACATCTAATTTTATTAGCTTCATTAAATACCATGTCATATATCGTTATGGTGTTCCCCGGAGGATAATACATGACAACGAATCATAATTTGCTAGTCAAGTATTCAAGAATAGATCCAGAATGTGGCATCCACCGATAAAATCCTGCAACTAATAGCTTAGCTGAAGCATTCAATAAAATCATAATTAAGCTCCTCAAAAAGTTTATTTCGTCCAACAAGCATGATTGGAATGAGAAACTTGGGGAATGCTTATAGGCTTACCGCACAATGGTACAAACTCCAATCGATTACACGCTATTTTCTCTAGTCTACAGATGTGAAGCAGTTCTTCCTTTGGCGATCCAGACTCATTCTCTCATAATAGCACTTGCTGATGAGCTAACACTTGAGAATAATGATTGATTGCGATTTCAAGAATTATAAGCACTGGACGAGAAGCGCTTATATGCTCAACATCGTATTGAGTTATATCAAGCACGTATCTTTAAAGCTTTTAATCAAAAAGTCAAAGAAAGAATATTCCAAGTTGGTGATCTCATCTTTACAGTGAGAAGGCCAATGGTCATGACCCACAAAAGCAAAGGCAAATTTCAGGCTAAATGTGAGAGCCCTTTCATGGTGGAAACAGTTTATTCTAATGGTGCATATAGGCTCGCAAAGTCTAACAAAGATTTGATCATGGTGCCAATCAATGAAAATTTCCTCAAGAAGTACTACGTTTAAACCAGGCTTGTATTTTTTATTCCCAACAGGTCAATTGTAAATGCATCGTGTTTGTATTTACTGAATTCTTTCCCTAATAAATTTTGTTTAAAATTTTCTCATTTCGATCTATTACTTGTATTCAAGAGTTTGGAAACATCATAAGTAATGGGTCCTCAAAGTTCCCGGTAGAGTAAAATCTACTAAAAAAATGACCATGTCCACATAACCTATGCATTGTTTTCTTCTATGAGCATATAACCTATCATGTCCATATTACCTCTGATAGTGTTCGCTTTTAAACTTGTTAGTTGTAATTAGTATAAGTACGTCATGGGTATCAAGTCTATCGTAATCGTCCTCATGAAGATGCTTTCTGCCATGTCCATACTACCTCTGAGTAGAAGCATTTAATGGGATACTATCTCAAAAATATATCACGTCCATATTACATATGATAGTGTTATTCTTTATAACTTATTATCTATATCTAATATCAAGGTACACAATGGATAATAAGTCTACAAAATTCCTTAAAATTTGTGATATTTCTAGTGTTGTCATTCAACCCACGTCAACAATCTATTTTTGCCTGAATGCGCACACAGATATCTCAACCGTCGTTCCATTCTTCTACGTTCAAAGTATTTTGAATTCATTGTGGAAATTCAAAAACTTTAAAGGGGGTCTTGAAGAAACATAAAAAGTATACCTCTGAAGAATTTTGAAGCCAAAAGGAGTATGGCGTACTTCTTTACAAAATAAGTCTAAAAGAAGAGTGGCACACTCTATTAATATCTGAAAGTCTGGCATACTCTCCTAAAGAGCTTAATAGTGGCATACTCTTGAACCATTTTTATTCAACTTAATGAAGGCAGGCGCACAGTCTTCCTGTCTTCTTTTTCCTATATTTAATAAAGTGAATCTGGCAGACTGGCACAACAATGGAGAAGGTCGAAGTTATTATTACAGAAGATCTTCGGCACGCAGACCCAAGTTATTGTTTAGTGGACAATCTGGCCAGATTCTATCAGAGAGCGCCAGTGTACCAAACTCTATCAGAATACGCCAGTATGGCTACCTCTTCCAAATGTCAACCAAACATGCCAGTATGGCTACCTCTTCTAAATGTCAACAGAACGCGCCAGTATGGCAACCTCTTCCAAATGTTAGTAAAGTGCGTCAGTATGGCTAACTCTATTAATCTTCTTCAATAATGCGCCTAGGATCTTAACTGACAGTGAGTGGTTATGATTATGTATCTTTCATGCCATGTTTTCCGTAAAATGTATACAAATAACTGTTCCCACGACCTATGCTTTCCTCGTATAGTAAGCCACGTATCAAGCAGGCAGTACATTGTGCACCCACTCAGCAAAATGTTGGTTATGGAACTCTCAAAAGTGCATACATAATGGCATATACAGTACAAATTGGCCAAAGTGCGCGCACACTTCTATAATCGCTCATGAAGGTTATAAATACAGGATGAGTTTTCTCTTCAAAAAATATATGGGGAGAAAGAAAGAAAGAAGAGCTTCTTGTACTATTATTGCTAGAGTCTTCTTGCCTTCAAGTTCTCGGGTGCTCGTGTTATGCATTTCTTTACTGTTGAGTGGTCCAAGGTATAAAATGATCGATGGCAGATCAGATCTACATAGCTATACTTCCCTAGAATTATTGTACTTTAGATTCTTGTATAGGATTTATTGTACCCCTTCTATTTTATTTCAAGTTTATGAAACAAAGTTCGTTCAAATTTTTTTGTTTATGTTAAACACCCAGCTCCAGAAGTAATAAAGAGCAAAGAAGACTGGTACTTCATATCTTGCGAGACAGAGATGTATATGCCTATAATGGAGCGTCACTTACCATGTTGGCTTTCGAATTAGTGATAGGACCGAGGATAATGGACTGGAACTTGACACTGAATCAGGCAAGAGCTCTGATTGGTAGGATCTAGCCTGGGACTGGTAAAGATAAGAAGGACATATTTTACTGTATCAAGGAATCTCCTTCTTACTCTCTATGAGGACTGATGCCCATTGTTATTAAAATGTAATCGGGGCCGAATCTTCATCCTTATGGTTCATACACCTTTATTAATCAACTTCAGAAGAAGGGGTCATACCCAGCTGGAAACTTGCATGTGACTAGCTAGACTCACTATACAAGCTCTTGGAGCTACTTGACCAGGTGGATGTTGAAGAAGTACAAAAATACCTTCAAAGCAAAAAACTTGTACTATGTTGTGAGGGGTACATGCTATGGTTTGGCGACAAATCACCCTATATTCATCTCTTTGATCAAGATGTATAACTGCCGTACTGGGATATTTTTTACACCTAGTGGCAAAATGAGACTCGCATTGCATGAGATACATAAAGTTTCAAAACTTCCTTGGGGTGAGGAACCATATGAAGAATACACGCCTAGCAAAGACAAACTCGGGGAGCTAGATAAGAAGCACCCAGAGTTCTTAGCCGTGTACAAGAGTTTTTTGTCTCACCACAACATCTGCCAAAAGATTGCCAAGAAAGATAAGAAGTCTAAGGGAGCTTCCCCTCATATCACAACTTGGACCGGTCACCTTTTCACCGAACTGGAGGAATCAAAGAAAAGTTATTTTTCTATTCGGAAACCACAATCTCAAAGAGAGGTTGAAGATTTGATGCATAAGCATGAGTAGCCTATCAATGAGGACGATAAAGTTAGTGAGCCTGTTGAAGCGCGCAACTACTTTTACCAAAATATGCATGAGTTGTTTGATAAGAAAGTATTAGCTAGTTTTTTGATGATTTGGCTACGAAACTGCGTAATCCCTATAGGCTCAGGAATAATAGAGAGGGATAGCCACAATCTCATACTTCCGACTGTGAAGTTGATATTTAGTTAAAAGTTTGCGTTGCTTCCAGCTTTGTGTCACGCCTCAGTCCCATAATACGTAGGACTAGGAATACGTAATATGCCAGTCGTATGTATACGATAACTCTAATATGTTAGAAGATCGTAACACATACGTACGCTATATATGAATATCAAATCCACAATTGGTAATATACTTTCGACACAAGTCACACATAATTTATATCTAATCCACAGCACAAATAAAGAAATATGAAATAAATAACTGAATCTCAAATATGAAGTATCAAAGAATGATAGTCGGGTGAAAATAAATCCACTGCCAGTCGAATATACCAAAAACTAAATGAGAGAAGAGATCAAAACTCCAATATAAGATAAATATCAATAAAAGAATAGCAACTAAAATATCCATCAGCTACGAAGAATCAGCGGTACTCCGAAGGTAAGACCTCCTCAAGATGGTACGAAGCGTCAGGTCCGGGTCCGTACTCCTACGGATAATCCTGTCCGTCTACACCTAGAAGTGGACCAGGTCCTCAGAGAGACGTAACAAGATACAGAAACAGCATGCCAATAAAGTACTAAAAATAAACATCTAAGGGTCGCCTAACCGTCTATGTGAATGCACTTTGAGAACAACTTTTTAACACGTGGGCTATCTGGCTAAAAATGGGATTGGCATCATTCTCTCGGAGAATCAGGGGCCTAAAAAGCATGATGTCTTTTAAACGTCAGAGGCCTCCTGTAGATATATAATATAAGGGTCATCTGACAACGCATCTCCGACGGAGCATACGGGTTACATAAGAAAAAGTGCAAAGGAGTCCAAACGCCTTACTTATTATTCTCTCCATCCCTTGCTCTATTCATGCCATACCCATGACACATGACATCTCTAATGACTTTTAAGGCTTCTAATCATGCAATTCTATCAGCAGTTATCCCTATCCATCGCATGTCCTATACGCACAGGTGGCCAGCTCGTCACACAAGTACGTATCCTACATGAGACTCACACTTGTATAACAACTATATCATGTCTAATGAAACAAAAGAATGCCTCAGGATAATAGGGTAGCCTCGTAAACCTAGGTCAACATGCATAATATATAATTAAGATAAAATACGACGCCACCGTCGTTGCACCCAAGTTATTCTTGGATGCGCAGTTTATATAGAAGTTAAAATATATAAACTAAATAACAGAAATAATATGCATGCACCAAATGGAATATAAATCATAGTACAATGGCAAGGTATACTTGCCTGGCAGGAAAGCTGTATAATGTAAACGACCAGGTATCTGTATAGAGTATCATAACCCACTGCCTCCGATTGAACATCTTCGGATGCTAAAATAAACATCACCAATATTACCGGAATCAGCGAGATAGCTAAAAAATACTACCCTTTCGTCCAATTTGAATACAGGGACAAAACAATAATTTCAGGTCAAAGCGGGGTCCATGTATGACCAACTTTGCACCAAAATGCATATCAGGGGTAAAAGTCTCTAAATTGGACAAATTATAGGTCAAAAAAATTCTAAACGTCGATACGAACTCAACGATATATCTATTTTTGGATTCCGGTAAGCCAAAAAAAATTACCCTTTAAGTCAACCAGTGGGCCCGCAAATAGGTAGTTCGGTCAACTGTCTTAGAATTGCGTGAAACTTGAGTCACAAGACTAGCGTGATATAATGAGTCCAATGACACAAGTTTCGTCGAATTCTAACGACCATGCACAAACTAATTAGGAATTTTGCAAAACACGGATACAAGGAACTTTTCACGGATACACGTTGATTCTGACGCGCACACACGTCAGATTTAACTTCTGCGAAAATTCGCACGTCAGGGTATACCATACGCTCCTTTAGGAACAACTGGTACGTGATATGGTAGTCCGGTTTGTCAGGACGCAATCTGTATCACAAATCTTGAATATTTTTAAAGCAAGTTTTTCATATTTTTGGACACAATTTTTCATCAGCAATTAATGAGTGATTTTCTAAAGTAATTACTTTGTTGCAATCATGGTTATATGGACTCTGTGTTAGAAAAAGAATTTCGAATTTTTGTTAAAAGGATTGGAAGAAATCTGCCTTCCAAAACAGGGTTCTTTATTGTAAATTATGTCAAATATGTATATTCATATAAAAGAATTTTTTTTGGATTTTTGGAGGGAAATTATCATCTCGATTTAACCAGGTTTCATTCTGAAAATTTACACAATCATAAACTAGATCATGTGGTCTGTGCATAGGAGTTACAGATCAAAAATTAACTATGCATAGAAAGAGAAATCTGATATCGAAGGTGGGTACCTTGGTCGAGTTAATCGGAAAGACGAGTTCGCGGCGATCGACAGCAGCTAAGCGACGTCCAGGCGGTTGACGACGACAGCGTTGGGAGGCGGTTGAGGGCCGACGGCGGTGGGAAAGATGGGTCGCGGCTCCGTGATTGAGAAGTAGGGTTAGGATTTCGTTTCTAGGATGCATATATATATATATATATATATATATATATATATATATATATATATATATATATATATATATATCCCGATAGAAGGAAGTTATGGGTCAGGTTGTATGTTGTTGTCCCGCGTTTAAGGAGCGGGGGTGAAAGGTCTATGTTGCTGCTACTTTTGTTAGTAGCACTAGCAACTGCTCCTATTTTTTTTTCTTTACCTTATTAATACTTTCTTTATTTATATTAATTTTATTTTATATATTCTTTTTAACAACTAATTTATTTATTATTATTTTTTACTTTATTTTATTTTATTTATTATTAACACTAGAATTATTATTATTATTCTATAATACCAAAATTATTTTATTTACTACGAGAAATTCTATTTTCTAATATACTAACGTAGTAGGGGTCACCCTCACGTATCACTATTCTTATAAAATCGCATATTTAAATATACATATATTATTTTAATAATTAAAAATTTTAGGGTGGTTATATTCTACCCTACTTAAAGAAATTTTGTCCTCGAAATTAAAACTAACCCAAGTTAGGAAACAAAAATTATGCGGTATAAAAAGAACCAAGTAAATCATAACTTGCCCATGGAACAAATGCGAAAATAGTTTGCGCATGTCATCCTCGCTCTCCCAAGTGGATTCTTCTGGCGAGTGATGCCTCAATGCCATGTGGACCTAAGGAATAGACTAATTCCTCAACACCTTCTCTCGATGATTAAGAATCTCCACGGGTTGCTCTTGGTATGACAAGCTCGGCCCAATGGTGGTCTCGGAGTGGTCGAGAACTTGATTGTTATCTGCCATATATCGCCTGAGTTGCGACACGTGGAATATGTCATGCACTCCCTCGAATGAAGGTGGTAGTTCCAGTCGATACGCCACTTCTCACACTCACTCTAGCACGTCAATGGTCTAATATACCTTGGACTCAGCTTGTCGCATCATCCAAAGCGAATAGTACCTCTAGTAGGTAATATCATCAAGAAGACATGATCACCTTCTTTAAACTTTAAGGGACGATGGTAAAGATCTACCCACTTCTTCTCCCTATCTTGCGCTGCTTGCCAGTGCCCTTGTATCTTCTTCACTGTCGCTACAGTACTGACTACCAACTCTGGTCCAAATATTTGACGTTCTCCTACGTCACTCCAACACACGGGAGACCTATACTTCCTTCTATACAATACTTCAAACGAAGCCATCTGGATACTCGCTTGATAACTATTGTTGTAAGAAAATTCCACAAGATGTAGGTGGTCCTCCCATAACCCTCCAAAGTCCAACATAGAAGCCCTCAACATATCCTCCAGTATATGAATAGTACGCTCTGAATGTCCATCTATTTGTGGGTGCTAAGACGTACTGAACTTCTAATGAGTCCCAAGACTCTCCTGCATGCTTCTCCAATAGTGAGATATAAAACGCAATACCTCTTAGACACAATGCTGACCAGAACGCCGTGCAACCTCACGATCTGCCTCATGTATAAGTCAGCCAAACCTTCTGTAGACTGTCTAACTCGAAAAGACAAGAAATGCGCGAACTTGGTGAGTCGATCCACGATTACCCAAACAGCATCTCACCCACTTGGAATCCTCGGGAAGCCCATTACGAAGTCCATAGTGATGTGTTCCCACTTCCACTCAGGAATCGAAAGTGGTTGCAGTAGCCCTATTGTCCTCTGATGTTCAACCTTGACCTGCTGACATACTAGACATTTTGCCACAAAGCGAGCTATCTTCCTTTTTATTCCATGCCACCAAAAGTGCTGTCGTAAGTTACGGTACATCTTGGTGCCTCCAGGATGAATAGAATATATCCATTGGGAACATATAGACGATCACCATATCGTAATGTTCCACCATCATGAATGTGCAATCATGTCTGCTCTGGGTAATGCAACTTATATGCCAAGCTCTTACAAGTTCTCCAGTAACTCCCGCTGTGTCGTCAAGAAGTATGTTGCAGGCTTTCTGCTTAATGCGTCAGCTACTACGTTATCCTTGCCTGGGTGATAATGCAGCTCTATCTCGAAGTCCTTCATCAACTCAAGCTACCGGCATTGCCTCGTATTCAGCTCCTTCTACGTGAAGACATATTTGAGGCTTTTGTGGTCGGTATAGATCTCCATTCGTTCCCCATATAAGTAATGTCTCCATAGCTTCAGAGCAAAAACAATGGCTACAAGCTCCAAATCATGAGTTGGATAATTCTTCTCATGTACTCACAACTGTCGAGATGCATATGCAATCACCTTACCATGCTGCATCAATACGCATCCCAAGCCTTTCCCCAATGCGTCACTATAAATCACATAACCTCCTGATCCTGATAGAATAGTCAATACTGGCGCTGTGGTCAGTCGCATATTAAACTCCTCAAAAGCGACTTAACACTCGTCAGTTCATATAAACTCTTAGTCCTTCTATGTCAACCGAGTCATAGACACTGCTATCATTGAGAAGTTCTTCACGAACCATCAGTAATATCCTGCAAGTCTAAGGAAACTCCTTATCTATGGTGCTGATTTAGGAATGGGCCATATCTCAACTGCTGAGATTTTCTCTGGATCAACAGAAATACCATCTTTTGTGATGACATACCCAAGAAAAGCGACCATGTCCTAAAAAAAACTCACATTTACTGAGCTTCACAAATAACTGCTCTCTCCTCAAGGTCGCTAGGATAATCTGTCATGCCCGTCCCAAAATACCGAGGGACTAGTCACGTGGCAATGGCCAGCAGCACAACTCCAATGGCCAACCCAATTTAATGGACCCGTTAGAGTGTACTTAAGTTGTAATAAATATTAATGCAGTCTACACCATCTATCACAGAATAATTCTAAACTCATCCACAGAAAGAAACATAACTAAATATGATAGACTAATCAAGATAATAGATAAAAAGAAATATAGTCTATCAACAAGTCCAAATAAATAGTGTCTTGGGAAACAACCCGATAAAATAAGTTAATACATAAATCCAAGAGTCAAGATATGAAATAACTAGAAGCAGAAATAACTGAGTATGTAACAGAATACTCAGGAAAAATCCTCTGGCACAACCTCGTCATTTGGTGCCAGTACTGCTTCAGCGTCAGCTCATGTCCCGTATATCTCGGGGTATTCCTCCTCTGTTGTACCTGGGGACATAATCTGGATCCAGGTCCTCAGGGGACATAGCAAGGTACAAGAATAACTCAAGCCAAATGAAATACAGTATATAAAAATAGATCCACAGGGCAAGCTATATAACCAGCTATGTGAAATACAATTTGAGAGCATCACTAGTACTCAGACTGAAACCACTACAAGCTCTGTATCGAGGAGTCGGTAGCAGTAATATCACGAAGGGACAAATACATGTGCCGAAGCTCTGGTACAGAGACTAAGGTACTCTCCAGTAACATAAGTATATATATAATTAGCCTGTAGCCTGGGTGTCTCTCCCCACCCAATGTAACCTCACGTCTCATGTCCATAACACGCAAGATCATGACCTCTAGCTAGTACAACGAGTCATAATGATATCTATGTGTGCAAGTCATATGTCACGAATCTTGTTAACCTACACAGAATCACCAGGAATAACTCAAAAAAAATTATGTCACATGAATAGTGTAAAGTGTCATATGGTATGATGTACTTGGTAAAGCAAGCACGTAAAATATAGGATCATGGAATCAACTTTGTAAGTGACGTTACACGACTTCGCGTACGGCGTCGACACCTGAATCTTGTTCGGACGTTAAGCAACGTCTCAAGGTCCTTGGTTGAACAGGTACATCACAAAATATATATATATATATAGAAAGAACTCAAACAATAAAATCACAAGATCTACTGCAAGTTGGCAAGGTACATTTGCCTGTGTTCTGAGCTCCGTTAGTAGCTCCGATATAAGTGGAATCTTCAGGTACACCTCCAGATGCTGAAACAAATATCGCCATTACTCTCAGAATACTTGAAATAGCTAGGATTGACTACCCATAAGTCCAATTTTGGACACAGGGGCAGAATTGACAGTTTTTGGTCAAAGTGGGGTCCCAGGTGGCCCACTTCGCACCGAAAAATATTCCAGAGATAAAGTTTTCCAAATTCATCAAACTTAGTGTCTACGAGTCCAGTACGATGATACGAACCCAACAGAACATCCAGAACTTAATTTCGATGAGCCGGTCACGAAATTGTCCGTCAAGTGGAACCATGGGGCCCACGAAAATGGTGTTTCATCAATGTTCTCAGAATCGAACCAAACTGGGGTCACATGACCAGCGTAATGCTACGAATCCAATGGCATAAGTTTTATTACAAAATTATAAGCACACACGAAATTATGATGAGAGTCAGAACAGGCCGATATGGGACTTTTCGACGGATATGCGTTGATTCCGGTGTGCACGCACATCCAAATCAACTTTCGTGAAATCTCACACGTCCGCGTTGACGATACGCATCTTTTGATATAATTCGTACACGACGAAGTTGCCTCGTTTAGCGGGTCGTACCCCATTTTAAAAAAAAATTTGTTTATAAAACCAAATTTTTGGTCAATTTCAACCGCGAATAAAATACAGCATACAATGAATTAAATTAAACTAATTAAAGAGATTAAATCTTGGTTATGTTATCGAAATTACTGTTCAAGTGAAATTTAAAAATATTAATTAGGTTGGAAGAAAAACAAATATGAACATGGGTGGTTGGAACAGTTTTCCGAACTACAAATTGGGTTATTATTTTCTGTTTTGTGTCACAAATTACGACCGACACAGGACACGATAGGACGAACTATTTATATAGAATTTAAGAGGATCATGTGGTCTTCGTATAGGATTTGATGGGTCGATATTTGGATTAATGTGCAGAGATATACAAGGGTAGGAAGTAGCATACCTCACGTTACTACTGATGCTCGAATTGGGCGGCCTGTCTTCGCGGCGGCGGCGCGCAGCGGTCCTACGGCTGACGGCGACAGTGATGGTCGAGAATTAAAGAGGAGTTGGTGGTGGTGGGGATGGTCTAAGCCAGGGTTTATAAAAGGTGCGGGGTGGAAGTTACGGGGAGCCGAAGAAGAGGGGTCGGGGCGACTAGGAAGGGAGGGGATGCGCGGGGGTTATAACGGGTTACTGTAGCAGTAGGGGATGTGGGTCGGGTTAGCGGGTTACGGGTTGCAGGTATGGGTCCGGATCCAGTTTGGTTTGGTCTAGTTTGGTTTGGTTTAGGTTGGTTTGGGTTAAGTTGGTTCAGTCTGGGTTGGTTTAATTATAACAATGCATAAATGGCCATTAAAAATAGTTTTGGAGCCCAAATAAATTCCATAAAAATTAAACAATACTCTATTATTAATTATATACCCAAAAATATAATTTTTGTACTATTTTAATAATTAGTTTAATACACAAAAATATAAATCGATGAAACAACATTTATTATAATTAACTAAAAAATAATCAAAATTTCTACAATAATAATTAATAAAAATTTTAAATTAAATTTTAAAAATCAGGGTGTTTACGATCTATCCACCTTAAAAGAATTGCGTCATGGCAATTAAGAAAATAAAACGTAACCGGTCAAGAAAAGGTTTGCTTCAAAAGAGATGACGCGGTTGCAAGACATATTTGTTGAAGCACGACACAAAGGATAAGGAACCATGAACAAGAAAAAATCAAGAGGAAGGGTGAGGGTTTTGTTTAAGCAGAACACATAGGGAAACAATAAAAACTTTTTTCTAGGCAATGAGAGATAAGTAACTCAAGAGTAAAGAAGTCTGGTTAGAACGAAGATCAACTACAGCTTATAAAAACTTGGGTACCACTGACATATTACTAATCTAGACTAACAAGTTCATGCTAACATAATACTAGGTTTAGTCTAGGGAATGGAACTAACAGGCACAGGCTAAAGTATTACTAGGAATATTCGTTATTATAGCTAGCTATGATAAAACTAAATCTTACTCATATTCGCTACTTCTCGAGTCTATGCTTCTTCCACTGTCATCTCAAAAGCCTATCCATGCCCCTATGGTGGTGCCCTCTGCTGTTGTTGGGCCTGCTGGAAGAGTGTTGTTTGTGATGCCAAGGGTGGCCTCGGCTGATATCCTCCCGGTGCTGGTAAAGCTTGTCGGTTTACCATCGGTGCTCCTTCTCGACGCTCAGGATAACCCCTTACTGAATGCTGACTGGATCTGCATGCTAAACATAATCCCAATTTGAGTCTACACTCCCTCTTAATATAGCCTACCTTGCCACATTAGTGACAAGTATGAAGGGCTAGGGATCGTGATACTGCTCTCTGTGGTAGTTTCATCTGGGGTCGCTTTGCAGCTCCTTCCTCCTGCGCTCGGTCTGGTGCTAGTACATGCGGCCGCTTCTGGTTGCACTCTCTCCTGATAATGTGCTCCATGTGTCGGGCTGCAGCAAGGATGTCCGTATAAAAAGTAGTTACAACGGAGCTGATTAATCTTTGTAGCTCAAAGCTAAGTCCGTCAAAAAACTTCTCTGCCCGACATTGCTGGGCCTCTTGATGAACTTGTTGTTGTGCTTGCATCATTGCGTAGAAGAATTGGAATATCTGTTGTCCATCCATAGGCTGTCCTGGTGGAAAAACAGGCATCGGTGGAGTAAACTGCGACGGTGGTGGACTGTCGTCTCGCCGGAACCTCGAGGCGTGCTGATCTTCTTGATTGCTTTGTTGAGTGGATAGATCTCCACTTAATGGCGTCACTCCATCGTCGTAGGTGACCACTGCACCTTATGGTATACCTGCGGGAGTTTTATCGTTGGCTCGTGGATCCATTACTCTGTATACAAAGTAAACTATGAGAGGTGCATAGAGGAATCTAGGCAGGATACAAGTCAAAAAATTATTTTGAAGTCGATATAGAGGTCAAGAATAGATCAACAAGTGGATATGATCCTATAATTTATCCTATTCTAATTATAGGCTTGCTCGGTTCCTTAGTTGAAACCGAAGCAATATAGTCGTAGACCTGTATGGGCCACCACATAATCCGCAGGTGCTTCCCATGCTCCTCGTGGCTCTTCGAATAGACAAGTATGTCATCTATGAAGACAACCATGAACTGGTCCAAATACTGATGGAAGACTTGATTCATCAAGTCCATAAAGATAGCTGAAGCATTGGTCAATTCAAATGGCATGACCAGAAACTCGTAGTGTCCATATCTTATCACGAATGCGATCTTCGGAATATCCTGCTTCCTCACCTTCACCTGGTGATATCTTAATCTCAAGTCTATCTTTGAGAACACCTTGGCTCCACTAAGATGATCAAATAAGTCATCAATGTGCGGCAGCGGGTACTTATTCTTCATAGTTACAACGTTCAAGGCTCTGTAGTTGATGCACATATGCACTGACCCATCCATCTTTGGTACAAACAACACTGATGCTCCCCAGGGTGATGCACTTGGCTGAATGAAGTATTTCTCCTCTAATTCTTTCAACTTTGCCTTCAACTCATCCATCTCCTTCTTTGCCAATCTATAAACATGCGACGCTATGGGTGCTGCTCCCGGTGTCAACTCAATCGAGAATTCCACGTCTTTGTCTTGAGGTAGTCCTAGCAATTTCTCTGAAAATACATTTTTGAACTTTGAAATGATAGGATAATAAATAATATCGTCTATTATGATCTGAACACCATCAAGAACCTCTGTGGATCCTCGTGTAAACTTGAGCTCCGGTTGGCCTGGTACCTTAAAAAGAATGCTTCCTCCATAGCAGTTGAAGAAAGTGTGGTACTTGCTTAGCCATTCCATCCCTAGTACAACATCAAAGTTCGACATGGGAAAGACTAAGAGTCATGCATTCATCTCTCTGCCGCAAATTACTACAGGACAAGATCTACAAATACGGCTAACAGGTATAACTCCTCCTGAGTTACCGATTTATTTGCTGTGATGGCGAGGGTAACAATATGTCTCATGGGGGGAGGAGAGAATTGGAACAGATTCAAGGTAGATGCAAATTAAGTAGTCAAGGAGAGTACGAAATTGGAATTCAAAGAAAGTGATTAAATAAGTGGATGAGATCTTATACTATAATCCTATTTCTAGGCTTGCTTGGTATAATAACGTAACAGAGACAATATACTTTCGAGACTTGTATGGGACACCACAAAAATATCACGTCCCAGTCCTAGAATACGTAGGACTAGGAATACGTAGCATGCCAGTCGTATTTATACGACAACTCCAATGTGTTAGAAGATCGCAACACATATGTACGCTGTATATGAATCTCGAATCCACAAGTTCTAATATACTATCGACACAAGTCACACACAATATATATCTCATCGACAGCATAAATAAAAAAATATGAAATAAATAACTGAATCTCAAATATGAAGTATCAAAGAATGATATTCGGGTGAAAATAAATCCACAACCAGTCGACTATACCAAAAAAATTCAAGAAAAGATCAAAACTCCAATATAAGATAAATGTCAATAAAAAAATAACAACTAAAATATCCATCAGCTGCGAAGAATCAGTGGTACTCCGAAGGTAAGACCTCCTTAATCTGGTACGAAGCGTCAGGTCCGAGTCCGTACTCCTGCGGATAATCCTGCCCGTCTACACTTGGAAGTGGACCAAGCCTTCAGAGGGAAGTACCAAGATACAGAAACCGCATGCCAATAAGGTACTGAAAATAAACATCCAAGGGTCGCATAACCGTCTATGTGAATACACTTTAAGAACAACTTTCCAACACGTGGGCTATCTGGCTAAAATTAGGATTGGCATGATTCTATCGGAGAATCAGGGGCCTAAAAAGTATGACGTCTTTTGAACGTCAAAGGACACCTGTAGATATATAATATAAGGGTCATCTGACCACGCATCTCCAACGGAGCGTACGAGTTACATGAGAAAAAGTGCAAAGGAGCCCAAACGCCTTACTTGTTGTTCTCTCTACCCCATGCTCTATTCATGCCATACCCATGACACTATAACATCTCTAATGAATGCCAAGGCTTATAATCATGCAATTCTATCAACAGTTATCCCTATCTGTCGCACGTCCTATACGCACAAGTGGTCAGTCCGTCACGCAAGTACGTGTCCTACATGAGACTCACACTCGTGTAACAACTGTGTCATGACCAATGAAACAAAATAATGCCTCAGGATAATGGGGTGGTCTCGTAAAACTAGGTCAACATGCATAATATATAATAAAGACAAAATATGATGCCACCGTCGTTGCACCCAAGTTATTCTTGGATGCGCAGTTTATATAGCAGTTAAAATATATGAACTAAATAGTAAAAATAAAATACATGCACCATATGGAATATAAATTATATTACAATGTCAAGGTATACTTGCCTAGCAGGAAAGCTGCGTAATGTAAACGTCTAGATGTCAAGTATAAAGTATCAGAACCCACTGCCTCCGACTGAACATCTCTGGATGCTAAAATAAACATCACCAACGTCCTGTAATCAGTGAGATAGCTAAAAAAATAATACCATTTTGTCCAATTTGGACACAGGAACAAAACGGTAATTTTAGGTCAAAGCGGGGTCTATGTGTGGCCCACTTTGCACCAAAATATGTATCAGGGGTAAAAGTCTCTAAATTTGACAAATTATAGGTCAAATAAATTCAAATATTGATACAAACTTAGTGGTATGTCCAGTTTTGGATTCCGGTGAACCGATCAAAATTTTATCCTTCAAGTCAACCCGTAGGCCTGCAAAGAGGCGACTCGGTCAACTGTCTCAAAATTACGTAAAACTTGAGTCACAGGACCAACGTGATACCATGAGTCCAATCGCACAAGTTTTGTTGCATTCAGACTAGCGTGCACAAACTTATTGGAAATTTTGCAAAATGAGAATACGAAAAACTTTTCATGGATACGCGTTGATTCTGATGCGCACACACGTCCGAATCAACTTATGTAAAAGATCGTACGTCAGGGTATACCATACGCTCCTTTAGGAATAACTGGTACGTGGCGTGGTGGTCCGGTTTGTTGGGACGCACTCCGTATCACAAATTTTAAATATTTTTAAAGCAAATTTTTTAGATTTTTGGACACAGTTTTTCATCAGCAATTAATGAGTGATTTTCTAAAGTAATTACTTCGTTGCGATCATGTTTATATGGACTCCGTGTTAGAAAAGAAATTTTGAATTTTTGTTGAACGAATTGGGAGAGATCTGCCTTTTAAAACAGGGTTCTTGATTGTAAATTATGTCAAATATGTATATTCATATAAAAGCAGTTTTTTTGGGTTTTTGGAAAGGAATTATCATCTTAATTTAATCAGGTTTTATTCTAAGAATTTACACAATCATAAACTAGATCATGTGGTCTGTGCATAGGAGTTTGCAGATAAAAAATTAACCATGCATAGGAAGAGAAATATGTTGTCGAAGGTGGGTATCTTGGTCGAGTTAATCGGAAAGACGAGTGTGCGGCGATCAACTGCAGTGAAGCGGCGTCCAGGCGGTCGACGACGACAGCGTTGGGAGGTGGTCGAGGGTCAACGGCGGTAGGGAAGATGGGTCATGGCTCCAAGATTGAGAAGTAGGGTTAGGGTTTCGTTTCTTGGATATATATATATATATATATATATATATATATATATATATATATATATATATATATATATATCCCGATAGAAGAAAGTTATGGGTCGGGTTGGTATGCTGTTGTGTTCTGTGTTTAAGGGGCGAGGGTGAAAGGTCTATGCTGCTGCTACTTTGTTAGTAGCACTAGCAAGTGCTCTTTTTTTTTCTTTTCTTTACTTTATTAATACTTTCTTTATTTATATTACTTTTATTTTATATATTCTTTTTGACAACTAACTTATTTATTATTATATTATATTATACTTTATTTTATTTTATTTATTATTAGCACTAGAATCATTATTATTATTATACTTTAATACCAAAATTATTTTATTTATTACGAGAAATTCTAATTTCTAATATACTAACGTAGTAGGGGTCACCCTCACGTATCACTATTCTTACAAAATCGCGTATTTATATATACATATATTCTTTTATTAATTAAAAATTTTAGGGTGGTTACACTATGGTATGCTACATCTACCGCAGACTTCATGGTTTTGTCAAGAAGGTGATGCTTCACAAAGGTTACAGAGAGTTTCACGCGGAAGAATTTCCCTATCATTACTTCATGGGATTGGCTCCTACTACATTACCGATCCCTAATGCACCCTAGACCAGAAGAGTGAACGTCAGAAGAAGATGCTTTCATCCGACAGTATCGTGGAATGAACTGGCTTCAGAAATAATTATTCCTTAAAAATTAGACCGGGTCCGATCACTCGAACAACTTTGTGTTGGTTGCGTTCAAATATGGATAGTTCACCCATATAGGGGTTCACCAAACAAAGGACTCTCAGAGGGCTATGTAAAGGCTATTCTCAAGTGGAGAACTCCAATCCTATGTAGGGGTGAGCATATCTAGGTTTTGAACTGAAAATCAATCCAAACCGAACCGAATAAGCAATTCGGTTCAATTTAAAAAATAACAGTTCAAATTTTAGTTTTAAAATAGTTAATATTCAATTTTTCGTTTCGGGTCTCGATATTGGATTTTAAAAACCAACTGAAACCGAAAACCAATTTGTAATATTGCCAATATACCATCCCTAATATATACACATGTTTCCAGCCCTAAGCTAACCTTCATTTCTTTTGAGTAGCTGCTGGATGCATATGGACAACCCTTAAACGTTGCTAAATATGTCGTTAAATTTATTTAGCGATATAAATTTACATATTAACGACATTTTTAGACGTATCTAATATGTCTTATTTTGGTAGTGACATCTAGAGAGAGAAAGCTCTCGTTCTCTCCGGGTTTGCTGCCTACGGAGAGAGAAAACTCTCGTTCTCTCCTAGATCTCTCTTCTAGATCCTCCATTCTCATCCAAATCCTAACGAAAAATTTCATACAGAGTCACAAAAATCTAACAAATCCCACTGAAAGCATATAATTTTAAAAAAATCACATAAAGCATTATAACACCCTTCCGAAAGGCGTTTTACAACTTTTCAAATTTTTTTTTCCGTCTGGTTTCCATCTGCAGCCGTTAAAAAATATATATTTATATATATAAAGGAGAAAACGCCATTTGGAAGGGTATTTTTTCTAAAAAAAAATGCCGCATTTTCTCCTTTATATATATATATATATATATATATATATATATATATATTTGTGGCGGTCTCTCTCTCTCTCACTCCCTAACACTCTTTCTCTCTCTCTCACGTTCCGCTCTCTCACCCTTGCTCTTTCTCTCACGTTCGCTCTCTCTCTCTCTCTCTCTCTCTCACACACACACACACACACACTCCCTAACACTCTCTCTCTCTCTCACGTTCCGCTCTCTCATGGCATGCATGCACCATACTTTTTATCTTCCCCAAAATTTTATATCATTTTTCAATACATTGAAACCAAAAATGCTCATGGGCTCCCATTCGAGAGAGAGGAGAGGAGAGGAGGAGAGAAGAGGAGAGGAGAGAGATAGAGAGACGAGCGGAAACGAGAGAGTGAGAGCACGGAGAGAGAGAGAGAGAGAGAGAGAGAGAGAGAGCAGAGAGTGAGTGAGAGAGAGAGCGGGAACGAGAGAGTGAGAGAGGGAGAGCACACAGAGTAGAGAGAGAGATAGAGAGATGAGAGAGTGAGAGCACAGAGAGTGAGTGAGAGAGAGAGAGAGCAGAGAGTGAGTGAGAGAGAGGAAACGAAAGTGAGAGTGAGAGAGAGAGAGAGAGAGAGAGAGAGCGAGAGCACAGAGAGTAGAGAGAGAGCAAGGGTGAGAGAGAGAGAGAGAGAGAGCGAGAGTGAGTGAGAGAGAGAGCGCAGAGAGATAGAGAGAGGGGAAGAGAGAAAAGTAGAGAGTGAGTGAGAGAGAGAGAGCATAGAGAGTAGAGAGAGAGCAAAGGTGAGAGTGCGGAACGTGAGAAAGAGAGAGAGTAACGAGTGAGAGAGAGAGAAAGAGAGAGAGTGTGTTAGGGAGTGAGATAGTGTGAGAGAGTGAGAGAAAAAAAAATAGTAAATAAAAAAACATCCTTTCAAAGAATACTTTCTCTCTCTTATATATTAACGACAGCAACGGAAATAAGACGAAAAAAAAAAAAATTTGGGAAGTCGTAAAACGTCCTATACATAGATGTTATGATGTTTTATGTGAAAATTTTAAAAATTCTATGCTTCCAGTAGGATTTGTTAGATTTTTGTTGTTCTGTATAAAATTTTCGGAAATCCTAATCCAAATCTCTACTTCTCTCTCTTTTATTCTTTTCGATTTTTTCTTTTAATCCTTTATTTCAAATATGATGATTTTTTTGCTTTTGGTGCTTCGTCAATTAGCAGCATGATGGGTTGATCTGATGATTTTGGAAGATGCTCGACTTCACCGGAAGCTCTTCCTCTCGAACCATGATAAGATGCTCGAATTCACCGGAAGCTTCAGCTCCCTCCTGTAGTCCAACGGGAAATTCGAGAACAATATGCTGACCTGGGCTAACGGATGGCCGGACTTGCTATCACTCCAGGTCGAGCCTATAGTGAAAAAAAAAAAAAATTGAAGCAAACAAAACAAGAAAAAGTGGTGTTGGTATATATGATGTTGTTCTTGTTACTATAGGTCTAATGCATGGTGGTATACCTAGGTTGATGACGTGGATTTTCAATAATCTCTACCTTTTCTTTTGTTTTCTTTCTTGTTTAGATTTTTTTTTTTTTTTTTTTTTGGTTTGTTCTTATGGAGATGATCATTTGGTGGTGGACTTGGTAGATGTATCTGTGGATTCAACGGAGAGGTATTATTGTATGCACATTCATGCATGCTTTCTTGATGATATTTTTCTTATATTTTTTGTTTATATATTTGCAATTGGTGGAATTGTATAGTCTGTATGCTTGTATATTCTTGTGGAGATGATCATGTTATGTTTGTATGTTTGTATATTTGCTGAAACATTTCATATATGTTTTTAGAAGTCCAGGTCCATTTGGGCCCATGGAAGCAAACCGATCGAAAATCGAATTATATTAATTTGCTTCTGATCGATCTTTTGGAATTCGGTTTTGAAAAATATAATTTATGATTTAGTTATTTTTTAGATAAACGATTCGAATCACCGTTGCTTACTCCTAAACCTGAGCATGCCTCCCATGTAATTGTCTCCTTCCTCTGCTTTTATTCATTCACGTGGGGGTTCTGACCAGGTTGACCTAAATGAGTCTCCTCTTATATAATTAGTCAATGATGTTAACAAATTGTAGGAAGAACCTAGTTTATTCCCTCCTCAAAGGTATATCTATAACCCGCTTCCTCTAGTACTATCAACATCTAGATTGTTATATGATCTGCGTTATCAAAGCCCTAGCTATAGGTGTGTTTGGCAGCTAAGAAAATGAAAGAAAAGCAAGGAATATGAAACTTATGGTGTTCACATCTCTCGTATGCACTCGTCATCCGTCCGATGAACTCATTTTACTAAATGAGCAATTAAAAGACTGTTGGCCTGATCATTGAGGACCTTCAGGGGCCGGCCCATTAGCTGTTTATATGTCCTATCAATAGGCTTCCATCAGGTTGGCGATTGTTCACATTAGTGGGTGTTGGAAACGAAACACGAAAACCGTTTTTCAAATCAAAGAGTACCTGCGAGAGAATCGAACAAAACGTATAAACTAAAAAACACAAAACATAAATCGCAGACACAGAGATTTTTACGTGGAAAATCCAGATGAAAAAAACCACGGGACGATCGGAGTCCAACCCTGAAGAACCTCCACTAATGGAATAAAGAGATTACACCCTCTACAAGCTCATCACCGATCCAACACGGATCACCACAACTCTTTGGAACAGAAAATAGATTACAACCACAAAAAAAAAGATAATGAGAAATATCCCAAATTGATCTCCTTCTCCGAAACGGCCTCCAATTCTTTTTTCCTATCCAAAGTTGCAATGGCACTCTTGCCACATTTTTTCTCTTATTTTTTTCTCATATTGTTGTATATTGCATGAGCCTTTATATAAACCCTTGCATGAATTAGGGTTTCTATATGGAAATATATATATATATATATATATATATATATATATATATATATATAAGCCAAAATTATTTATAGAAATCTAATTACATTCAATCATATATTTAATGAAAATCAAATCATAAATTAGCTTACCATAAAATGGAAATCCAATTATATAAAAAATTAATTTATGAAATATTCAATCATAAATATATAATTAAAGTCAAAGATGGAAATCCAATATAATATTTGTTTACCATAAATATTCCAATACACGACGCTCGATGCACTTTTCGAGCTTTTCCGACACACGGATGGAGCTTGTCGCACTTCGGGGTATTCTCTACATAGGTTAGGAACCCCACACACTCTAACAAATCTTTCCATTCACAACTATGTGAAGGGGGTCGTCATCCTGACGATCCGCCTGCAGTACTCAAATTTTCTCTTGGAAAAATCTTTGTGACATGTCTGCTCCATTATCATCTGTATGAATCTTCTCAAGCGTCGCTTTCTTCTTTTCCATAATATCCCATATCCAATGATACCGGGTCTCAATGTTCTTAGACCGGCTATGAAATGCCTGGTTCTTCACAACGTGAATAGCAATCTGACTATCGCAAAGCAAATGATACTACTCGTGCTTTAGTCCAATTTTTTGCAACAACTTGTTCATCCACAACAACTCCTTGCAAGCCTTTGTCACCGTAATGTACTCTACCTCTGTCGTCGACAGGGCAACACACTTCTGCAACCGCGACTGCCACGATACTGCTCCACCAAAAAATATCATCACATAACTCGAAGTCGATCGTCTCGTATCTACATCTTCAGCCATATCAGCGTCGGTATACCCAACCAGCTTTGGCTCGTCACCACCAAAAGAAAGTCTTCAATCGATAGTGCCCTGAAGATATCGTAGAATCCACTTGACCCCACTCCAATATACCCTTCCAGGATTGGAAGTATACCTGCTAACTGTGCTAACTGTGCCAACTGCGTGAGTGAAGTCTGGCCTCATACATACCATAGCATACATAAGACTCCCCACAGCTGAGGCATATGGAACCCGCTCCATATCTTTCTTCTCGCCCTCAATAGATGGACACTGCTCCTCAATGAACTTAAAGTTAGCTGCAAGAGGTTACTCACTTTCTTTGATCCGTCCATCCCGAAATGCTGAAGTACCCGATGAATGTACTTCTTTTGGAACAAGTGTAGCAGCTTGGACTCTCTCTCTCGGCTGATCTTCATCCCAAGAATAGTCTTCGCTACGCCCAAATCCTTTATAGAGAAGGTTGCGTCCAGTTGATGCTTCAACTCCGTTATCTTAGTAGCATTCTAACCTACTAGTAGCATATCATCAACTTAGAGAAGTAAAATGATAAAATTATCCTCGGCAAAGTACCTCACAAATACACAATGGTCCGATATCGTCCGTGAGTAACCATGATCTCCCATAAATGACTCGAACTTCATGTACCACTACTTCGGAGCCTGCTTCAGACTATACAATCTCTTCCTCAACTAGCAGACCAAATATGACTTGTCCTTCTCACAGAATCCCTCTGGCTATTCCTCTGTCAGTGTGGGAGTCCATGAAAATGGAAGCATGAGTATTAGAAAATTCCAATAGTGTGTCATGGGTTAAGAAATATCAAGATTGGTCATGGAAGGTATGAAGTGTATCACTGATTAGTGTATTAGTCTGTAAAAGGTTAAGGGGGGATACTTATACCTCAATAGAGATATGGAATTATATGTCTGCCTTTGGGAGTAAAGTGAAGCATGTGTATTATAGAAGTTAATAACTAGTGCAAGTGATCATGAGTTCTAGTGAGAGTGATGAGGTAATCTAATGATGAAGCTAGTGTTACTATACCAAGAGTGCTAGTATTTCTATATCAAGGATTAGTTGAGAAATGTGCTAGTAACAGTAAGTACCTTGTGTGATAATATTAGATTGGTGTATCAGTTAATATGGATAAAAAATTATTGGAAGTAATAGTGCAAGTAATCCAGGCAGTGCAAATTTTAGTACACAGTTGAGGGGTATAGATAATTGGTATATATGTGTGTACCTTGAGTGTTAGAGACCGTGAGTATATATAGGTATACTTAGATAGATGTGGGTTAGAAATGTGTATTAGTATATGAGTGGATGATGTGCATGTGTAAAGATCTGTTGTCTTGAGCATGCTTGAGATGGCACTGTAAACTGACTTGGGTGTCCATCTAGAGTTGTATTAGAGGGAGAAGTACTTAGTGTACTATGTTGCGCTTGGTGTGCACTTGAGTGATAAGAACAACTAGTATAAATAATTGCAGTAGGTAAGAGAGCCATCAGTGGGTATGCTTGTAGTAGAAACAGTGGTACCTAAAATGATAGAGGTATCAAACTTTGGATGCATCATTTGACCTATGGTTATGTTAGAGGTTCTTGGTATCAGATTTTGGTATTAATAGACAGGTGTGTGTAATGTGGATGTATCCATGGATATCTTGTGGACTAGTGATTAGTTGATGTGGGTATCAGTGTATAGGGATGTCACTACCCAATTCTAGAAAATAGGGTATTTTTTTATTTTTATTTGATAAATAGTGGATTGTATTTAATTAATTATATTTATATTTATTTAGTGCTTGTATTATTTTTTTAATGATTGTTTTAGGGTTTTGGCTAGCCTGGACCCATGTCAGACCCTAGTGGACCCATGTCCGACCCAGCCCACACCCTTGTGAGAATTATTTTGGGGCTTAGATTTATTATTTTATTTTTAGGAGGTTAGTGGGAGAGATTTGGAGCTAGTTTGAGTGTTTTTGGAACCCGAAACCCAAAACCAATTTAGGGGAGGGTATTTTGGGCATTTGGAGCTTGGAGAACCCTTTTTTATACATAGCCGGCCCCTACCTACCCCCCTATTCCCGAATTCCAGCAGCAGCCCCCCCTCTTTGTATTCTTCTTCATTTTCCACTTCTTCTTCTTCTTCATTTCTTCTTCTCCATTTCTTCTTCCTTCTTCTCCAAGGTGAGTTCTTCCTTCCATTTTTTTTCTTTCTTCTTCCATTCCTTCTCCTTATGCTAGCCCTAACCTTGCTTTTTTCCAAACCTAGGTGTGAGGAGCTTAGATCTAGTGTGGGAGCTAGATTTGGTGGCTTGGAGCTTGAGGGAGGTGATTTCTAGGGGTTGTGAGACTTTGACCTTGGGATTCTAACTCCCAAGAGATAAAACCTAACTTTCCCCTTGCTAATTATTTTTATATAGTGTAATTAGTGTTGTAGAACCTTCATAGACCCTAAGCCTACCCGTAGGAGGAAGTTGGAACTAGTTTGGTTGAGTTTAGAGACTTTGACATTAGGTTTTGTGTCGATTTCGGGTGGAATCCAAAATTGGCCCAATTTTGGGTGATGCCCTAGGTTAGACGGACCTAGGTAGATGTTGTCGGGTGTCTTGAGGGTGAGTGCGTGTCTCCGTTTGGACACGGGAAGTCGTGTCGCGGAGAAACGGGCGTTTCGGGCAAAATTGGGGCTTTTCGTCGTCGCCGATTCTAAGTGCGTGCGTGTTTCCGCCACGGACCTAGAAACGACACAGAAGCACATTTTTTAAGATCTAGGCATCGTTTAGAGCGCGTGGGTAAATTTTGGGCCGATTCCGAGTTCGTTTGGTGTGCGTTTCAGGAGGTTTTTCGAAACGCGCACCACATGTTCGTCGAAATGACCGAACGGCCATTTCGACTTGGTTTCCTCGTTTCGGGATTGTGCGCACGTTGGGTTAGTATCGGGGTGTGTGTGCTAGAGTTTTTGAGTTATATTTTATATATTTTAGGGTGTTGGTGAGTATCGGGGTCGTTGGGCGTGAGTGGGGCGTGTGGTTTGTGTGTTGTTGTGTGTTGTGTTGTGTTGTGTTAGTGTATATGTGTCTATATATATAAATATATGTATATATTTATATGTATGTGTGTTTGTGTATATATATATATATATATATATATGAGTGTATTTATATTAGTGTGCTTGTGGGTGTATATGTCTATGTGTATATATATATGTACATGTGTAAGTGTGCTTGTGTGTATATATCTTAGAGTGTGTGTGTGTGTATTGATATATATATATATAAATATTTATATGTGTGCATATATATATTAATATAGGTATTTATATATATATATATAGCTATGTATATATTTGTATGTGTGTGTGTGTATTAGTGTGTTTGTGAGTGTGTAGGTGTGTGTGTTAGTGAGTGTGCTAGAATAGATATAAGTGTATATATATATATATATATATATATATAGGTATCTAGTGGTATATATATATGGCTATATATGTATATATATATATATATATATATATATATATATATATATATATATATATATATATATATATATAGAGAGAGAGAGAGAGGGTGATATATATGAGTATAGGTGTGTGTGTGTGTGTGTTTGTAACTAGAAGGGGGGGAGGTCCAGACTGCACAGTAGCAGCAGTTGCTGCCCCCAACAGCAGCAGCAACAAGGGGCAGCAGCAGCAGCAGGAAGCTGCAGCAGCAGCAAGGCTGCAATAGTAGCAGCATCAGCAGTAGCAAGGAGCCAGCAGCAGCAGCAGTGCAAGCTCCAGCATGCAGCGAGGTTTGGGTATAGATAGGTGGTTATGTAGATTGTTAGAGAGATCATTAGAATAGATTAGATAGATGATAGATAGTTAGATAGATAATAAGTTAGATAGATAGATATATCAATAGATAGATAGTTACCTAAATAGGTAGATAAGATAAATAGATAGTTAGATGGCTAGATTAATAGATAGATAGTTAGGTATTTAGATAGATAGATACTAGATAGGTAGATAGCTAGATACTTAGATATATCTATCTAAGATATAGATATTTATATACCTATAAGTTATATATATATAGGTGTATAGGTATGGTAAAGGGTATATATGCATATGTGTGTGGATATATATATACATAGGTATATACCTACTTAGATATATATAAATATGGTAGATATCTATATTACCTAGCCTAAATAAATAACTAGGTATATAATTAGTAGCTAGATAGCTAGCTAGAGGGGTTTTAGAGCGAAACCTCAATACCTTGAGATACCGAGGTATCTCGATACCTTGAGATATTCAAGGTATTGAGTTTCGAGCGGGGTATTTGAGCATTAGCCTAGGAAATGCTTTGGAGTGATTTTTGTATGTTTATATATATATAATTATGCGTGCTAGCTTAGGTTTTAGCGGGTTTAGACGGGGTGCGTGGCCTAGGGCGAGGTATCGGATACCGAGGGTATCCCGGTATCTCGATTAGGCGAGTTTGTGAGTTTAGTAGCTTAATGAGCTCGGTTTGACCTAGAATTTCAGGGGCACCCTAGTTTGACCTAGCTTTGACCATAATTGTCCCCGTTGACCGTAAAAGTCAACGTTTGACCTAGTTTTGACCTAGAGTTGACTTTTTGGACCCCGGGTTGACTTTTTGACCCGATTTTCACCGGTTTGACCCGTTCGACCTAGAATAGCCCTAGAAGCCTATTTTTAATTATTTTATATCAGTTTAAGTGCTTAGAACCATGTTTAATTCTTGCTTTTCGTATTAGGTTCTTGCGACACCGGTCCGGATCTCGATCCTCATCAGTTGCTCAGGACATCAGGCGAGTACCTACCTCTGATAGTTTCCATTTCATGATAGCGTTTATATCACCTATTCTAGAACTGTAATACTTGATTCTGACACATTGTTACACGAGCTGGTACTAGTGGATCCCGTCATGAGATGCTATTCCCCTTACCGTGTTCAGCGGGTACTCTATCACGTGTATTTTATCATGTGCTTCGGGTATTGATTCTCATGTGCTATCATATGCTTCTTGTGCTCTCGCCTTCGTGTGCGCGAGCTATTATCATGTACATAGCGTGTTGTGTTTGGATTCAATGGTATTAGTGGGGGAGGGGAGTAGGAGTTGGTTATGTGATCAAAGCCAAACAGTATTCATGTGTATGTCGGTTATGCAACTCAGGCATAACGGAGTTATCGTAGTATTTTTTATGTGCAACCTAAGCCGATCACATAACGAACTTGTGCTCAAGGTACTTAGCTAGTTTTCATGTTTCTCACCTGCAGTTACTTTTCCACTACTTGTATTATTCTCCAGTTTACTTTGCAGCTACTTTTTGTGCTCCAGCATATATTTATTTCCTGTGCATCTTGATTACTTTTCTATTGCTCGTCATATACACCTTACCATGTATTTGGAGTTGCTTTCAGAGTTATGTACTTCGCTCCAGTCCTGACTGGGCATATTTTTTCCAGAGGATCCTGAGGACTATTGCACGACGTTCTACGGGCCGGGTGTTGACGACTGTTATGACCCCGTGATCGAGGAGGAGTGCGCCGAGGAGACGCCGATCGCACCCTAGTTAGCTAGGTGGGTTTCCTGGGTTATTTCCAGTGGTTTGTATTTTGGATGACTGTACTTATTCTTTTGTTGCTTGAGATGTTGTAGCTATTTGTAGACTTGGACTGTATTATTTTGGATTGTCTTGCTCTTGGTTCTGTTTCTTTGTTTATATCATATCGTGCTCATATTCTTCCTCTAGTTTTTGTGATTGAGATTATTGATATATATATATTGCGTGGTTGTCCTCCTTTTGGAGAGGATTTTATTCACATATATATATTGCGTGGTTGCCCTCCTTTTTGGAGAGGTTATGCCGGATTTTTCTGTGAGATATAGATAGATATGGTTGACCTAGAACGGACCTTTACAACGTTCTACCGCCGATTCTACGGCGTAGGCTGGACGTACCCACGGCTCATACCCAATTTTCGGGTGTGGGTCGTGACACGTTTTTGGTGGTGGCCCATGCAGGTCTAGTTTTAGGTTTACCTGCAATAGGATATAGGCTGAGAGAGAGTGTGTGCTCAATCACAACTAGGACCCTCCCTGATTTCTTTTGTTATCTTAATTTTTCTGAAATTGTTTCTTTTTACAATATTACTGTCCTTCATTGATGTTATCGTTTCTTGCACTATATTGACTTCTTTTGATCTGTGTTCAGGATGCCTCCGAAGATCAGATCTCAGCGCACCGCCCCAGCAGCTGCCACCGAGAGGTCTGCCACCTCTCGACTTGCTCGACTTCCAGCAGCCGCTACCGCTCCACTCGCCACTCCTGCGGTTGAGGGAGCGTCAGTTTCTCTCGGAGATCCCCTTACTCCCATTGATCCGAGAGCCACCCCAGTTGTCCTGGTGGTACCTCCTCCACCACCGCCTGCGCTAGTGGATGCTATGTAGTTGTTCGTATTCTTCCGAGAGATGATGGATGCACAGCACCGCCAGGCTGATGTTATGAGGATGGGCATTGAGAATGCTCATCAGGTGGCTATGACAGCGGTCGACAGGGTGGCTCAGATCCAGCCACAGCCAGAGCAGGCTCAGTATCCTAGGTCGGGTACTATCATCGATTTTCAGAGGATGCGGCCTAAGGAGTTCCGCGGTACAAAGGGGATCCTGTACGCCGACGACTGGATCGAGCATATAGAGGGCATTTTCAGGCTGGCGATGATCCCAGCCAGCATGCAGATAGAGGCAGCGGGCAGCCAGATGTTCGACCTTGCCCTTACTTGGTTCCGCACGGATACACGGATAGCAGTTCCGGGATTGACTTGGGAGGCTTTCAAGAAGCTTTTCAAGGAGAAGTTCTTCCCGGACGTGGCTCTCAGTGCATTGGAGAGTCAGTTTGAGGCGCTCGTCCAGGAGAGTATGCTAGTGGACGAGTATGCAGCGGAGTTCTGCCGTCTGGGCAGATTTGTTGAGGGGTTGTCTGAGGCAGCGAAGGCGCGAAAGTTCCGCAAGGGCTTGGTCATGGCGGTCAAGTCCTTGACCAGGAGCGACCGCGAGGCGACCTTCGAGCAGATTGTCAGCGACGCTCAGAGGGATGAGGATGATTTGGACCTGAAGACGAAGAGGAGCAGAGATGCTTCAGGAGCAGGTAGCAGTGCAGGCCCAGCCAAGAGGCCATTCCAGCAGACCCAGCAGCACCAGGGTCAGGGTCGTGCGCCATTCCGGCAGGCGCCCCAGCAGCAGAGGCAGGGTCAGCAGCAGGGCCAGAGGCAGCCCATCGTTTGCCCTTTCTGTAGGAAGCCAGGGCACGGATGGGACATCTGCAGAAAGAGGCTAGGCAGATATTTATTGTGTGGCACCGCAGATCACCAGCTGAAGGATTATCCTTCAGTGCTTGCCCGTACAGCTCAGGGCGGAGGAGCCGCTCAGAGGGCACCAGCCAGAGCACCTGCAGCGCAGCAGAGAGGTCTGCCTTTGCAGACTCAACAGCAGAGGTTCGCCCAGCACCAGCAGCAGCACCGAGGAGGACAGCAGGGGCGAGTTTTTTCCCTGACAGTAGACGAGGCCGAGCTAGTTGGTGACGTTATCTCAGGTTCTGTTCTTCTTGATTCTATTCCAGCACTTGTTTTATTTGATTTCGGTGCTTCCCATAGCTTTGTGTCTGTATCTTTTGCTGTTAGACACCATCTTGTTGCTGAACCTTTAGCTAGACTCTGCAAGATCACGACCGGGGGTGGTATCATCCTAGTCAGTGATGTCTGCAGAGACCGAAGAGTTACCTTGGAAGGCCGGGAGTTGAGTGTGTGTCTACTCGTAATGCCACTTTTGAGCTACGATATTATACTCGGGATGGATTGGTTGAGTACGCATTGTGCTAGTATAGATTATCGTGGAGGCAGAGTTTTGTTTAGTCCGCCAGGTGAGCCAGAGTTTCAGTTTGCCAGAGGAGCAGCGGAGCAGACCGAGGGAGTCTTCTGCGGAGCCCTGGTGGTAGAGCCTAGGTCACTACATCCACTGATAGAGGAGTATATGGATGTCTTTCCGGAGGAGTTGCCAGGGTTACCTCCGGACAGAGATGTGGAGTTCTCTATAGACTTGGTGCCAGGCGCAGAGCCGATATCCCAGCACGTCTATAGAGTTAGCAATAGTGAGATGGTAGAGTTGAAGAAGCATGTGGATGAGCTTCAGGACAAGGGATTTATCAGATCTAGTTCTTCTCCGTGGGGTGCTCCGGTACTTTTTGTGCCAAAGAAGGATGGGTCGATACGGATGTGTATCGACTACAGGGCTCTGAACAGCCTCACAATCAAGAACAAGTATCCGCTGCCGCGTATTGATGATCTTTTTGACCAGTTGAGCGGAGCGAGGGTGTTTTCCAGGATTGATCTGAGGACAGGCTACCACCAGGTGAAGGTCAGGAAGGAGGACATTCCGAAGACAGCCTTTCGGACCAGATATGGACAGTATGAGTTCTTGGTGATGCCGTTTGGGTTGACTAATGCCCCGACAGTGTTCATGAATCTGATGAACAAGGTGTTCCATTAGCATCTGGACAGGTTTGTGGTGGTATTTATAGATGATATCTTGGTGTATTCGAAGACCCCAGAGGAGCACGAGGAGCATCTGGGGATAGTGCTGGAGACTCTCAGGAAGGAGAAACTTTATGGAAAGCTTTCGAAGTGTGAGTTCTTCCTTGACAAGATTGAATTCCTTGGTCATGTGGTGACTGGAGAGGGTATCTCGGTGGATCCGAGATAGATTATGGCAGTTGAGGCATGGAGTGCTCCGAGTTCAGTAGCCGAGGTCAGGAGTTTCTTGGGACTGGCAGGCTACTACAGGAGATTTGTTCAGGATTTTTCCCGGATTGCAGAGCCGTTGTCCAGGCTGACTCGGAAGGACGTGGAGTTTGTTTGGTCAGAGGAGTGCCAGATCGCCTTTGATGAGCTGAAGAGGAGGTTGACGACAGCTCCAGTGTTGACGTTGCCATCAGGTTCTGGAGGATTCACTATCTATAGTGATGCATCGGGGAAGAGATTGGGTTGTGTGTTGCAGCAGAATGGGAGGGTGATTGCCTATGCTTCCAGGCAATTATGTCCTCATGAGAAGAACTACCCTACCCACGATTTAGAGTTGGCAGCGTTCATTTTTGCTCTGAAGTTGTGGAAACACTATTTATACGGAGAGCATGTGGAGATCTTCACAAACCACAAGAGCTTGAAGTATGTGTTTACCCAAAAAGAGCAGAACATGAGGCAGAGGAGATGGTTGGAGTTGATGAAAGACTTCGACATATCGTTGCAGTATCATCCAGGGAAGGCGAACGTAGTTGCGGATGCATTGAGCAGGTATCCGGTAGCTATGTGCCTGACTACAGATCGTTATCTTCTGGCAGATCTAGAGATCTTAGGCATTGAGGTGATAGTGCCTGGAGTTGAGATGCAGATGTGGGGACTGCAGATTCAGTCAGAGTTGGTAGACTGTATCAGGCTACACAGTTTGAGGATGAGTCCCTGAGGAGCATCAGGGAGCAGGTTCAGATGGGATTAGCAGATAACTTCACCATTGCTGATGATGGTTCCTTGCGGCATGGTACCAGGTTGTGTGTGCCGAGTGGGTCATTGCGCGAGGAGGTTCTCCAGGAGGCGCATCGATCCCAGTACTCTATGCATCCAGGTGCCAACAAGATGTATAGAGATCTGAGACAGCATGTATGGTGGTACGGGATGAAGCGGGAGGTAGCACGCTTCGTATCCCGATGCTTAGTGTGCCAGCAGGTGAAGGCAGAGAGGCAGAGGCCAGGAGGATTACTCCAGCCGTTACCCTATCCGGAGTAGAAATGGGAGCATGTGACCATGGATTTTATTTCTGGACTTCCCCGTTCTCCAGGCGGGAAGGATGCGATTTGGGTCATCATGGACAGGTTGACCAAATCGGCCCACTTTCTACCATTTAAAGTGGGTACGTCTACAGAGAGGCTAGCAGAGATGTATGTGCGCCAGATAGTTAGACTGCATGGAGTTCCAGTGAGCATAGTATCAGACCGGGACAGTCGCTTTACTTCGTATTTCTGGAGGAGTCTGCAGGCTAGCTTGGGCACCCAGCTCAAGTTTAGTAGTGCGTATCACCCGCAAACAGATGGTCAGTCAGAGAGGACCATTCAGATACTTGAGGACATGCTTCGGACTTGTGTTTTGGATTTCAGAGGCTCTTGGGAGGATCACTTGCACTTGGTAGAGTTTGCTTACAACAACAGCTACCAAGCCAGTATCGAGATGTCACCTTTTGAGGCGTTGTATGGACGGAGGTGTCGCACTCCGTTGTCATGGGATGATGTAGGTGAGAGAGCTTTGCTTGGCCCGGAGATGGTGGTTGATGCAGCGGAGAAGGTCAAGCTCATTAGAGATAGACTTCGGGTGGCGCAGGACAGGCAGCGGCATTGGGCCGATAGCCACCAGAGACCTTTGGAGTTTGAGGTATAGCTTAGAATTTAGATTTTGTTCTTGTGTTTGCTTGTGATTGCTTATTTTAGACTAAGTGCAGAGACCTTGTTTGTGCTAGGTTGGAGATCTGGTGTTACTGAGGATTTCTCCGACGCGGGGCACTATTCGCTTCGGTGGTGGCGGGAAGCTTAGCCCACGTTTCGTCGGACCCTTCCGTATCCTCGAGAGGGTCGGCACCGTGGCGTATAGGCTTGAGTTGTCGCCTACGCTGGAGGTAGTTCATGATGTGTTCCACGTATCGCAGTTGAGACGGTACGTGGCGGATCCCAGTCACGTATTGGATCACTTAGAGATTACGGTGGGCCCTACTCTTAGCTATCCAGAGCAGCCGGTGGAGATTCTAGATCGGCGGGAGAAGGTGTTGAGGAACCAGACTATTCCCTTGGTTCGCGTCGCGTGGAGGCATCACTCTCCAGGGGAGTCGACCTGGGAGAGGGAGGATGAAATGCGCGAGCGATACCCCTATCTCTTCGAGCCCTGAGGTATGGTTCTTTCTTTGCATTCCTGTTCTAGTTTCGTCTTTTAATTTCGAGGACGAAATTATTTTAAGGAGGGTAGACTTGTCACTACCCAATTCTAGAAAATAGGGTATTTTTTTATTTTTATTTGATAAATAGTGGATTGTATTTAATTAATTATATTTATATTTATTTAGTGCTTGTATTATTTTTTTAATGATTGTTTTAGGGTTTTGGCTAGCCTGGACCCATGTCAGACCCTAGTGGACCCATGTCCGACCCAGCCCACACCCTTGTAAGAATTATTTTAGGGCTTAGATTTATTATTTTATTTTTAGGAGGTTGGTGGGAGAGATTTGGAGCTAGTTTGAGTGTTTTTGGAACCCGAAACCCAAAACCAATTTAGGGGAGGGTATTTTGGGCATTTGGAGCTTGGAGAACCCTTTTTTATACATAGCCGGCCCCTACCTACCCCCCCCCCCCACCATTCCCGAATTCCAGTAGCAGCCCCCCCCCTCTTTGTATTCTTCTTCATTTTCCACTTCTTCTTCTTCATTTCTTCTTCTCCATTTCTTCTTCCTTCTTCCTTCTTCTCCAAGGTGAGTTCTTCCTTCCATTTTTTTCTTTCTTTTTCCATTCCTTCTCCTTATGCTAGCCCTAACCTTGCTTTTTTCTAACCTAGGTGTGAGGAGCTTAGATCTAGTGTGGGAGCTAGATTTGGTGGCTTGGAGCTTGAGGGAGGTGATTTCTAGGGGTTGTGAGACTTTGGCCTTGGGATTCCAACTCCCAAGAGGTAAAATCTAACTTTTCCCTTGCTAATTATTTTTGTATAGTGTAATTAGTGTTGTAGAACCTTCCTAGACCCTAAGCCTACCCGTAGGAGGAAGTTGGAACTAGTTTGGTTGAGTTTAGAGACTTTGACATTAGGTTTTGTGTCGATTTCGGGTGGAATCCGAAATTAGCCCAATTTTGGGTGATACCCTAGGTTAGATGGACCTAAGTAGACGTTGTCGGGTGTCTTGAGGGTGAGTGCGTGTCTCCGTTTGGACACGGAAAGTCGTGTCACGGAGAAACGGGCGTTTCGGGCAAAATTGGGGCTTTTCGTCATCGCCGATTCTAAGTGCGTGTGTGTTTCCGCCACGGACCTAGAAGCGACAAGGAAGTAAATTTTCTAGGATCTAGGCATCGTTTAGAGCGCGTGGGTAAATTTTGGGCCAATTCTGAGTTTGTTTGGTGTGTGTTTCAGGAGGTTTTCCGAACCGCGCACCACGTGTTCGTCGAAATGACCGAACGGCCATTTTGACTTGGTTTCCTCGTTTCGGGCTTGTGCGCGCATTGGGTTAGTATCGGGGTGTGTGTGATAGAGTTTTCGAGTTATATTTTATATATTTTAGGGTGTTGGTGAGTGTCGGAGTCGTTGGGCGTGAGTGGGGCGTGTGGTTTGTGTGTTGTTGTGTGTTGTGTTGTGTTAGTGTATATGTGTCTATATATATAAATATATGTATATATTTATATGTATGTATGTTTGTGTATATATATTTATATATATATATATATGAGTGTATTTATATTAGTGTGCTTGTGGGTGTATATGTTTATGTGTATATATATATGTACATGTGTAAGTGTGCTTGTGTGTATATATCTTAGAGTGTGTGTGTGTATTGATATATATATATAAATATTTGTATGTGTGCATATATATATATTAATATAGGTATTTATATATATATATATATAGCTATGTATATATTTGTATGTGTGTGTGTATTAGTGTGTTTGTGAGTGTGTAGGTGTGTGTGTTAGTGAGTGTGCTAGAATACATATAAGTGTATATATATATATATATATATATATAGGTATCTAGTGGTATATATATATGCCTATATATGTGTATATATATATATATATATATATAGAGAGAGAGAGGGTGATATATATGAGTATAGGTGTGTGTGTGTGTGTGTTTGTAGCTAGAAGGGGGGGAGGTCCAGACTGCACAGTAGCAGCAGCTGCTGCCCCCAACAGCAGCAACAACAAGGGGCAACAGCAGCAGCAGGAAGCAGCAGCAGCAGCAGCAGCAAGGCTGCAGTAGCAGCAGCATCAGCAGTAGCAAGGAGCCAGCAGCAGCAGCAGTGCAAGCTCCAGCATGCAGCGAGGTTTGGGTATAGATAGGTGGTTATGTAGATTGTTAGAGAGATCATTAGAATAGATTAGATAAATGATAGATAGTTAGATAGATAATAAGTTAGATAGATAGATATATCAATAGATAGATAGTTACCTAAATAGGTAGATAAGATAAATAGATATTTAGATGGCTAGATTAATAGATAGATAGTTAGGTATTTAGATAGATAGATACTAGATAGGTAGATAGCTAGATACTTAGATATATCTATCTAAGATATAGATATCTATATACCTATAAGTTAAATATATATAGGTGTATAGGTAAGGTAAAGGGTATATATGCATATGTGTGTGGATATATATATACATAGGTATATACCTACTTAGATATATATAAATATGGTAGATATCTATATTACCTAGCCTAGATAAATAACTAGGTATATAATTAGTAGCTAGATAGCTAGCTAGAGGGGTTTTAGAGCGAAACCTCAATACCTTGAGATACCGAGGTATCTCGATACCTTGAGATATTCAAGGTATTGAGTTTCGAGCGGGGTATTTGAGCATTAGCCTAGGAAATGTTTTGGAATAATTTTTGTATGTTTATATATATATAATTACGCGTGCTAGCTTAGGTTTTAGCGGGTTTAGGCGGGGTGAGTGGCCTAGGGCGAGGTATCGGATACCGAGGGTATCCCGGTATCTCGATTAGGCGAATTTGTGAGTTTAGTAGCTTAATGAGCTCGATTTGACCTAGAATTTTAGGGGCACCCTAGTTTGACCTAGCTTTGACCATAATTGTCCCCGTTGACCGTAAAAGTCAACGTTTGACCTAGTTTTGACCTAGAGTTGACTTTTTGGACCCCGGGTTGACTTTTTGACCCAATTTTCACCGGTTTGACCCGTTCGACCTAGAATAGCCCTAGAAGCCTATTTTTAATTATTTTATATCAGTTTAAGTGCTTAGAACCCTGTTTAATCCTTGTTTTTTGTATTAGGTTCTTGCGACACCGGTCCGGATCTCGATCCTTATCAGTTGCTCAGGACATCAAGCGAGTACCTACCTCTGATAGTTTCCATTTCATGATAGCATTTATATCACCTGTTCTAGAACTGTAATACTTGATTCTGACACATTGTTACACGAGCTGGTACTAGTGGATCCCGTCATGAGATGCTATCCCCCTTACCGTGTTCAGCGGGTACTCTATCACGTGTATTTCATCATGTGCTTCGGGTATTGATTCTCATGTGCTATCATGTGCTTCTTGTGCTCTCGCCTTCGTATGCGCGAGCTATTATCATGTACGTAGCGTGTTGTGGTTGGATCCAATGGTATTAGTGGGGGAGGGGAGTAGGAGTTGGTTATGTGATCAAAGCCAAACAGTATTCATTTGTATGTCGGTTATGCAACTCACGCATAACGGAGTTATCGTAGTGTTTTTCATGTGCAACCTAAGCCGATCACATAACGAACTTGTGCTCAAGGCACTTAGCTAGTTTTTATGTTTCTCACCTGCAGTTACTTTTTCACTACTTGTATTGTTCTCCAGTTTACTTTGCAACTACTTATTGTGCTCCAGCATATATTTATTTTCTGTGCATCTTGATTACTTTTCTATTGCTCGTCATATACACCTTACCATGTATTTGGAGTTGCTTTCAGAGTTATGTACTTCGCTCCAGTCCTGACTGGGTATATTTTTTCCAGAGGATCCTGAGGACTATTTCCCGACGTTCTACGGGCCGGGTGTTGACGACTGTTGTGACCCCGTGATCAAGGAGGAGTGCGCCGAGGAGACGCCGATAGCACCCTAGTTAGCTAGGTGGGTTTCCTGGGTTATTTCCAGTGGTTTGTATTTTGGATGACTGTACTTATTCTTTTGTTGCTTGAGATATTGTAGCTATTTGTAGACTTGGACTGTATTATTTTGGATTGTCTTGCTCTTGGTTCTGTTTCTTTGTTTATATCATATCGTGCTCATATTCTTCCTCTAGTTTTTGTGATTAAGATTATTGATATATATATATATATATATATATATATTGCGTGGTTGCCCTCCTTTTGGAGAGGATTTTATTCACATATATATATTGCGTGGTTGCCCTCCTTTTTGGAGAGGTCATGCCGGATTTTTCTGTGAGATATAGATAGATATGGTTGACCTAGAACGGACCTTTACAGCGTTCTACCGCCGATTCTACGGCGTAGGCTGGACGTACCCACGGCTCATGCCCGATTTTCGGGTGCGGGTCGTGACACGTTTTTGGTGGTGGCCCATGCAGGTCTAGTTTTAGGTTTACCTGCAATTGGATATAGGCTGAGAGAGAGTGTGCTCAATCACAACTAGGACCCTCCCTGATTTCTTTTGCTATCTTAATTTTTCTAAAATTGTTTCTTTTTACAATATTACTGTCCTTCATTGATGTTATCGTTTCTTGCACTATATTGACTTCTTTTGATCTGTGTTCAGGATGCCTCCGAAGACCAGATCTCAGCGCACCGCCCCAGCAGCTGCCACCGAGAGGTCTGCCACCTCTCGACCTGCTCGACTTCCAGCAGCCGCTACCGCTCCACTCGCCACTCCTGCGGTTGAGGGAGCGTCAGTTTCTCTCGGAGATCCCCTTACTCCCATTGATCCGAGAGCCACCCAGTTGTCCCGGTGGTACCTCCTCCACCACCGCCTGCGCCAGTGGATGCTATGCAGTTGTTCGCATTCTTCCCAGAGATGATGGATGCGAAGCACCGCCAGGCAGATGTTATGAGGATGGGCATTGGGAATGCTCATCAGGTGGCTATGACAACGGTCGACAGGGTGGCTCAGATCCAGCCACAGCCAGAGCAGGCTCAGTATCCTAGGCCGGGTACTATCATCGATTTTCAGATGATGCGGCCTAAGGAGTTCCGCGGCACAGAGGGGATCCTGTACGCCGACGACTGGATCGAGCATATAGAGGGCATTTTCAGGCTGGCGATGATCCCAGCCAACATGCAGATAGAGGCAGCGGGCAGCCAGATGTTCGACCTTGCCCTTACTTGGTTCCGCACGGATACGCGGATAGCAGTTCCGGGATTGACTTGGGAGGCTTTCAAGAAGTTTTTCAAGGAGAAGTTCTTTCCGGACGTGGCTCTCAGTGCATTGGAGAGTCAGTTTGAGGCGCTCGTCCAGGGGAGTATGCTAGTGGACGAGTATGCAGCGGAGTTCTGCCGTCTGGGCAGATTTGTTGAGGGGTTGTCTGAGGCAGCGAAGGCGCGGAAGTTCCGCAAGGGCTTGGTCAAGTCCTTGACCAGGAGCGATCGCGAGGCGACCTTCGAGCAGATTGTCAGCGACGCTCAGAGGGTTGAGGATGATTTGGAGCTGAAGACGAAGAGGAGTAGAGATGCTTCAGGAGCAGGTAGCAGTGCAGGACGAAGAGGAGCAGTGAAGATTAATAAAGAGGTTATGACTGGACAGAGAGAGACAAGGTGCCTTAAATTTCGAGGATAAACATTAATTTAAATAAAGAGTTGAGAATTTAATATGACAGAATTGACGATTTTGTAAATCATTAATTTTTATGAAGATTACGATATGATTGAATTTGTCATTAAATTTTGAAAATTTTAAGAAGATTATCATTATATTTATTTGACTACAAGATATAAATTTAAATTCATATTTTGAAAGTTATATTTGAAGATTTCGTAAGTATTATATTGTTTGAGTATTGTGTGAAAAAAAAAGAATCGAGCAATAAGATCACTTAGGGATTAATGTTTGAATTCAAATTTTTGGGATAAGATTTAAAATTTTATAAATATGCATTGATTGGATTTAAATTAGAGGATTGGATATTAAATTTTTGAGTATTTAGTTATTAACTTAAAATTTTGGAGGAGATTGTGATAAGAATGAAATTTGATTTTAATTTTGAAGATTTTCAGGAATATGATAATTTTAGAATTTTGAAAAAAAATTGTGAAATTACAATATGGATTTACTTCATGATTATATGGTTTGATGAATTAAAATTTTAATGGTAAAAAAAAAACTGTTGAGAATTTTAAATTTCGAGGACAATTTTTTTTTAAGGTGGGTAGACTTGTAACTTCCGTATCCAAAAATTCTTACATAAATATTATTATTAGGTTAATTTGGGGCTATTGGAATTTGTCACAATTTTTTTGGTTAATTAAAAACTAGTAACAGTAATTTTTTAGGACTTTCAAGAATTTATTTTAGTGTCAAACATAATTAAAAATGTCCCAAACTTTTATTTTAGTTCTAAATAATGAAATATATTTTTTAGAATTTTTTGAGTATTTGTAGTATTTATTGGGAGTTATTTAGGCTAATAACTAATTTTTTTAGGACTTCTAGAATTTATTGTGCAAGTCCAGAAATATAGAATAGACCCACGTATTTTTTTAGTGTTTATAATAAAATTATATATTTTCTAAAATTATTTCAAATTTTTAGAATATTTTTAATATTTATTTTTAGTTAATAAAGTAAAACTAATTTTTAGAGCTTCTCCTAATTATAGTAGGAAACCTATGAACATAAAACTATCCAAAGTATTTTTCTAGGGTTTTTGGGTTTAAAATATATTTTTTGTAATTTTTTCAGATTTTTATGATTATTTATAATGTTTATTTTGAGTTATTTAGATTTTAAACAACTTAAATAATGTTTTGATAAAGGCAAATCAAAAACAAATAATATAAACAAACTTATCCAATCAGATTCTGACACGTGTCAGCCTATTACTTTTCATTCAGCCGCATGTCAGCCAATATATATATATATATATATATATATATATATATATATATATATATATAATATAATAACCTTAATTATCCCATTATTTTATAGAGAGAGAGAGAGATTTAAGGGGATTGTCATCTAGGGTTTCCTTTATCTTCCAGATGCCATTACTCATAGCTCCGGACTCCAAACGCGGTCCAGTTTCTAGTATTAGAACCGTATTGAGGTTAGTTTTCTGAATATGTAAATAGTTTCAAGAAATTCTGAATATTAAATTCTGAAAAATTCATAAAGAACAGCATATCCGAAAATAGACGCGTCTCGATATTTTTGCGATTTCGGGAGAACCAGGAATCAGAATCATGAACTGTTCAAAGTTTCGGAAATCTAATATCAAGATCATTGACATATGTTTTTCCTAGGATTTAATATAAAATATTTCAGTGCTGTTAATTCTATAGAAGTTCTAGGTTAACAATCAACCACCGTTGCATAATACGATTTTGTATGTGCAATAATTTTCAAACAAATTTGAATCCGGATGAGCCATAAATTCTAGCATATTTGTGATACTGAAATCTACAGAAAACCATGCATAAAATTTAAGTTTGTAATGGTTGACTTTTCGGTCAACAGATTGTCTCGATTTACGTGCCATGATTGTCGAGTTGATAAAATTTAGTTCCTTTGGACAAAATTTAGAAAATAACCTAAAAATCCGAATAATAAAATTAAAATAAGATTTTAAAGTAATTTTTTTAGAATTAAATAAATTAAAATAAAATATCTTTTGACATGGTAAATTTGTAATACATAGGCTATTTGGACTGTGACTTGGATTCCGATTCGTACCAGCTAAGGACCACAGAAGAGTACATTCTCTGACAGTTTTTATTATATTGATCATCTCTATGATTCTAGTTGTATATCGTACTTGATTCTGATACTATTGATACATGGGTTAGCATCATCGAGACCTGTCACGAGGAGTCGTGATTGGAATCCATCGTGCTAGCTAGGGACGAGAAAATATAAGTAGATTATGTGATCATACCCCACTCTACATGAATCATAGCTCACCCCATACATCACGTCGGGTGCATCCTGACCATTACATGTCTCATAGCCTGTTATGTAGCTCGCATCATAGCTGACCGGATGGTTAGCCTGACCTTACATGAATCATAGCTAATCATTTATAACAAGCCTGATCTGTCCCAAGCCGATCACATAATAGACTGATGTTTCACACACTTAGCTAGATATTTTATTCATGTATTTCCAGTTCATTGTTCTAGCATGTACTTATATTTTTGTTCATTGCTAGTTGTACTATTGATGATGATATATTCTCCAGTATTTCTTATTCCAGTATTTCATACTCACCAGTATTTCTTATTTTTAGTATTTATCTCTATCTTGTATTTCTTTACACTGTATTATAGTTTTTATCAATATACATGGAACTGCTGTTAGTGCTTGTACTTCGCTCCAATCCTGACTGGATAATATTTTTTCAGAGGACCTTGAGGACTTCTGTCCTACACACTATGGACCAGGTGTAGAGGGAGACTACATACCAGAGATCTTAGAGGAGTCCCTTCCCTTAGAGGAGAAACTACCTGCACCTATTTAGACAGTTATATTTTATGCATCTTTGAGACTTATGTTGAGATTTTGTTGAGATTTATATTGAGACTATTGTTGAGACTATTTTAGTGGGTCAGCTAGACTCTAGACTCGTGATGTATTTTGTTTGTGCTTGACTTATGTCAGTACTCCTTATCATTTTATCTCATCGTGCCATTTATTACCTACAGTTATTATGATTGAGCATATATTATGAATTATTGATCAATATATTATTCATTGTCCTCCCTATGGAGTTGAGATTATTGACATGTTGTGAGTTATGTTTAGTAGTATTGAGACCTAGACAGCGTTCTACCGCCGATGCTGCGGCGTAGGCTGGACGTACCCACGGCTCATGCCCAAATTTCGGGTACGGGTCATGACACCTCACAAATACACAGTGGTCCGATATTGTCCGTGAGTAACCATGCTCTCCCATAAATGACTCAAACTTCCTGTACCACTGCTTCGGAGCCTGCTTCAGACCATACAATCTCTTCCTCAACTAGCAAACCAAGTGTGACTTGTCCTTCTCACATAATTCCTCTGGCTGTTCTATCTACAACTTCTCCTCAAGATCACCGTGGAGGAATACCATCTTCACGTCCATTTGCTCGACCTCCAAGTCAAAACTGGCTTCCAATGCTAGCACAACCCGAATAGACGACTGCTTGACGACTAGCGAAAAGATCTTATCATAATCTACGTCTTTTCACTGATCGTAGCCTTTAACTACCATTCTTATTTTGTATCGAGTGCGAGTAGCATCATCTGTCTGCTTCACTCTGAACATCCATCGATTTTTCAAAACCTTCTTGCCCTTTGGCAACCTAACCGGATCATAAGTAGAGTTGGCCTCCAAGGAACTCATCTCCTCCTACATGGCCTCCATCCACTCCTGCCTGTGTTCGTCTTCCATAGACTCTGGAAACTTTCGGGTTATCTCCCGTTAGTCAGTAGCACATACTCACCCGATGAGTATATCGTAGATGGTCGATGCTCTCTATCGCTCATCCTCAATGGAACCACTGGAGCTGGCTGCATACCAACAGCCTCTTTCCCTTCAGGAACTACCTTTACGGTATGCTCATCCTCCTGAGGGTCACCCTAACCACCATCAGCTGGTTGATGATCAAGGGTGGGAGCAACTTCATGTACTGGCTCCCCCATAACTGGATCCTTTGCGATGTCCTCTAAAAATTGTTCGAAGCGAAATGACTCTAACTCAGGCAATTCGTCAGCCTCAGGAGGCATCTCAAAATCCTGAGTGTTGGTCATGGTCTAATCATCAACGAATACCACGTCCCTGCTTCTGTAGAGATTTCTTTCCACTAGATCATAGAGTCTATAGCCAAACTCATCCCGACCATAACCGACAAAGATGCACTGCCTCATCTTCGGCTCAAGTTTGGATCTTCCGTCCTTCGGTACATGCACGAAGGCCTTGCAACCAAACACTTGCAGGTGATTATGTGACGGTACTTTGTCGTACCATACTTTATCAGGCACATCACCCTGAAAAGGAGCACTAGGAGATAAATTAATCATATATGAACCTGTGTGAAGAGCCTCACCCCAATAGCTGCCCAGCAAGTTTGCTTCTGACAGCAAACATTGTACCCTCTCCATCGGCGTCTTATTTATCTTCTCTGCTACACCATTGAGCTGAGGTGTCTTTGGCGGATTCTTCTGGTGTCGTATCCCTTGCTCTCTGCAGTATGTATTAAAGGGACTGATATATTAGCCGTCATTGTTCGACCGAACACATAGCAACTTTTTGTTCGTTTTTCTTTCAACGGATTCCTGAAACTCCTTAAAAGTAGGCAACACATGATCCTTGGTATTTAAGGCATAGACCCAAATCTTCCTGGAACAATCATCAATAAAAGTTATAAAGTAAGAAGCACCACCAATAGATTTTACCCTTATAGGACCGTAGACATCCGAGTAAATCAACTCGAGCAACGCCGGCTTCGTTGAACTTGGGTGTCTTTGGAAAGACACCCTATTTTGCTTTCCCGCCAAATAATGAGTGCGCCTCTCCAACTTTGTAGACTTGAGTCCTGGAATTACCTTCCTGTTCACCAAGTAGCTCATCCACTTCTTGCTGATGTGGCTGAGCCGCCTGTGCCACAACTTGGTAGGCGCATCAGTAGCTGTGTTCACCTCATGTGCCCCATGTGCGCTCCCTTCCATATAGTAGAGTCCGGACCTCTTGCTTCCTTTGGCAATCACCATCGAACCTCTAGAAAGCTTTCACTAATTGTTACCAAAGATATTAAAGAAACCATCGTCATCCAACCTTCCAACTGACACCAGGTTGAAATAGATATCAGGGACATGATGAACATCTTTCAGAATAAGAAATGCATCCGTCTTTGTCCTCAAATGCACATCTCCAAAGGCAACTGCCTTCGACACATCTCCATTGCCCATCTTCAATACTCCAGAGTCGCATGTTGTGTAAGTAGCAGATAGTGCCCTATTATGAGATACATGTGCTGAAGCACCTGAGTCCACCAGCCAAGAGTTGTCACCGCAGGCGAGGTTCATAACTACCGCATCACCAAAATGATCAGATCGCGTCCATGTGCCGAGGCCGCCAGTGTAGTATTCTCGTCCTGTTTTTCCTTGTCGCCCTTCTTCTCTCTCTTCAAGCGAAATAATTTCACTTGATGTGGCCATTCTTGCCATAATGGTAACACTCTGATTTCTCGTATCGACCCTTTGACCTTTTCCTGCTTTTGTCGCTGCCACCGTCTGGACCACTTCTTTTACCCCTTATGCGGCTCTCTGAAACAAGTGCCTCTGAGTGGGATGTTGATGAAGTGCCCTGAGAACGTCTCCGCATCTCTTCATTCAGTACCCCGCTCTTGGCAAACTCCCGACTGACCATGACTTCCGGAGTAAAGGCGGTCATAGACACTCGTACGGTCACCCACGAGTCTGACAATGTACACAGCAGCCATAGTCCCTGAACCTCGTCGTCGAACTTGACTCTCATCGAGGATAGTGGTCAGCCACGCCGTAGAACTCACTCAAATAATCCGTAATGAATATCCCATCTTTATACCGCAGATCCATCATCATCCAGATTAGGAATAATTTATTTATCCCTGCCTTCTTCGCATACAAAGATTCGAGCTAATCCTACAGTATCCTCGCGTGCTCAATACTAGCAACATAGTTGTACACGTTCTCATCAGCAAACTGACTGATGTACCCACACACCTGTATATGCTCGAACTTTCAGTCCTCTTCGAATTTGTTACCGGACCTCTCGAAAGCAAATACCGACATATGCAGCTTCTTGACAAATAGCAGATCCTTCATCTTGCTCCTCCAGTAGTGATAGTTAGTACTATTCAGGTATACCATGCGTACCGGCTTCGCGTCCATCTCTCCTCCCTGATTTCCCTATCAACTCCTAACACCCTTCTGAAATATCAGAACCTGGCTCTGATACCACATAGTACGGAACGAAACGTGGAAACCGTTTCCCAAACAAGAGAGTACTTGCGAGAGAACCGAGCAAAACGCACAAAAAAAAATACCATACACAAATCGCAGACACAGAGATTTTTACCTGAAAAATCCAGATGAGAAAAACCACGGGAAGATCAGAGTCCAATCCTGAAGAATCTCCACTAATGGAATAAAGTGATTACACCATCTACAAGCTCATCACCGATCCAATATGGAGCACCGCAACTCTTTGGAACAGAAAATAGATTAAAACCACGAAGAAAAAAGACAATAAGAAATATCACAAATTAATCTTTCTCTGAAACGGCCTCTAATTCTTATTTCTTCTATCCAAAGTTGCAATGACACTTTTGCAACCTTTTTTTTTCTTTTTTTTTTCCCTCATATTGTTGTATATTGCATGAGCCTTTATATAAACACTTGCATAAATTATGGTTCTCATATGAAAATCTATATATGGAAGCCAAAAATATTTATGAAAATTCAATTACATTCAATCATATATTTAATAAAAATTAAATCATAAATTAGTTACCATAAATTAAAAATTCAATTATATAGAAAGTTAATATATGAAAGATCCAATCATAAATATATAATTAAGTCAAATATGAAAATTTAATATAATATTTGTTTACCATAAATGTTCTAATATATGATTGTCGATGCACTTTTTGAACTTTTTCGACACATGAATGATGTTCGTCGCACTCCGAAATATTTTTCACATAACTTGGTACCCATCCACTCCAACAGTGGCCACCTCAGCCCATGCATAACCTTGACAGTTTTGTAATCCATTCCTCCGAACTCTGAAGTGTGCAGACAATCTTGTATTCCATCAACGAATTCTCAGTACTGACTATTCTTCCTTCAATGAAGCTGCCTGTTATTTATTGTTAGCTAACGTAAGAATAGGAAAAAACAAACAATCGCGACCTACCCCCTGACCCAATTCATGTGCATGTATTATGAACCCTCCACTTGAAGACGCCTAATATTTGTTTATTTTTCAGTTACTCTCGAAGTAGCTGGAGCTTCAGCCATCGTGGGGTCGGCCACCATTCATTTTACGACCCATTAAGGAAGAGATTAGCGTTTACTAAACAATGCTTAATTTGTTAATGTTTTGCTTAAGAGATTAGTTTTCTTGCTTTTGGAGTGGACCTCGGGAGTGCTCCTTTTCTAATGTAGGCCATGACTTTGAATATTGACACCATTGTTTGTTTCCCTTCAACTTACTTTCACGTTGGCATCTCTTGCTTCAATGCAGCTAGCCTAGAGTCTCGCAAAGTTCTTAATTAATCGTAGATTTGCATACTTGATCGTCTGATTATTATGGAAAGGTAGAACACTACATGTTCAGAGATCTCTGTCTGCTACATTGAATTTACAAGCTACCTTTCGACTTTGCTATTATTGCAATTCTACAGTATTTTAAAAATCGAGCCGGTCGATTGAATCGATCAATCCGTGAACCAGTAGTTTTTTCGAGTTGGTTCAATACTAACCCACAAATTTTTTCAAAAACTGAATTTTTTTTGGAACCCAATCGACCCGGCCAGATGGATCACCAAACCGTCTGACCAACTGAATTTTGAACCGATTTGATCCTGACTTTTTAATTTTTAATTTTTTTGATTAAAAATTAATTAAAACTATCAATTTTCAAGAATAGTACAACTTATTAAAAGAGAACTAAAAAGTCATTGCTTTCAAAAAAATTGTCTTTTGATCTCCCTCTATAGTTTTATTTTCACTTTTCTCTTTGACAAATAACTAGCTCGTTTAAAACATATCAACAAATTTGCATGCAATGCAGAAGAGTAACAGTCGCTCTTGGAAAAAACAACAACTGCTCTTTTCATTGTTCCAATGCATTCATTGCATTGCACCTAGTGGTCATGCATGAAAAATTGCAGAAGAGTAACAGTTATTGCATTGCAGAAAAGTAACAGTCACTCGGCTCAATAGTGGTCATGTATGAAATACTATTATACTTAGAATGCATGAAAAGTTGGTACACAAATAATTTAGTTTAGACTAAATTTGGATATTTAATACATGGAATTATACTTTGATATGTATATATTCAATGTAAGATTACAATTCTATATAACTGGTTCAACCTGAGTCAATCCACTGATTAGACCGGCTTGACCCAACCTAGTCTCCTGATCGGTTCAATCATCGGTCCAATTTTTAAAACATTGATTATTGCACGGTCGACTAAAGCAAGTAAAGAGTGAGTAAGATAGAGGTTAAACCTCCAAGAATTCAACAGTTTCCAGTAGGAAAATGCCAAGGCGTCTTGATGGAAAACAAATTTAAAATTTTTTATTATCTTGTAGTTAATTTTATTTATTTTAGATAGTTATTTTTACTTGTTTTATCGGTTATGATTTAGGTCATCTTAGATAAGCCTTTAGAGATTGACTTTATCATCTTTTTATTTCTTTAAAGCCTATAAATAGTTTGTAATCTCGTAAGTTATGGATCGAATAATTGAGAATGAGAAATCAATTTTGAGTTTGTACGGTGCGATGCCAAAACCCTAAAGTGGATCTCTCAATCTTAGTTCCTTTTTCGTCTTTCTGTGTTGACGTCTCCAACAGTCTCGAGTACAAAAGTTAAGCATCGAGATCCAACGACATCTACTCGTCATTCCAAATATGGTATTCTTGTCTTTCTTTTAAAATTATTTCTGATAAATATATAATAGTTATTATTCACATTTTAATTAAATCTTTCGCGCACAATTTTTTCAAATCCCTAATTTAATAAAATTCATCTCTCATTTTTGGTCTTCGTCCCGCGTCAAATTGCTATCAGAGCTAAACCTTGATTTAGAAAATATTTTATACACAGGTAAGACCCAAACAAAATATCTACACAAAATTTCTCGCAAACTTTTTGTGCGATAATCGTTAATATATATATGATAAGATGCTTGCTGAAATAAAAAAGGTGTTTGAAGAAATTTTTAATCATAATAAAGTAGAAACTAATGCTAACGGTGATCAAATATCCTTAAAAGAATCATTAGTAGAACCTACATTGCCTGTTGTAGAAGAGTCACCAGTTAGATCCAAGTCTGAGTTTAGGTCTAGATTTAAACCATTAATCAATTTTGACATTTATATAACATCCCTGGAAGAATTAAATAATTCTGATTATTTCAATGAAATTAAAGAACCTATTGGGTCTTCCAAATATTTTGAACGTGTCCCAATAATCAATCCGATGAACAATTTCTATTATTTATTTATTATAAATAAACGTAATAGTTTGCATAAAATAGTAATTGATTGTAGGAACGATTATTTGCTTCTTTGGATACATCGACACAACCACCAGTTATTGAGGAGCTTTATGATAGATCATTATTGGACATTCTGTTTCTTCCACCTCCATAACCACTAGTGCCACCGCTGAATTTTGTCGTCTTGTCATAAGCTTCAATATTGACTACCTTGTCGAAGTAGAGGCCTCCCCCATGGCCGATTTGGAGGACATCACCAGGAGAATCATTCTTGGATTTAACTCTTAAAAGATTCACCAGGAGGTGAATTTTTCGAAGCCGAAGAAAATGATGGAAAATAAATTTAGATTTTCTGTTATCTTGTAGTTAATTTTGGTTATTATAGATAGTTGTTATTTTTATTTGTTTTATCGGTTATAATTTAGGTCATATTAGATAAACCTTTAGAGATTGGCTTTATCTATCTTTTTATTTCTTTAGAGCCTATAAAAAATTTATAATCTAATAAGTCATGGATCGAAGAATTGAGAATGAAAAATCTATTTTGAGTTTTTATGGTTCGATGCCAAAACTCTAAAGTGGATCTCTCAATCTTATTTTCTTCTCTGCTTCTGACGTTGTCGTCTCCAACGATATTTCCTTCTCCGCTTCCAATGGTATTCTTAGTTATTATTTTTATATTTCTATTATATTATTTTTCATAAATCAATAATAATTGATTGTTTATATTTTGTTAAAACTTTCGCGTACAAAAATTCTTAAATCCATAATTTTGTAAAAAATATTTTTCTTTTCGGTCTTCGTCCCACGTCACGTCTGAAAATAGTGTGCCTTAACCATGATCCACGTGTCAATGGTAGCAAGTCGCATATGATTTTTCTTAGAAATAATTTGAGTCAAAACTACTATGACCTTTTTTAATAGTTAAACACAGAGTATGGTAATATATACAAGTCTAGGTCCAAGTCTATATGTACTTCTCTATAGTTCTCTATGGAGCCCACCCGCAGTTAGCTCGGGCCTAAACATCCTTATATGATTGGTACTTGATCTACTTGATGGGAACACAAACGCGGAAACAGTTTTCCCAAACCAAGAAACTGCGAGAGAACCAAGTAATAACAATGCACAAAACCAAACGCCAAACCACACAAAAAAATCACACGCATACACGAACAATTTTTACGTGGAAAATTCTTACGAGAAAAACTACGGGACGATCAAAGTCCAACCCTGAAAAGCCTCTACTAATGGAATAGGAAATACACCGACTCCTTACAAACTTCTCACCGATCCAAACGGACCAACACAACTCTTTAAAATAAAAAATAGATCACAGACACACGAAGAACAGAGATGATAAGAAAAGAATTACCTGAAGCCGATCTCCACTTCAAAATAGCCTTCAATCTCTTTCTCGCTCCTTCCAATTTTGTAAAAGCACTCTTGCTTCTTTTTGCAATATTTTTGAGATATATTTTAGAGTTAGAAAACTCCTAATATATATAGCCTCAAACCCACAACTAGTATTTCTATTATACATAAGAATACCCAATCCAAATCCAAATCCATTACGGTATTTATATTATATGTGGGAATACTAAATCCAACTTCGGGTGTTTTTCACATAGGTTGGGAACATCACCCACTTAAACAAATCTTTCCCTTCCCAACTAGGTAGAGGAGCTCATCATACCGTCGATTCGCCTACAATACTCGAACTTCCCCCTTGGTAGAACCTTCATGAACATGTCTTTTCCATTGTCATCTGTATGAACCTTCTCAAGCGTCGCGTCCTTCTTCAAAACTATATCTCATATCCAATGATATCGAGTCTCAATGTTCTTGGACCGACTATGAAATGTCTGGTTCTTCATAAAGTGGATCACATACTAGCTATCACAAATCAAAGTGTATTGTTCTTGCTTTAAGTATACTGCTCTTGCTTTAACCCTATTTACTGCAACAGTTTCTTCATCTACAACAACTCCTTGCAAGCCTATGTTGTTGCAATATACTCGGCCTTTGTCGTCGATAAGGCAACACACTTCTGTAACTATGACTGTCACGATACCGTTCCACTGGCAAACATTATCATATAGCCTGAGATCAAATTTCTTGTGTCTACATCTCCAGCTATGTCAGTGCCAGTATATCCGACCAGCTTTGCTCGTCACCACCAAAAGTAAGTCTCCAATCGGTAGTATTATAATCAACTTGACAATACTCTAATGTATCCTCCCAGGATTGGAGAGATACCTATTAACCGTGTCAATTGCGTGAGAGATGTCTTCCCTTGTGCACACCATGGCATACATGAGACTTTCTAATGCTGAAGCATGCGGAACCCACTCCATATCTTTTCTTCCATCCTTGGTAAATGGACACTGCTCCATAGTAAACTTAAAGTGAGTCGCAAGGGGGTTGCTCATTTTTTTGGCCCGTCCATCCAGAAATATTGAAGTGCCCGATAAATGTATTCTTTGGGGACAAAAGAAGCAGCTTGGACTCTCTCTTTCTACTGATCTACATCCCAAGAATAGCCTTCGCTACGTCCTAATCATTCATAGGGAAGGCAACGCCTAGTTGGTGCTTCAACTCTGCTATCCTGGTGGCATTCTGATCCCCCAATAGCATATCATCTACATAGAGCAAAAGTATAATAAAATTTTCTTCGGCAAAGTACCTCATAAAAATATGATGACCCAAACTGGTCATACTAAACCTGATTTTGATAATCGACTAAACAATGATCTGGTATAATGCAATACGGCACAAAAACTGAATATCGATGCATTGATGTAACATCACTGAAGTCTAACTGCTACTTGGATAAAATAGTTTTTTAGAGTCTAATTTTTATATTATTGAGTCTAAAAAATGATGTACATCAAATCGTACTTGGCAATTAGAGGCTCATCCATTTTCATGTATCTCAGTCCAGCTCAAATAGCCTAAAACCTGAACAATAATATTCTGGAAATAGGTAAACCAAACTCGGGAAGAACTCGGTCTGGGACCGGGCCCGGACAGAACTCGGTCAGCCAGATTTGGAAAATCCTAAAAACTTGGTCTCCCTACAGACCAAGAGCTCAACGTTGAAATTTATGAACGTTGGGGACTGAACTCGACCCGAACTCTGTCCCCTCAATATCCTATAAATAGAACTCCATTTCCACCATTTCAAATCATCTTATTTACTTTTACATCTTTTTTTATCTGAGATATAATCTTCTCCATCTCCAAAGTAACAGCTTAAGTTTTTAAGTTCCAAGTTTGAGTCGGTTTAAAGTTGTTCGAGTTATACAAAGTTTAGAAATTTTCAAGATTACCCTCATTTCAAGAAGCTTGAAGTCGGCGTGCTCTTCGTATCACAACATGAGTTGTAAGAAGTTGCAAGTCTTCGGATCAAAGCTTGCTTTCACTTGATAGTTCATTCAACTTCGAGCAAAAGTTTTCGGGACTGGATTAGTCCTTCACGAGGAAAACCAGTATAAAAATATTGGTGTCATCTGGTTGCTCTTATTACTTTACTTACTTGCAAGCATAGTTTTTATATTCTGCTTATTTATATTATTGCTTGCATAGTTAGTAGTTTTTTATTTACTTAGTCAAACTCATAATTTTTTAGTTGGTAATTATTGACACAAACTATATTCATCCCCTCTATAGTTGCCTACAATTGGTATCAGAGCAGGTTCTTTTTTATTAGATTTATAACTTAAGAGTAGAACACATGGCAACTGTGAAATATATCTTTACTAGTGAAGGCCAATCCACAAATATGCCTCCTCTGTTTGATGGAACCAACTACACTTAGTGAAAACACGTATGGCTTTCTATATCAGATCACTAGACTTTGACCTTTGGTCAATAGTTGAGGACGACTACAAAAAGCCTGCTAGAATATCGTAGATGGTAATCTCATAGATAAGCCTAAAGACAAATACACTAATCTGGAAAAAAAATAATCCAGTCTTGATGCTAGAGCTGTAAATGTTTTATTTTATTCCTTAGACAGTACTGAGTTTAATAGAGTATCTACATATACTACTTTATATGAGATCTAAAAACTTCTTTAAGTAACTCATGAAGGAACTTCACAAGTGAAGGAAACCATGATCAGTAGGCTTACTCAAGAATATGAGACTTCTAGAACGAAGCTAAATGAGACTATTATACAAATGTTTACACATTTTCTTAATATCATTAATCGTCTCACTTCTCTTAAAGGTTTACAGTAATCATAAAAAGATTCACAAGGTTCTAAAAGGACTCACAAAGAATAAATGCCAACATAAATGCTTATATTTCATAAAAATACATGCTTTCCTCCTTATATTGTAGTTTATACTCATTGCCTCATTTTAATGCTTGTCACATAATTTATTCCATGACCCCGGTAATACTATCCATGTCATGCATTCATCTAGTTCTCCCCGTAAGACTATATAATAGTTGTTCTGTGTAAGTACTTGAAAGTATCTAGGACCGTTGGGTCGCTAAGGCATCTCCGAACTAGGAGATTGCACCATATCAAGTTTAACTCTGAACGAGAATCATGTCAAGTAAAACAAGAATCATAGCTCGTGGAGCATACTTGTTCTGAACAAGAATCAAGAATAAAGAATCAATATGTCATGTCATGAATCCCGTGAATCTGAAACCCTAGACTTGCATAGTTATAGACAACTCATGCACGAGGTAATAACATGGATTCCTCGAACGATCATCGGGGCACCGGGATCGTTACCATCCTAGGAGGAATTTGATTATTGCGTGATCAAATTGGTAGGATGCTCTCCGGTTTGGGGCGACAGAATATATTCAGTGGTCGGGCCCTTGGTAGTATATCCTACACTTGGATAACCCGTCTGACTCCATGATCTATGGTAGTCTTACCATGTTTGGTCAGGATGATGGGTAACGCCCAATGACACTTGTGCTATACCTCATCTTCGTCCGAGACTATGCATCGTCCTTTATGGCTAAGCTAGTGACCTCATATTCATATAGATAAGTCATCCTCGCTTAGCGGCAATCTGTGTGCGAGTCATTGCATCACATCCAGTAATCTTAAACACCTGAATGATTATGAGTATAAGATATCTATACATTAATTGAATAACCTAAGCAATCTATTACAACACACCCGAGTATCCGTGTAACTCGTGCACCTGAAACAAGCCCTCGCTCATGATACTTATGTTTGCTTATGAATTTTTCTTGGATTTTATTATGTATATACACGTGCTTGGTTTAACTTGGTTTTCTTGGACAAGGACAAGGAATGATGAATGTTAAGTTGGTAAGTCTCACCGTGTTACTCTTATATCGTATAGAGCACGGTCATACAAGTTAAGCTTTTTACTATGACATAAAACTGATCCTAAGCCAAGAATAGAAAGATAACTTAATAGATTGTGCACAAAACCTATATAACATGTTTGGATTTGTCGAGCGGGTGAGAAGCCTCCCCACCAGTGCATTCATATACTGATAACCACCAGATTGCTTGCAGGGTGCAGGAGAATCTCGTTCGGTGTAAAAATCTCATTCGTGCATGCTAAGGCATGGAGTTCACTTTGGAGCCTTGGAGCGTTGCATCCGGAGCTAAAGCTTATATACAAGACATAATATTGAACATCGCCTATGTATCATTCACAAATATTGCCAATTGGCACATTTTTATTATTTCAGAGAGATGGAGGACTTGAGTGACTTATAATCTCGGCCTAGCACCTCTTGTAAGACTTGTTCATTGTCAATAAAGTGCTTGTTTTACTTCTATACTTGTGTTATTCAATGCTTCCACTATTGACGACTCTGTGAACTTGTTACCAATCGCCTGTTCGTTTCTTATTCTGCTGCACTCGGACTACCTGTGCGACTCTGTGGCTTTGTTATTTTATCGCATGTTTGGATCATGGCCTTGTACGGGCGCAGCTTACGCTCATGGGACATCACGTCAAGATAGGAAAGATCGTCTCGCGGGAGCACTGGCACGGTGATTTTTGCCTAGCTGGGACGGCCGATTACCTGTGAAAGATCGGGGCATGACACATATGGCATAAAAGCGAAGCCATCGACTCTGAAGAAGAAGATGAAGAACCTCATGACATTGCAAATGTTTGCTTAATGTCTTTTGATCAGGTGTCCACTAACCCTCTATATGAAGAATTTACTTTTGATGAACTTTCTGATGCCTTTAGTGATCTTCTTGAAGGTTATATGAAAGTTATAGATATATATACAAGTATGCGAAAAAGAAAATAAAAGTATACGAGATTGAGATTGACATGCCTTCCTTCTTATTAAATAAAATAAGAGAGACTCCTTTTACTAGTGACACGGAAGAAATTTTTGCACTTAAATTAAGTTTGCATGATGCTCTAGAAAGTATTAAAAAGAAAGAACAAGAGTATGCAGAACTCAATGAAGTATATGGAATTGAAAAAAAGAAGCACAAAATATCTGCACAAAGAATAGATTTATTTTCTGCTAAATATGATGATGCATGTGCTAACTCTAAAAAGTTAGATATTATGCTAGAAAAGCAGGTAATCCAACCTACAACTCAATCTAACACTAGGTTTGTGATTTACCATAAAGTCACACATGAATAACACTACCAAAGAAAGAAAACAAAACTAATGCTACTCACAATCACGCTTTCTTTTACACATATCCACGAAAGACTCACCATACTTCACATACCCATGTTTACACTGCTGGACCAAGTACAAACACCTCTGCAACTTGTCATTACTGTGGTTAACAAGGACATATCTTACGACAGTGCATAGTTAGAAGATTGGTAGACATGTATATTTGTATGGGTACCAGAGACTAATATTTTTTGACCCTCAAAGATAAGGGTACCAAAGGTCACATCTACTCGTATTGTAGGTGGGCTAACCCTCGCATGCTAGAAGTAAGTAGATTCTCGATAGTGGTTGCTTACGATACATGACTGGTGATGCATTTCTATTCTCAATGATGTCGATGAAGAAAGAATGATATGTCTCCTTCGATATTAATTTCGGAGGGAATATAATAAGTAATGGTACTGTAGGTACTCCATCATATCCAATTATAAAAGATGTTTGTCTTGTCACAGAATTAAAACATAATCTGATTAGCATTAGCCATCTTGCTGACTAAACGAGTAAGTACTTATTCTTCTACTAGAGATTTAGTTGCAAATGTTACTTTTATTTCACAAGTAGAACCTAAAAATGTAGAAGAGGCCTTTAATAATAAATTTTGGAAACCTAAAAAAATCTTTTATAACAAGTACTTACTTGTTAAACCAAGTTTTGAAATTATTTCCTAGACCTAAGGGCTCCTCCTCTATAATTGGCACCAAATAGGTATTCCAAAACAAACTTAATGAGGATGAACAAGTTACACGTAACAAAATAGGTCTCGTAGCTCTAGGCTATAATCAGGAAGAGAGCATTGACTATGACGAGACATATTGTACTGTTGTGAGACTTCAGTCCATTCGTATGCTTTATGCTTTTACAAAGATTCATAATTTCAAACTATTTCAAATAGATATTAAAAGTACTTTTCTAAACGGTTTCATAAAAAAAAAATTGTGGCTCAACCCCCTGGTTTTAAATATTTTAAATTTAAGAAATTTTGACTTACCTCCCACTGTATTTACCCATATTCAGGGTACACCCCACATTGTTTCTATAATGTACAAGTCCCCCCACTTTTGATGGAATTCGTCCAGAATTGACAGTCAACTTATTTGACCAATTTTTTTGACGAAAATGCCCTCCCCATTTTCTTCTTCCTCTTTCCTCCTTCCCCCTCCTCTCAGCCACCGCTGCCCGCCCCTATTCCCGCTCCCCCCCTCTCTGCCACTGTCGCCACCCCTGCCCCCTCCCGGCCATCGTTGTCGACCCAGCAGCAGTCGCCGGGTCAAGGCGAGCAGCAGCGAGCGCACGGCTTGAAGATGAGCATGCGGTACGGCGACTGCTGTTGATGTTGTTGCTGCTACGGTGCTGCTGCAGGGGCGGGTGTCGTTGGCGAAGAGGGGGGGAGGTGGGGGGTCAACAGCAGCGACCGCGGTCGGGGGGGGGGAGGGGGTGAGAGGAAATTGAGAAGACGAAGGTATTTTCGTCCATTTTTTTGGTCAAATGGGTTGACCGTTACTTTTGGACGAATTTTGTCAAAAGTAAGAGGACATGTACATTATGGAAACAATGTAGGGTGCACTATTAAATATGGTAAAAAAAAGTGGGGTGTAAGTCAAAATTTCTCTTTAAATTTACAAATTATGTTTTTAAGTTGCGTAATGCTCTGTATAGACTCAAACAAGCCCCACGTGCTTGGTATGATCGCCTCAGTTTCTTCCTATTGAAAATAGTTTTTTTTAAAAGTTGACACGAAAATGTTTATAAAATAAAAGATGACACAATTTTGTTTGTACAAATATATGTTGATGATATCGTATTTGGGTCGACTAATGAATTACTTTGCAAAGAGTTTGCTATGTGTATGTAGAGTGAATTCAAAATGAGCATGATAGAATAACTCAACTTTTTCCTCGGATTGCAAATTAAGTAGAGTTTACAGGGAACCTTTATCAATGAAACAAATTGCACAAAGGAACTGCTGAATAAATTTGACCTCAACAATGTAAAACCTATCGGAACTCCAATGACCACATCAACAAAGCTTGATCTGGATGAAAGTGGCAAACCGGTTGACCAACGTAAGTATCGAGATATGATTGATAGTTTATTATATTTATCTGCTAGTTGTCCCGATATCATGGTTAGTGTTAGTCTTTGTGCTACATATCAAGCTAATCCTAAGGAATAATATTTGTGCACAATTATGCATATCTTCTGATACCTTAAAGGCACTACTTCAGTAGGCTTTTAGTATCCTAAAACTAATTTCAACACATCTTTGGCCCTATACCCCTTTGTTGTGAAAGGCATTTTGGTCATTTTACCTTCTAAGCAGGATTCGCAGAATGGAAGTGCCTCTAATTTTAATGAACTCAAAGGTCCATCTTTAACTAGTCTTTAAATCCTTCTTAGATTAATATATCCCAACCGCAATTGCCAAAGATATGTTTGGTTCATACAAGAAGGTTCTTTTCTCTTATTTAAGTTAGAAAATATGTTATTCATTTCCATAAGTTGCATTATGGGTGAAATAGGATTAATGATATACAAATTATCAACTAATGCACTAGAACAAATAAAATGCTTATTTTTTCTAATAATAATATTATCATTAAAATAAACTGAATATCCATCCTTAACTAGCATAGAAACAGAAATTAAATTCCTTCTAAGTGAAGGTGCATAAAGACAATCTCTCAATGTCAAAGACTTATTTCTATCAAAAGATAAAAATAATATCTCATATTGCAACGGCTGCTACTTTTGTAGCGCCACCCTTGAACAAGCATATCTCTCCATCACTAAGCCACCTGGTTTCCTGAAATTCCTACAATGAATTGTAGACATGATTAGTAACTCATGTATCTACACACCAGATATCGGTAGATAATACCGCTAAATATGTTTCAATTATTAGTAAAGGAGATATACCTTCTTTACTCCCTTGTTTAAGAAATGGACAGTCACTCTTCCAATGTCCTTATCCTTTGCACTTGAAACCATTGCCTCTTAACTTTTTCACAATGCCTTGAGGTCTCATGCCCTTCTTTGTTGAATTTGCTTATTTTTGAATATTATTCTTTATCTTACCGCCTTTCGGTAGAAGCCTTTTCAGTAACATAAATATGATCATTCTGCCTTATGAGAGCCTCAGCATCCTGCAGTTCTTTCGCAAGTTCTGCCAAACTATACAACCTTTTTTTCATGTTGTAGTTAAGGGAAAAATATGTCAAAACTTTTAGGCAGAGTCCTGAGAATAATATCCACCTGGGTTTCTCCATCAATTTTAGCTCCAAGGATCTCCATCTCATTCAGATGACCCATCATCTTAAGAACATGATCCCTTATTGGCGTCCCTTCAACCATAGTTATATTCATCAAACTCTTCATAGCAAACTGCCTAGCTGCCCTACTCTGATGTCCGAAGAGTTCCTTAAGGTTGTACATCATGTCATAAGCTATTGCCATGGCCTGATGCTGATGTTGCAGTATATTTGACATAGATGCCAGAATATAACCTGCGCCATCTCATCTGCCTTGATCCACTTCTTGTAAGCCTCTTTGACTCTTCATCAGAATTAGCATCTGGCTTAGGAGAACATTCCTCATGGAGTACATATTTGTACTCTTCAGCAGTTAAGACAATATCCAAGTTACGTTTTCAGTCAATGTAATTAGGGCCAGTAAGTTTGTTTTCTTTCAGAATCACCATAAGTGGACTGAACGAACCAAATTTTGAAATCCTGATAATCACATAAATAATAATTATGTAGGAAAAAAAATTTTAAACTAAAAATATATTAATTCCCTCAAAACAATAATAAAAAAGTTCACCAACACCTTAAACACCATAAATTTAATATGCTACTATAATGTGGACGTATACTAATTCAATATTTGTCCAAAAATATTTTTCCAATTAATTTTACTAGCATGTCAACCTAACTTTATGATAAATAAAATTAAGTTGTTTGTCTTTGCTTTGGTCCTATAAATAATAGCAGTGACTCTGATGGGGAGGATACTATTATTTGTATCTAATGTACACCATTACTTAATACTAAGTCCATTACTTCGTAATGTATTTCTTCAGATGGAGAAGTAAACACACACTAGGTAATTTTCTTTACTTATCCCAAAAGAAGTTTGTACTGGTGATCCAAAATTATACATCACCTACAAACCAGTAATGGAGACAATAGGATTTATACTAAAAAAAATTTTCTCCTACTTAGTTATTTAACAATGAGGGTTTTTCTACTAGTTGACGCATATCCATGTTGTCCATTATTAATGCGGGCATAGTTTTTTTTTTAGGTTTGACCGTCTTTTTCATTCATCAAAAATTATGTCTGCCTCTGTGTAAACCCCCAGAAATTTTTTAGATTTTAAAAATAAATTTTCTAGAATTTTCGGTGATTTTTAACTAATTAAATCAATTATTTTCTGGTATTAAGTATTTTTTAAATATGTTTATTAAATATTAAAATATTATGAAAATAATATGTTTGGGTGTAAAATAAAATATTAGACATACGATAATTTTCCTAGATTTTATTGGACCCTGAAAATATTTTTAAAGACCTAAAAACTAAGTTTTAAATAAACCAAATTAAATCCTAGAAATAAACCTGGTTTATTTCAAAATAAACCAAACCAACCCGAATCGGACCGGATCGGTCTAACTAAACCCAACCCAATCTTTATTGGGTCAGATCCGGACCCAAAATCCAACCCGACCCGAACCCGACCGGAACCCAAAACCCAACCCGACCCGAACCCGACCCGAACCCGACCCGCTACCCTGCTACAGTAACTTCCCCCCCGACCCTCGCCGGCCGATGCGAATCCGACTGCCGCCCGTAACCGCCGTCGCCTTCCCCGCGATCGTTTTTGCCCTCTCATCGCCCGTTTAGCCCCCGCCTTCTTCGCCCGTAACCGTCCAGCTCCTCGCCCTATATAAACCAGCCTCTCCCCGCCGTCTCCACCACCAAACCACAACCGTAGCCTCGCCGTCCTCCGCCTTTCAATCCCGAGCAGACCCCTCTCCGCCTTCCTCCTCCAGATCCGCCAAAAACCCCTTCTCCATCGACCTCCCCGCAGCGTCTCCCCTTCACTGTCGTCCCCGGCCAGCCCCCGAGCTCCACCAGCCTCCACAACATCTCCTCCTCCTGCTCTCCTCTACCACCAGAGCCGACATCCCTCAGCCATCGTCCCCGGCAGCACAGTACCAGCTGCCCTAGCCGCCCCGCTCCGTCGACCTTCGCCGTGCCCACCACCGGCGTCGTCCCCGGACAGCTTCGCCTCCGCCTGTACCGCCTTCGGTGAGGCGAGGCAAGCCGCCTTTGCCTCCCTCAGCCCCGAGCAGCCCGTCGGAATTCGAACCCTAACCCTAACCCCCCGCTGTGTCGTAGTGTGTCGTGTCACCTCGCAGACACGAGAAATCCTCGTTCGACGGAGCCCTGTTCAGGTACCCTTTTCTCTCTCCTCGTTTCCCCATTTTTTATTCCGTCTGTTGTAACGCAAACCCTGTATGACCCTCTCGATGTCCGTGTAACCCGCTCGGTGTCTTGCGTCCTGTGGTGATCGCGAACTGCGATCCAAAAACAGGAAAATAAATACCCAATTTTCCCCCGGAACTGAGTGTGCCCCGCCAAATGGGACGACTTGGTCACGTGCGGTCTTCACCGAAATGTGCGCGCCATTAATACGGACGTGTGGAATTTCATAAAAGTTGATTTGGAAGTGCGTGTACACCAGAATTAACGCGTATCCGTCGACAACGTTTCGTATCGGCCAGTTCTGAAAATCATTGTAACTTCGTGTACACACGTCGGATTGAAACAAAACTTGCGCTATTGGACTCGTAGCAATTCGCTGGTCCTGTGACCCAAGTTTAGTTTAATTCTGAGAATATTGATAAAATTGAGTATCGTGGGCCCCGCGGCTCCACTTGATAGGCGATTTTGTGATCGGGTCATCGAAATCCGGTTCTGGAAGTTTCGTTGGGTTCGTTCATCGTTCTGGACTTGTTGACACTAAGTTTGACAAATTTGGATACTATTGTTTCTGACACATTTTTCGGTGCGAAGCGGCCCACATGTTGACCCCGCTTTGACCAGAAACGGTCATTTTTGCCCCTGTGTCCAAATTGGACTCAAGGACAGACATTTCTAGCTATTTGAAGTCTTTTGAGCATGATAGTAATACCTATTTCAGCAATCGAAGAAGTACCTGCAGAACCCGCTGAAACCAGAGCCGTAGTTGGTAACCAAAACCCAGGCAAGTGTACCTTGCCCTACTTGCAGCATCTGTTTATACTATTTTCTTGATTTATGACTATAAGATATCTATTCAACCTAGGACCGTGTGACATTACTTAGCGTCTGACTAATATTTGGGTGTCAACACTGTACGCAGAGTTGTGTAATGTCACCTAGACATGGTTATCGAGACACTATATATTTTGTACTTGTCTTATCAAGTACGTCATACCTCAGGACACCTGACACTATTCATGAGACATAATTTTTCTGAGATATTTATGGTGATTCTGTATAGGATATAGGATTTGGACATATACATTATACATGCTTAGATTTTTTATGACTTGTTGCATTAGATATGATTTTGCGTGACATGGACATAAGACATCGTGAACCTGTGACGTGTGATTACATTGGGTGGAGAGAGTTTTACCATACAAAAGGCCGATTATATGTATATATATTACTTTACTGGAGGTGCCTTAGACTCTGACACAGAGCTTTGGCATATTTACTGGCCCTTCGAGAAAATACTGCTATGGGTTTCCCCGACACAGATACTGTAGTAGTCTCAGCCTGATTATGAATAATGCTCTCACTTGCATGTCACATAGCTGGTTATATAGTTTACTCTGTTGCTTCATTTATTGTTGTACTATATTTATTTTGGCATGAGTTATTTTGTACCTTGCTTTGTCCCCTGATGACGTAGATCTGGATTATGTCCCCAGGATTAGCGGAGGAGATCTATCCCATGGTGTACGGGACAGGTGCAGTCTTTGGAGCAGTACTAGAATCCGAGGACGAGGTGGTCGCTAAAAATTTCTCCTGAGTATATGCATATCCTATACTCAGTTATTTCTATTGTTAGACTCTTTATTTCTAGTCTTTTAAGTTGATGTATCAAACTCATTATCGGGTTGTTCCCCGATTTATTTACTTACGACTTGATATTGCTTTATATTCTGATATTGTGTATTTATTTCTGTGGATAAGATTAGTAAACCCTGATTATTGTATTACAGCTTAAGTATATCCTGATGGGTCCATTAAATTGGATTTGCCCATCTTTGTGTGCTGCTGGCCATTGCCACGTGTCTAGTCCCTCAATATTTTGGGACTGGGGCGTGATATAGTTTTTGTGGTGGCCCATATAGGTCAACGACTAAATTGCTTTGATTTCAACTTAGGGACTGCGCAAGCCTACAGTAAGAATAGGATAAGGATCTCATCCACTTGCTTGAATCGTTCTTGATATCTATATCGAATTCAAATTAAAATTTTGACTTGCATCTTGCCTTGATTCCTGTGCACCTCTTATAGTTTATTTTTGAGCCTCTTATAGTTTATTTTTGATGCAGAGTAATATAATCACGAGCAAACAACGAAACTCCAGCAAGAACACCAATAGGTGCTGTAGCCACCTACAGAGAAGATGAAGTGACGCCATTGAGTGGAGATCCCTCTACTTACCGAAGCAGCCAACCAAATCAGCATACTTTTAGATTTAAGCGTGATGACATCCCACCGCCGCCACAGTTCATTCCACCAATGCTCGTATTCCTAGAAGGGCAGACTATGGACGGGCAATAGATATTTTAAATGATCTATACAATGGTGCAAGCTCAACAACAAATTTATCAAGAGGCTCAACGTCACGAGGCAGAGTACTTGAGGAACAGCCTAGTAACTGCATTGGAGCAGGCCAACCTACCAGCTCGACGGCCATCGACGGGCTCTATCACTGATTTTTGCCAACTGAAGCCACAAACTTTTTCTGGCAAGGAGGAGCCCAGTAAAGTTCATGAGTGGCTCACAAATACTCAACATCAATTAGAAGCAGCTGAGCTTCCAAGGGAGCATTGGATGACTGTCGTCCGGATGCAGTTGACGGGCAATGCACATCACTGGTGGCTATCTGAGGAGAGACGGCTCGGACCAAACTGAGTCACTTGGGTAGAGCTTGCTAGACTCTTTCAGAAGATGTACATTCTATCTACTGCTTGATCAGAACTTCGGGACAAGTTCAATCGTCTCATTCAAGGCAGCATGACAGTGGAAGAGTACAACGCGGAGTTCATTCGACTGAGTCACTTTGCCCCTTTCCTGATCCCGACAGAAGAAGAGAAGGTTGAGAAGTTCTTTGATGGACTAAACCTTGAGCTACAGAGAATGATTGGATCCGTTGCACCTACTTCGTACACGGACGTCCTTGCTGCAGCCCGACGTATGGACTACGTCACCAGGAGAGAGTCCAACCTAAAACGGCCTTCCATATCAGCACCAACCCGAGCACCGTATGGAAAAGTTGCAAAGAAACCTCATTTGCATCAAGCACCACAGGGAGCTGTATCCAAATCCTTAGCTCTTTCTACCTGTCACTACTGTGGCAAGGTAGGCCATATTGAGAAGGAGTGTAGACGTAAACTGGGATTATGTTTAGCTGACGGATCCAGTCAGCATTCAGTGAGGGAATGCACTGAGCGTCGAGAAAGAGCACCAATAGTCAACCAACAAGCTCTACCAGCACCAGGAGGATATCAACCAAGGCCACCCTCGGTGCCTCGAGCAGCACCCTTCCAGCAAGTCCAGCAACAGCAGAGGGCACCACCTCAAGGACGCGGACAAGCTTTCGTAATAACTTTGGAGGACGAGCAGACTCGTGGAGTAGCTAATGTGCGTAAGTTATCATAGCTATCTATTTCTAGTATAGCTTTAGCTCATGCCTATTGGTTTGTGCATTAGCCTTGACCTGGTAGTTTTAAACTTGCTAATAATTAATAACCTAGTTTTTCTAAAACTGTAGTTTTCTTACTAGATTTCTTTCACTCTAGAAATTGCATAACTTCTATTTGCTTAGGAAAATGATTCCCTAGGTATTTTTGTTTAAATCCTCAACCTTTGATTCTCCTGAATCATGATTCTTGACAGTAATGTGCTTCGAACAATGCTTGCAACCGTATCATCTCTGTTGACCAATTATTCTTTGATTGCGAGGATGCAATCCTCTTAAGGGGGGTAGATTATAAACCCCCAGAAATTTTTTAGATTTTAAAAATAAATTTTCTAGAATTTTTGGTGATTTTTAGCTAATTAAATCAATTATTTTCTGGTATTATGTATTTTTTAAATGTGTTTATTAAATATTAAAATATTATGAAAATAATATTTTTAGGTGTAAAATAAAATATTAGACATAGGATAATTTTCCTGGATTTTATTGGACCCCGAAAATGTTTTTAAAGACCTAAAAACAAAGTTTTAAATAAACCAAATTAAACCCTAGAAAAAACCCGGTTTATTTCAAAATAAACCAAACCAACCCGAACCAGACCGGACCGGTCTAACTAAACCCAACCCAATCCTTATTGGGTCGGATCCGGGCCCAAAACCCAAACCCGACCCGAACCCGACCCGCTACCCTGCTACAGTAACCGTTCCCCTCCCGACCTTCGCCGACCGTTGCGAATCCGACCGTCGCCCGTAACCGCCGCCGCCTTCCCTGCAGCCGTTTCTGCCCTCTATCCGTCCGTTTAGCCCCCGCCTCCTCCGCCCGTAACCGCCCAGCTCCTTGCCCTATATAAACCCGTCTCTCCCCGCCGTCCCCACCACCAAACCACCACCGTAGCCTCGCCGTCCTCCGCCTCTCAACCCCGAGCAGACCCCTCTCCGCCTTCCTCCTGCAGATCCGCCCAAAACCCCTTCTCCGTCCTACTCCGTCGACCTCCCCGCAGCGTCTCCCCTTTACCGTCGTCCCCGGCCAGCCCCCGAGCTCCACCAGCCTCCACGACGTCTCCTCCTCCTGCTCTCCTCCGTCACCGGAGCCGACGTTCCTCAGCCATCGTCCCCGGCAGCACAGTAGCAGCTGCCCTAGCTGCCCCGCTCCGTCGACCTCCACCGAGCCCGCCACCGGCGCCGTCCCCGGACAGCTTTGCCTCCGCCAATACCGCCTCCGATGAGCCGAGTCGAACCGCCTTCGTCTCCCTCAGCCCCGAGCAGCCCGCCGAAACCCTAACCCCCCGCTGTGTCGTAGTGTGTCGTGTCACCTCGCAGACACGAGAAATCCCTGTTTCGTGGAGCCCTATTCAGGTACCATTTTCTCTTTCTTCGTTGACCTATTTTCCATTCTGCATGTTGTGACGCGAATCCTGCGTGACCCTTTTGATGCCTGTGCAACCCGCTCGGTGTGTCGCATCCTGTGGTGATCGCGAACTGCGATCCAAAAATAGGAAAATAAATAACCTATTTTCCCCCGTAACTAAGTGCGCCTTGATCGCGAACTGCGATCCAAAAATGGGACGACTTGGTCGCGTGCGGTCTTCACCGAAAGGTGCGCGTCGTTGATACGGACATGTGAGATTTCGCGAAAGTTAATTTGGATGTGCGTGCACACCGAAATCAACGTGTATCCGTCGACAACGGCCTATATCGGCCTATTCTGAAACTCGTTGTAATTTTGTGTACACACATTAAATTAAAACGAAACTTGTGCCATTGGACTCGTAGCAATACGCTGGTCCTGTGACCCCAGCTTGGTTCGATTCTGAGAACGTTGACAAAATCGCGTATCGTGGGCCCCGCGGCTCCACTTAACGGGCGATTTTGTGATCGGCTCATCGGAATCCAGTTCTGGAAGTTCCGTTGGGTTCGTATCATCGTTCTGGACTTGTTGACACTAAGTTTGACGAATTTGGAGACCATTGTTTCTGACACATTTTTCGGTGTGAAGCAGCCCACATGTGGACCCCGCTTTGACTAGAAACGGTCATTTTTGTCCTTGTATCCAAATTGGACTCAAGAACAAGCATTTTTAGCTATTTGATATCTTCTGAGCATGATGGTAATGTCTATTTCAGTAACCAAAGAAGTACCTGCAGAACTCGCTGAAACCAGACCCGCAGTTGGTAACCAAAACCCTGGCAAGTGTACCTTGCCCTACTTGCAGCATCTGTTTATACTATTTTCTTGATTTATGACTGTAAGATCTCTGTTCAACCTAGGGCCATGTGACATTACTTAGCGTCCGACTAATATTCGGGTGTCAACACTGTACGTAGAGTTGTGTAATATCACCTAGACATGCTTATCGAGACACTATATATTTTGTACTTGTCTTATCAAGTACGTCATACCTCAGGACACCTGACACTATTCATGAGACAAAATCTTCCTGAGATATTCATGGTGATTTTGTATAGGATACAGGATTTGGACATATATATTTTATATACTTAGATTTTATTATGACTTGTTGCATTAGATATGATCTTGCGTGACATGGACATGAGACATCGTGAACCTGTGACGTGTGATTACATTAGGTGGGGAGAGTTTTACCATACAAAAGGCTGATTATATATATATATATATATATATATATATATATATATTACTTTACTGGAGGTGCCTTAGACTCTGATACAGAGCTTTGGCATATTTACTGGCCCTTCGAGAAAATACTGCTATGGGTTTCCCCGACACAGATCCTGTAGTAGTCTCAGCCTGAGTATGAATAATGCTCTCACTTGCATGTCGCATAGCTGGTTACATAGTTTATCCTATTGCTTCATTTATTGTTGTACTGTATTTATTTTGGCATGAGTTATTTTGTACCTTGTTTTGTCCCCTGAAGACCTGGATCTGGATTATGTCCCCAGGATTAGCGGAGGAGATCTATCCCGAGGTGTACGGGACAGGTGCAGTCTTTGGAGCAGTACCAGAATCTGAGGACGAGGTGATCGCTGAGGATTTCTCCTGAGTATATGCATATCCTATACTCAGTTATTTCTATTGTTAGACTCTTTATTTCCAGTCTTTTGAGTTGATGTTTCAAACTCATTATCGGGTTGTTCTCTGATTTATTTACTTGTGACTTGATATAGCTTTATATTCTGATATTGTGTATTCATTTCTATGGATGAGATTAGTAGACCCTGATTGTTGTATTACAGCTTAAGTACATCCTGATGGGTCCATTAAATTAGGTTTGCCCATCTGTGTGTGCTGCTGGCTATTGCCACGTGTCTAGTCCCTCGATATTTTGGGACTGGGATGTGACACTCTAGACTGCTAAAAAATAGCATCTCATCCCACATCAGAAACAACCACCATCACCATTACGATAGATCAAAAATTTAAAATTACAATAATCCTATGACTCCCGAAGGAATTTACACATAATCTAGATTAAAGAAAATTAAATAAATAAGCATGATCAACCCTCATAATTTTAATTATATCCATGAACAACAACAGTCATAAAATACCGTGGATTTAAATCATAGAAACAAAACATGCACACAGACCATAATAATTGGATCTAAGATGATTGCAAAATCAAGTTAGAACAGATCTACATCTACCGACTACTTTTTAATACGAGTTTTATTGGACAACATGGATTTATCAATTGATATAAAAATCTAATACCGGCTCTGATACCAATTGATGGAACTGGGGATCCCCAGGACCGCAGATTGATGTGCATACCGATCGATAGAAGATTAACAAGTTTAATAAGTGATCTAACCCTTCAAAGGTGGAAAGTAGGGTTCATGAATTATACTTGAAGTAATGAGAAGAAGATGAAGGTTTTCAGCAACCTTGATCAGTTAGCGACCCCAAGATCTTCTGCTCGTATTTCTTCTATGGATTGGACATCTTGTGGGCGACGATCTTCCAATATTTTCTTACGAATTTGGAGAAAGCTGCTTACTCTTTTATTACTTCCATGACACCAGAAAATAAAGGATATATATAGGCTACGGCAGGGACCACGAGGAGAAATTAGGGTTAGATCTCCTAACGGATCTGGGTATCCCATGTTCAACCGCAACACACAATTCTATCCCGTTAATAATAGTTCGGTCCACTAAAGGGATATTTTTGCACTACCTTCCTAATCCCAAATTACGATTATGGGCTCTTTCTTATTATATGCTTGTTTGTCTCCCCATATTAAGATATTGAATGTCCGTCGATCAAATTAAGTTACTGACAATTATATTGATAGACATCTTTTATACTTAAGTAGTACCACTTAACTTTATTTTTCATGTCGAATATAATCCACCTACAGGGTTTACATGACAATCCTTATGAGTTCCTTAAGGGGACATCATCAACCCTGTAATCCCCCTGATTTTTCAAAAATTGATAATTTAGAATTTTTCCCAATTTACTGTAATTTTCTGATATTTTTCTGTAATTAAAATCAAAGTATTTGGTAATTAAAGGATTTTTAAATGTTATTAAATAATTAAAATATCATGAAAATAATATTTTCTAGTGTAAAATGAAAAACCGGACATAGGATAATTTTTCGGGAGTTTATTAGACCCCGGATGGATTTTTAAAGCTATAAAATCTATTGATTAATTAAACCTAATTAATAAAAATCGGTTCACCTAAACCCATAATAAATCGACCCAGACCGGCCGGTCTACCCGAACCGGCCCAACCCCTTAACGGGTCGGATCCGGGTCAGACCCGACCTGGCCCGTCAAACCCGAACCCGCAAGCTCTCATCTCCTTCCTCCCCGACCGCTTAGCCGACCCTGCCGCTTCCGCTCGCCGCTCCGGCCAACCCGTCGCCATCTCCTCTCCCCGGCCGTTCCTCTCCCCGTTAAACCGCCGCCTACCCCTCTCCCTCTTTTGCCCCTATATAAAACCCTTCCTCCTCCTTCCTTTCCCCCGCTGACCTACTCCTCCTCCCCGTCGTGCCTGCGCCACCGCTCCCCTCGCCGTGCCGCCAGCGCCGCTGTGCCCCGCCCTCGCCAGCGCCGCCCCGACCTCTCCTCCTCATTCCTCCTCCTCCCTCCACCCTCGAGAGCAGCTGCAGCAGCGGGCCAGAGCTCCGCCGAGCCCCGGCCAGCCTCGACACGGTCGTCGACGCTGCCTCCGGCCGCCTGCCACGCGCCGCCGCCTCCGCCCAGCGTCGCCAGCGCCGCCCCAGCCCCTTCCGGCCGGCATCCTCCGCCACAGCTCCGACCAGCATCCCCAAACCCTAACCCTAGGCAACTCAGGACACGGACACGTCGAGTCGTGTCGGACACGAGAAAATGCAGCTTCTCGAGCCCTGTTCAAGTACATGTATCTCTCTCCTCGTAGCTCTATTTCTTGTTCCGTCAGTTGCATCACGAACCCTGCGTGACCCCCTCGGTTCCCGTACAACTCGTTCGGTGCATCGCGACCTGTGGTGATCGCAAAATGCGATCCAAAAACAGGAAAATCAACGCCCTGTTTCACCCCGGAACTGAGTGTGTCCCGCCAAACGGGATGACTTGGTCGCATGCGGTCTTCACCGATACGTGCGCGTCGTTGATACGAACGTGCAAAATTTTGCAGAAGCTGATTCGGATGTGCGTGCACACCGAAATCAATGCGTATCCGCGGATACCGCCCCGTATCTGACCTTTCCGAATCTCGCTGTAACTTAGTGTACACACGTCGGATCGAGACGAAACTTATGCCATCGGACTCGTAGCAATACGCTGGTCCTGTGAGCCAAGTTTGGTTCGGTTCTGAGAAAGTTGACAAAATTGCGTGTCGTGGGCCCCACATGCTCCACTTGATGGGCAATTTTGAGAACGACTCATCGGAATCTAATTCTGGAAGTTTCGTTGGGTTCGTATCATCGTTCCTGACCTGTTGACACTAAGTTTGATGAATTTGGAGATCTTTGACCCTGACGCGTTTTTCGGTGCAAAGCGGCCCATAATTGGACCCCGTTTTGCCCTAAAATGTTATTTTTGCCCTTGTCTCCAAATTGAACTCAAGGATAGGCATTTTTAGCTGATTAATATTTTCTGGATCTGATGGTGATATCTATTTCAGCAACTGGAGTACTGCCTATAAAACCTACGGAAGTCAGAGTTATAATTGGAGCCGGAACCTCAGGCAAGTGTACCTTGCCAATACTGCAGCTTTTGCTACTTATTTCCTTGACATATATAATTGTTGTACATACTTAACCTAGGACCGTGTGACTTACTTAGCGTCCGATTATAGTCGGGTGCCAACACCGTACGCGGGTTGTGTAAAGTCAAATCGAAATGGATACCGAAACCCTTTGTATTCTCGTACTTGCATTATCAAGTACGTTATACCCAGGACACTTGACACTATACATGATAACAGAATCTTCCTGAGATATTCATGGTGATTCTGCGTAGGATGCAGGATTGACATAGACATTATATTCTTAGTTCATATTATGACTTGCTGCATTAGTCTTGATCTTGCGTGTCATGGACATGAGACGTATGATTACATTGGGTGGGGAGAGACACACGGGCTACAGGCTGATCATATATATATAAAACCCCTATTATTGCGGTGCTCAAGACTCTAAGCCCGAGCTTGGCCCACTACTTGTTATTACTGCTATCGGCTCCCCGACACAGAGCTTGTAGTGGTTTCAGCCTGAGTTTTTAGTGATGCTCTCAACTTGCATATCACTTAGCTGGTTATCTAGTTCACCCTATTATTTCATTTCATTGCTGCACTGCTTTTATTTTGGCTTGTATTATCTGTACCTTGCTATGTCCCCTCAGGACCTGGAATGGATTATGTCTCCAGATTTAGCAGAGGAAATCCACTCCGAGGTTTACAGGACAGGTGCTTTAGCAGGAGCAGAGCAGGTTCAGGAGCAGGCACTGGAGCAGAACCAGGAACCGAGGACTAGGTGATTGCCATAGATTTTTCTAAGTATATGTTCTTCCATACTCAGTCAGTAATGTTATTTACTTTCTTGTTTAACAAACAATTGTAACAGACTTGATTATCGGGTTGTTCCCCGATTTAATTACTTATGACTTGGTATTGATATTTTATTTTCTTTTGTTGATTTGATATATTCTTCTGTGCATGAGATTAGTTTTGACATAATGTATTAGTAGACCCTGATTATTATTGTAATACAGCTTAAGCATGCCCCGATGGATCCATTAATTTGGATTTGTCCATCGGTGTGTGCTGCTGGCCATTATCACGCATCCGGTCCCTCGATATTTTAGGACTGGGGCGTGACATAATTTTTGTGGTGGCCCATGCAGGTCAACGACTAAAATTGTTTGGTTTTAACTTAGGGACCGAACAGGCCTGCAATAAGAATATGATAAGTTTTTAGGATCTCATCCACTTGCTTGAAACGTTCTTGATATCTGTATCGGATTCAAATAAAATTCTTGACTTGCATCCTGCCTTGATTCTTGTGTGCTTTTTATAGTTTATTTTGGTTGCAGAATTATGGATCCACAAGCCGGCGATGAGACTCATCCAGCAGCACCACAAGATGTTGTGGTTAACCACGAAGATGAAGTGATACTAGTGGATGAAGGTCAAATATCACAACAACTCAGTCCAGCAAGACAGAATGCCTCGAGAATCTCGGAAGATGACGTTCCACCATCAACGCAGCTTGCTCCTCCGATGCCTACCATTCCACAAGGGCAGGCTATGGACGAACAACAAATGTTTCGAATGTTCTACGCGATGATGCAAGCCCATCAGAAGGTTCATCAAGATGATCAGCAAAACCAAGTGGAGAAGTTCATCGACAGATTTAGCTCGGAGTTACGGAGATTAATCAGTTCAAATGCACCTACCTTAGACGTGAACGTTCTTGCTGCAACATGACCCATGGAGTGCAACACAAGGATCGAGTCCAGCTAGAAGCGGCCATATGCAACAGCACCAGACCAAGCACAACAAGAAAGAGTTACAAAGAGAACACAGCTGAATCCACCACTTGCACTAGTCCTCCCTACTTGTCACTATTATGGCAAGGTAGGCCATCTCGCTAAAGAATGCCGATGCAGACTGGGACAATGTCTATCTTGCGGATCCAAAAAGCATTCGGTAAGGGATTACCCTGAACATCGAGAGAAAGCAGTGATGATTCAACAACCAGCCCCAACAGCACCAGCCGGAGCACCACAGAAAGAAATTGCAAAGAAGTCTCAACTGCAACAACCACCAGAAGCATCTCCGCAAGTACTGCCTATCTGTCAAAACTGTCGCAAGAGAGGCCACATTGAGAACGAGTGCAGACGTAAATTAGGATTATGCTTGATTTGCGCGTCCAACCAGCATTTAGCCAAAGATTATCCTCAACATCGAAAGAGAGCACTGATGATAAACAGACAAGCACTACCAGCACCGAGGCCAGCCTCTCCAGCATTAGAAATAATGCATACAGAAGCTGAAGGAGTTCTACCACATGCCCCAGGAGAATATCTGCCAAGGCCACCCTTGGCACCACAAGCAGCACTCTTCCAGCAGGCTCAACAGCAGCCGAGGAATCATCTGCAAGAACGCGGACAAGCTCCAGTGATGACTTTGGAGGATACGCAGATTCATGGAGTAGCTATTACGAGTAAGTTTTTATAGTTTTCTGCTTCTAGATTTGCTTTAGTTCGTGCCTGCTGGTTCGTGACCCTAGACTTCACTGACAGTTTTAAATTGCTAATAATAGATAACCTAGTGTTAACCTAATAATTTATTTTGAACTTGCCAATAACTTAGAATGTTTATAAATGATAACCTGATAAGTTTTTAAAGGATAAAACTGATTTTCTAAAACTGTAATTTTCTAGATTTCCTTCATTCAGGAAATTTCATAACTTTTTAAAAAATGCTTAGGAAAATAATTTCCTAGGTGTTACTCTAAACCTTGATTCTCCTTGATTTTGATGTGCTTCGAACAATGTTTGCAACCGTGTCATCTCTGTTGACAGGTTATTCTTTGATTGCGAGGACGCAATCCTCTTAAGGGGGTAGATTGTAATCCCCCTGATTTTTCAAAAATTGATAATTTGGAATTTTCTCCAATTTACTGTAATTTTCTGATATTTTTCTGTAATTAAAATTAAAGTATTTGGTAATTAAAGAATTTTTAAATGTTATTAAATAATATTAAAATATCATGAAAATAATATTTTCTAGTGTAAAATGGAAAACCGGACATAGGGTAATTTTCCGAGAATTTATTGGACCCCGGATGGATTTTTAAAGCCATAAAATCTATTGATTAATTAAACCTAATTAATAAAACCCGGTTCACCTAAACCCATAATAAACCGACCCAGACCGGCCGGTCTATCCGAACCGGCCCAAACCCTTAACGGGTAGGATCCGGGTCAGACCCGACCCGGCCCGTCAAACCCGAACCCGCAACCTTTCATCTCCTTCCTCCCCGACCGCTTAGCCGACCCTGCAGCTTCCGCTCGCCGCTCCGGCCAACCCGTCGCCGTCTCCTCTCCCCGGCCGTTCCTCTCCCCGTTCAACCGCCGCCTACCCCTCTCCCTCTTCCGCCCCTATATAAAACCCTTCCTCCTCCTTCCTTTCCCCCGCTGACCTACTCCTCCTCCCCGTCGTGCCTGCGCCACCGCTCCCCGCGCCGTGCCGCCAGCACCGCCGTGTCCGCCCTCGCCAGCGCCGCCCCAACCTCTCCTCCTCTTTCCTCCTCCTCCCCCCACCCTCGAGAGCAGCTGCAGCAGCTGGCCAGAGCTCCGCCGAGCCCCGACAAGCCTCGACACGGTCGCCGACGCCGCCTCCGGCCGCCTGCCACGCGCCGTCGCCTCCGCCCAACGTCGCCAGCGCCGCCCCAGCCCCCTCCGGCCGGCCTCCCCCGTTGCAGCTCCGGCCAGCATCCCCAAACCCTAACCCTAGGCAACTCAGGACACGGACACGTCGAGTCGTGTCGGACACGAGAAAATACAACTTCTTGAGCCCTGTTCAGGTACCAGTATCTCTCTCCTCGTAGCTCTATTTCTCGTTCCGTCAGTTGCATCGCGAACCCTGCATGACCCCCTCGGTTCCCGTGCAACCCGTTCGGTGCATCGCGACCTGTGGTGATCGCAAAACGCGATCCAAAAACAGGAAAATCAACGCCCTGTTTCACCCCGGAACTGAGTGTGCCCCGCCAAACGGGACGACTTGGTCGTATGCGGTCTTCACCGATACGTGCGCGTCATTGATACGAACGTACGGGATTTTACAGAAGCTGATTCGGATGTGCGTGCACACCGGAATCAATGCGTATCCGCGAACACCGCCCCGTATCCAACCTTTCTGAATCTCGCTGTAACTTAGTGTACACACGTCGGATCGAGACAAAACTTGTGCCATCGGACTCATAGCAATACGCTGGTCCTGTGAGTCAAGTTTGGTTCAATTCTGAGAACGTTGACAAAATCGCGTGTCGTGGGCCCCACAAGCTCCACTTGACGAGCGATTTTGAGAACGGCTCATCGAAATCCAATTCTGGAAGTTCCGTTGGGTTCGTATCATCGTTCCTGACCTGTTGACACTAAGTTTGACGAATTTGGAGACCTTTGACCCTGACGCGTTTTTCGGTGCAAAGCGGCCCACAATTGGACCCCGTTTTGTCCTGAAATGTTATTTTTGCCCTTGTCTCCAAATTGGACTCAAGGACAGGCATTTTTAGCTGATTAATATTTTCTGGATCTGATGGTGATGTCTATTTCCCTAACTGGAGTACTGCCTGCAAAACCCACGAAAGTCAGAGCTACAATTGGAGCCGGAACCTCAGGCAAGTGTACCTTGCCAATACTGCAGCTTTTGCTACTTATTTTCTTGACATATATAATTGTTGTACATACTTAACCTAGGACCGTGTGACTTACTTAGCGTCCGATTATAGTCGGGTGCCAACACCGTACGCGGGTTGTGTAAAGTCAAATAGAAATGGATACCGAAATCCTTTGTATTCTCATACTTGCATTATCAAGTACGTTATATCCAGGACACTTGACACTATACATGATAACAGAATCTTCCTGAGATATTTATGGTGATTCTGTGTAGGATGCAGGATTGACATAGATATTATATTCTTAGTTCATATTATGACTTGCTGCAATAGTCTTGATCTTGCGTATCATGGACATGAGACGTGTGATTACATTGGGTGGGGAGAGACACACAGGCTACAGGCTGATCATATATATATAAAACCCCTATTATTGCGGTGCTCAAGACTCTAAGCCCGAGCTTGGCCCACTACTTGTTATTACTGCTACCGGCTCCCCGACACAGAGCTTGTAGTGGTTTCAGCCTGAGTTTTTAGTGATGCTCTCAACTTGCATATCACTTAGCTGGTTATCTAGTTCACCCTATTATTTTATTTTATTGCTGCACTGCTTTTATTTTGGCTTGTATTATCTGTACCTTGCTATGTCCCCTGAGGACCTGGAATGGATTATGTCCCCAGGTTTAGCAGAGAAAATCCACTCTGAGGTTTACAGGACAGGTGCTTTAGCAGCAGCAGAGCAGGTTCAGGAGCAGGCACTGGAGCAGAACCCGAAACCGGGGACTAGGTGATTGCCATAGATTTTTTTGAGTATATGTTCTTCCATACTCAGTCAGTAATGTTATTTACTTTCTTGTTTAACAAACAATTGTAACAGACTTGATTATCGGGTTGTTCTCCGATTTAATTACTTATGACTTGGTATTGATGTTTTATTTTCTTTTGTTGATTTGATATATTCTTCTGTGGATGAGATTAGTTTTGACATGATGTATTAGTGGACCCTGATTTTTATTGTAATACAACTTAAGCATGTCCCGATGGATCCATTAAATTGGGTTTGTCCATCGGTGTGTGCTGCTGGCCATTATCACGCATCCGGTCCCTCGATATTTTGGAACTGGGGCATGACAAACCCGATGTATTGGGACGTGGATTCCTTTTATAATCAACAGTCCATCATACACGCAATATTATTACCCAATTCATAGAGGTTTTTTGACCCATAATGAATCTCACTCTTTTAAGAGTCAAAGTAATGCATACTGCATATACATGTCTGTTATTATACCCGGATTAAGAGCATAAGTATCCATAATAACAGAGGTATTTGTTCTCTTGTAGTTTATAAAAAAAAAACAACCTCAAGTGGTCTAGTTCAAAACATAAAAGTGTACTAGTGTAAACCTATAGTCAAGATAGACTAATACTAGATTACACCACAATATTTTTAATGGTTTTTTCAAGTCCATCTAGGTTGTGAACTATTTATATATTCCACAGAGAACTGATAATATGATATTCTGTATGATACCACACACTATATTATCTACAATATAAAATATCAGACACTTGCATTAACATTATAACAAATAAAACATGCAAATATTTTCCCATATGATTCTCATTTAAAAATAAAGAAATATAGTAAATACAAAGCGATAATTTTAGTATATAACCCTAACAGCAATATCCAAGACATTGTATTGTCGCTCATATGATGGACTCCTATTGAGATAGCTTTCAGATCTTGATGCAAGACGGGTACTCCGTGAAGCTCACGATAGTGTTTGTGGAGAACACCAACGAGGCCCTAAATTACAAGATAGGCTCAAAAAGCTAGGTTATTACTAGCCTACCATGTTAGCCGATGTTGTAGACTTTGCTAAAAAATATAGAGCATGTCAAATTCATGTTTATTTTATCCACCAATTATCAGAGCTTTTACACCCGACGAATGAATCCTATCTTTTTAAGATTGGAGGATGGACATTATTGGCCTTATTAGCCCTCCGTCATCTAAGGGTCATCGATTTATCCTACCCATAACCGATTACTTCTCCAAATGGACAGAAGCGATACTATTGATCGAAGTGAAGACATCTAATTTGATTAGCTTCATTAAACACCATGTCATCTATCGTTATGGTGTTCCCCAGAGGATAATACATGACAACGGATCGTAATTTGCTAGTCAAGTATTCTATCGATTATGCGACAAGAATTGATGCAGAATGTGGCATCCATCGATAAAATCCTACAACTAATGGCTTAGCTGAAGCATTCAATAAAATCATAATTAAGCTCCTCAAAAATTTTATTTCGTCCAACAAGCACAATTGGAATAAGAAACTTGAGGAATGCTTATGGGCTTACCGCATATCGTACAAACTCCAATCGATTGCACGCTATTTTCTCTAGTCTACAGATGTGAAGAAGTTCTTCCTTTGGCGATCTAGATTCATTCTCTCATAATAGCACTTGCTGACGAGCTAAAAATTGAGAGTAATGATCGATTACGATTTCAAGAATTATAAGCACTGGACGAGAAGCGCTTATATGCTCAACATCGTATTGAGTTATATCAAGCACGTATCTCCAAAGATTTTAATCAAAAAGTCAAAGAAAAAATATTCCAAGTTGGTGATCTCATCTTTACAGTGAGAAGGCCAATGGTCATGACCCACAAAAACAAAGGCAAATTTCAAGCTAAATATGAGAGCCCTTTCATGGTGGAAACAGTTTATTCCAATGGTGCATATAGGCTCGCAAAGTCTAACAACGATTTGATCATGGTGCCAATCAATGAAAATTTTCTCAAGAAGTACTACGTCTAAACCAGGCTTGTATTTTTTATTCCCAACAGGTCAATTATAAATGCATCGTGTTTGTATTTACTGAATTCTTTCCCTAATAAATTTTGTTTAAAATTTTCTCATTTCAAACTATTACTTGTATTTAAGAGTTTGGATACATCATAAGTAATTGGTCCTCAAAGTTCCCGGTAAGTAAAATCTACTAAAAAAAATAACCATGTCCACATGACCTATGCATTGTTTTCTTCTATGAGCATATAACCTATCATGTCCATATTACCTCTGATAGTGTTCGCTTTTAAACTTGTTAGTTGTAATTAGTATAAGTACGTCATGGGTATCAAGTCTATCGTAATCGTCCTCATGAAGATGCTTTCTGCCATGTCCATACTACCGCTGAGTATAAGAATTTAATGGGATCCTATCTCAAAAATATATCTCGTCCATATTACCTATGATAGTGTTATTCTTTATAACTTATTATCTATATCTAATATCAAGGTACACAATGGATAATAAGTCTACAAAATTCCTTAAAATTTGTGATATTTCTAGTGTTGTCATTTAACCCACGTCAGCAATCTATTTCTGCCTGAATGCGCACACAGATATCTCAATCGTCGTTCCATTCTTCTACGTTCAAAGTATTTTGAATTCATTATGGAAATTCAAAAACTTTAAAGGGGGTCTTGAAGAAACATAAAAAGTACACCTCTAAAGAATTTCAAAGCCAAAAGGAGTATGGCATACTTCTTTTCAAAATAAGTCTAAAAGAAGAGTGGCACACTCTATTAATATCTCAAAGTTTGGCATACTCTCCTAAAGAGCTTAATAGTGGCACACTCTTGAACCATTTTTATTCAACTCAATGAAGGCAGGCGCACAGTCTTCCTATCTTTTTTTTCCCTATATTTAATAAAGTGAATATGGCAAACTGGCACAACAATCGAGAAGGTCGAAGTTATTATTACAGAAGATCTTCGACACGCAAACCCAGGTTGTTGTTTAGTGGACAATCTGGCCAGATTCTATCAGAGCGCGCCAGTGTACCAAACTCAAGCAGAATACGCCAGTATGGCTACCTCTTCCAAATGTCAATCGAACATGCCAGTATGGCTACCTCTACCAAATGTCAACAGAATGCGCCAGTATGGCAACCTCTTCCAAATGTTAGTAAAGTGCGTCAATATGGCTAACTCTATTAAACTTCTTCAATAATGCGCCTAGGATCTTAACTGACATTGAGTGGTTATGATTATGTATCTTTCATGCCATGTTTCTCGTAAAATATATACAAATAACTGTCCCCACGACCTATGCTTTCCTCGTATAGTAAGCCACGTATCAAGCAGACAGTACATTATGCACCCACTCAACAAAATGTTGGTTGTGGAACTCTCAAAAGTGCATACATAATGGCATATACAGTACAAATTGCCCAAAGTGCACGCACACATCTATAATCGCTCATGAAGGTTATAAATACAGGATGAGTTTTCTCTTCAAAAAAAATATGGGGAGAAAGAAAGAAGAGCTTCTTGTACTATTATTGCTAGAGTCTTCTTGCCTTCAAGTTCTCGGGTGCTCGTGTTCTTGTATTTCTTCACTGTCGAGTGGTCTAAGGTATAAAATGATCGACTGCAGATCAGATCTATATAGCTATACTTCCCCAGAATTATTGTACTTTAGATTCTTGTATAGGATTTATTGCACCCCTTCTATTTTATTTCAAGTTTATGAAACAAAGTTAGTTCAACTTTTTTTGTTTATGTTAAACACCCAGCTCCAGAAGTAATAAAGAGAAAAGAAGACTGGTACTTCACATCTTGCGAAACAGAGATGTATATGCCTATAATGGAGCATCACTTACCATGTTGGCTTTCGAATTAGTGATAGGATAGAGGATAATGGACTAGAACTTGATACCGAATCAGGCAAGAGCTCTGATTGGTAGGATCCAGCCTGGGACTGGTGAAGATAAGAAGGACATATTTTACTGTATCAAGGAATCTCCTTCTTACTCTCTATGAGAACCGATGCCCATTGTTACTAAAAGGTAATCGGGGCCGAATCTTCATCCTTTTGGTTCATACACCTTTATTAATAAACTTCAGAAGAAGGGGTCATACCCAACGGGAAACTTGCATGTGACTAGCTAGACTCACTATGCAAGCCCTTGGAGCTACTTGACCTAGTGGATGTTGAAGAAGTACAAAAATACCTTCAAAGCAAAAAACTTGTACTATGTTGTGAGGGGTACATGCTATGGTTTGACGACAAATCACCCTATATTCATCTCTTTAATCGAGATGTATAACTGTCGTGCTGGGATATTCTTTACACCCAGTGGCGAAATGAGACTAGCATTGCATGAGATACATGAAGTTTTAAAACTTTCTTGGGGTGAGGAACCATATGAAGAATACCCCTAGCAATAACGAACTCGGGGAACTAGATAAGAAGCACCCAGAGTTCTTAGCTGTGTACAAGAATTTATTGTCTCACTACAACATCTGCCAAAAGATTGCCAAGAAAGATAAGAAGTCTAAGGGAGCTTCCCCTCATATCACAACTTGGACCGGTCACCTTTTCACCGAACTGGAGGAATCAAAGAAATTTTTTTTTTCTATTCGGAAACCACAATCTCAAAGAGAGGTTGAAGATTTGATGCATAAGCATGAGTAGCCTATTAATGAGGACGATAAAGTTAGTGAGCATGTTGAAGCACGCAACTACTTTTACCAAAATATGCATGAGTTGTTTGATAAGAAAGTATTAGCTAGTTATTTGATGATTTGGCTACGAAACTTGGTAATCCCTGGAGGCTCGGGAATAATAGAGAGGGATAGCCACAATCTCATACTACCGACTGTGAAGTTGATTTTTGGTTAAAAGTTTGCGTTACTTCCAGCTATATGTCACGTCCCAGTCCCAGAATACGTAGGACTAGGAATACGTAATATGCCAATCGTATGTATACGATAACTCTAATGTGTTAGAAGATCGTAACATATACGTACGCTGTATATGAATATCAAATCCACAATTGGTAATATACTTTTGACACAAGTCACACACAATCTATATCTAATCCATAGCACAAATAAAGAAATATAAAATAAATAACTGAATCTCAAATATGAAGTATCAAAGAATGATAGTCAGGTGAAAATAAATCCACTGCCAGTCAAATATACCAAAAACTAAATGAGAGAAGAGATCAAAACTCCAATATAAGATAAATATCAATAAAAGAATAGCAACTAAAATATCCATCAGCTGCGAAGAATCAGCGGTACTCCGAAGGTAAGACCTCCTCAAGATGGTACGAAGCATCAGGTCTGGGTCCATACTCCTACGGATAATCATGTCCGTCTATACTTGAAAGTGGACCAGGTCCTCAGAGGGACGTAACAAGATACAGAAATAGCATGCCAATAAAGTACTAAAAATAAACATCTAAGGGTCGCCTAACCATCTATGTGAATACACTTTGAGAACAACTTTTTAACACGTGGGCTATCTGGCTAAAAATGGGATTGGCATGATTCTCTCATAGAATCAGGGGCCTAAAAAGCATGATGTCTTTGGAACGTCAGAGGCCTACTGTAGATATATAATATAAGGGTCATCTGACAACGCATCTCCGACGGAGCGTACGAGTTACATAAGAAAAAGTGCAAAGGAGTCTAAATGCCTTACTTATTGTTCTCTCCACCCCTTGCTCTATTTATGCCATACCCATGACACGATGACATCTCTAATGACTGCCAAGGCTTCTAATCATGCAATTCTATCAGCAGTTATCCCTATCTATCACATGTCCTATACGCACAGGTGGCCAACTCGTCACGCAAGTACGTATCCTATATGAGACTCACACTTGTGTAACAACTATATCATATCCAATGAAACAAAAGAATGCCTCAGGATAATGGGGTGACCTCGTAAACCTAGGTCAACATGCATAATATATAATAAAGATAAAATACGACACCACCGTTGTTGCACCCAAGTTATTCTTGGATGTGCAGTTTATATAGCAGTTAAAATATATGAACTAAATAACAAAAATAATATGCATGCACCATATGGAATATAAATCACAGTACAATGACAAGGTATTCTTGCCTGGCAGGAAAGCTGCATAATGTAAACGATCAGGTATCAAGTATAGATTATCATAACCCACCGCCTCCGATTAAACATCTCCGGATGCTGAAATAAATATCACCAACATTATCGAAATTAGCAACATAGCTAAAAAATACTAACCTTTCATCCAATTTGAACAAAGGGACAAAATAATAGTTTTGGGTCAAAGCGGGGTCCATGTATGACAAACTTTGCACCAAAATGTGTGTCAGGGGTAAAAGTTTCTAAATTGGACAAATTACAGGTCAAAAAAAATTCTAAACGTCGATACGAACTCAACGATATGTCTATTTTTGGATTCCGATAAGCCGATAAAAATTTACCCTTCAAGTCAACCCGTGGGCCCACAAATAGACGGCTCGATCAACTGTCTTAGAATTGCGTGAAACTTGAGTCACAAGACCTGCGTGATACCATGAGTCCAATGGCAAAAGTTTTATCGTATTCTAAAGAGCATGCACAAACTAATTAGGAATTTTTCAAAACACGGATACAAGAAACTTTTCACGGATACACGTTGATTCTGACGCGCACACACGTCCGATTTAATTTTTGCAAAAGTTTGCACGTCAGGGTATACCATACGCTCCTTTAGGAACAACTGGTACGTGATATGGTAGTCCGGTTTGTCAGAACGCACCTCGTATCAAAAATTTTGAATATTTTTAAAGCAAGTTTTTCGGATTTTGGACACAATTTTTCATCAACAATTAAAGAGTGATTTTCTAAAGTAATTACTTTGTTGCGACTATGGTTATATGGACTCTGTGTTACAAAAAGAATTTTGAATTTTTTTGAAAGTATTGGAAGAAATTTGCCTTCCAAAACAGGGTTCTTTATTATAAATTCTGTCAAATATGTATATTCATATAAAAGCATTTTTTTGGGTTTTTGGAGGGAAATTATCATCTCAATTTAACCAGGTTTTATTCTAAAATTTACACAATCATAAACTAGATCATGTGGTCTGTGCATAGGAGTTACAGATCAAAACTTAACCATGCATAGGGAGAGAAATCTGCTACGAAGGTGGGTACCTTGGTCGAGTTAATCGGAAAGACGAGTTCGCGGCGATCGACAACAGCGAAGCGGCGTCCAGGCGGTTGACGACGACAGTGTTGGGAGGTGGTCGAGGGCTGACGACGGTGGGAAAGATGGGTCGTGGCTCCATGATTGAGAAGTAGGGTTAGGATTTGTCATGCCCCAGTCCCAAAATACAAGGAACTAGGCCACGTGGAAATATCCAGCTGACACATCTCCAAGGATATCCCAATTTAATGGATCCTTACGAAGAGTGCTACGCTATCCTAAAATACTAACATGTCCAATATCAGTCAATCAACTGGTAACTAATCTCATTCATAAGATAAACAACAAGAAGCACTAAATAAACTGCTGGAAGGTAAACACCAGCCTGAAAAGATCATAGTACAACCAATAATGTCTGTGGAGACAAACCCACTACTATGACGAGATAAAGTACTAAAATGATAGATAAAAAAAGAGTGATGACTAGGGCATCGGCGGACTAGATAATGATGCACCCAATTTAGGCTGAAGGCCTACCAACTGCTCATAGAAACTCTGACGGTTCTACCCCTAACTCCTCTGCGGTAGCGAATCTCGTCTGCTGTCCTGGGCCGTATACTGTGGGGTTGTAAGTCTCATCCAAATCTGAAAAGGTACCAGGTCCTCAGAGGAACATAACAAGATACATAAAAATATGCCATATATAAAAACTGAATAAAATAAATACAATAAAGGGTGTGCTAACCATCTAAGTAAATGCAATATGAGGACAACATTGGTACGTATGAGTAGGTGTAGGCATAACGTCCATATCGCTCCGAAGAATGGGAAATCTGCAAGTATATATATACATCCATACCGCTCCGAAGAATGAGAAATCTGAATAGTATAACGTCCATACCGCTCCGAAGAACGGGGAATCTGAATGAAAGGGGGTCATTGGATCCGTGGCTCCTCCGGATACTACGGATTCCAATGGGTGTATCTCATATGCCTACTAGTGGTCCTCCCCTCCCAATGTAAATACGCAAATCGAATGCTCGACGTGCGTACCACGAATCTATGTGCCTGTCTCTACTAACATGGAATCTAATCCTGAATTACGTACTAACCGTGATGCATGTCATTCGCACCGATAGCTAGTCGAATACGCGGCCCGCATCCCAATATAAATGTCACAATAAAACATATAAAGTGTCAGGTCCTGGAAGATATCAACGTATCCTCCTAACTGGGACGAGTCTACTAGTGACTAGGCCAAGTATACTAAATTATCGACGCATCCGTCGATAGCACCCGAATCAATCTCGGGCGCACACAGTCATATGAAATAGAACAGCAAAATAATAAACAACATCTGCAATATTTAATTTAAACAGGAATATGGCAAGGTATCTTGCCTGAGTCCTCAAACTGTGAGTGCCAGAAGCCTGTTCCTGCAGTGTCTCCCGGCTGGTCCAATGGTCCTAAACACAAAATATAATATAATAATGTAATATCAGATACTAAGAAATACATAAATAATTATGATGTTGCTCCCGATATTGTTGCTGGTTTACTGTTGACCGAATAGAGCGTCATGTGTGCACGTAGCTAGGGTGTACCCGTGTTTTGTCTTTGGTCAACATGCACCTTGCGACAATAAATTATCGAGTTATGGTTTGACAACTAATTTTGCTCTACACGGAAACATGTCCTTCGTTTCCATGTTTAAACATACTTGGTTTATGTCCAGGGGGTCCAGGTGAAATACTGGTCATTGACGACAGGTCTCATGATTAAGATAATCACTGGTTATTAGATGAGTTCTAACTCTTGTTAATCATCATGCCGTTATATATATAGTTTAGGATTAATTAAGTTGTGTCCAAGAATACAACTCTCGACGCGACGACACGATGCTCACATACGAACACGATACGAGAAGGAAGGAGTATAGGCGTTTACCTCACTGGTTGGACGAGGTTCTCCTCGTTGCCTGGTCATCCTCCGGCGAATGGGGGCTCCGGCGTCGGCCGGTGAGCAAGGCGTCAGCGGCAATGGCTGAAACAGCAAATACAGGGACCGCAGCAGCAGCAGCTACTCCGGGCAGCAGCGTTGCTGAGTTAAGCCGCGTGGGGGTGGCTGTCAGGACACGGGGAGGTCGGGGTCTGCCTGAGCGTGGTGATCGATGTGCTGGGGAGGGCTATCTCGGTGCTGGCATTCGATTTTGGATGGGAGATCGGGTTGGGATGGTAGTGATGGCGGATGGGTATCGCGGTGCCGGCGGCTGGGTTGGGAGTCCAACGTCGAGGGATGAGCCGGTGGTTGGGGTGGCGGCCTGAGGTATTGGCTGGTCGGAAGTAGGAGAGGAGAACTCGGTTGGAATAGGGGTCGGCTAGGGTTCCTTTGAAGATGGTGGTGATAGAGATTTTAGGGTTTGAGTGAAAGAGATGTATATTTATATGGGTGATGTGGGTTGGGGCTGGCCTCAAGGTTTGGGCCTGTCCGGCCTTGTTGGGATGGGAATGGTCCACTTGAAAGGGCGCATGTGGGCTTGGTTCGGTTCTACTTGAGGTAAAATTGGCCTTATATTTAAATTAATTTAACAATTGAACATGGTAATTCCTAATGCGTCAAAAATATAAAGAACTAGATTTTTGGCTGGTACACAGGAGTCGTGGCATAACAGGCTTGGTGTAGACTGATACCCTAATTTGGGTACTTGGGATTTGGGTTGTGGTTGTTTCTCAAATTAAAATAATTAAATAAATCCTACATTTGACGAGGGGGTTTACAATCTACCCTCCTTAGAGCATTTTGTCCTCGAAATTAAACATACGTATGGTAAGAACTAAGACTGAATTTAATGCTATTACATACCTAGGCCTTCGAAGAGCTGGGGGTAACACTGGCGAATATCCTCCTCGCGTTCCCAGGTCAACTCGCCGGGTGCATGATATCTCCATCGACACGAACTAGGGGGATGGTCTGCCCTCGCAATACCTTCTCACTTCTGTCCACAGGCTCCTCTTCGTATGATAGGCTCGGGCCGACTGTGATTTCGGAATGGTCAAGCACGTGACTCGGATCCAGTATGTACCTCCTCAATTAAGATACATGGAAGATGTCATGGACTCCTTCCAAAGTCTGCGGCAAGGCTAATCTGTAAGCAACCTCTCCAATGCGTTCTAAGACATCGAATGGTCCGATGTACCTCGGACTCAGCTTTCCTCGATCTCCGAATCTGATAGTCCCTCGAGTAGGCGAGATCTTTAGAAATACATGATCTCCAACCTGAAACTCTAAGGGTCGTTGATGCGCATTCGCCCAATGCTTCTGCCGCTCTTGTGCTGCTCGTAGGTGTCCTTGGATCTTCTTCACCTTCTCCACTGTACGAACAACCAACTCTGGTCCGAGAATCTGTCGCTCTCCTATATCACCCTAACATACTAGAGAAAGATATTTCCTGCCATACAACGCTTCATAAGGAGCCAACTGGATGCTCGTTTAATAGCTATTGTTATAGGAAAACTCGACCAGATACAAATGGTCCTCCCACGATCATCCAAAATCTAGCATGCACGCTCTCAACATGTCTTCCAATGTCTAAATGGTGCGCTCCGACTGGCCATCTGTCTGTGGATGATACGCTGTGCTAAACTTCAGGCGGGTACCGAGACTCTCTTGCATACTCCGCCAAAAGTAAGAGGTAAACCTTATATCTCTGTCAGACATGATATTCACTGGCACTCCGTACAGGCGCACAATCTCCCTCATGTACATGTCTGCTAAGACTTCTGTAGATTGCCCAACTCTGAAAGGTAAAAAGTGTGCAGACTTGGTAAGTCTATCCACGATTACCCATACTGCGTTGCGACCACTAGGACTCCTCGGAAAGCCCGTAACAAAGTTCATAGTGATGTGCTCCCATTTCCACTCCGGTATAGGTAGTGGTTGAAGCAATCCTGCAGACCTCTGATGCTCAGTCTTGACTTGCTGACACACCAGGCACTTGGCCACAAAGCGTGCTATCTCTCTCTTTATTCCATTCCACCAGTAGTACTGTCTTAAGTTCCTGTACATCTTTGTGCCTCCTGGATGAATAGAGTAGGTCGAACTGTGTGCTTCTATCATCAACTCCTGCCAAAGTTCTCCATTTGGTACATAGAGGCGGTCTCCACATCTTAAGGTACTGTCTTCATGTATATGTAGTCCTGTCTGTAATCCAGCCTTTGTCCTCTGTCTGAGCCTCTGAAATCTGGCATCTGTCGATAAAACAGCCTTGATTCTCTCCACCAATGTTGATTGCAACTGAAAACTCGACAACTGTCATCTATTCCGAGCATGACAATCTCTATAACCATTTGCTCTAGATCCCTCAACATTTGTTGTTGGGTAGTCAAGAAGAATGCCATAGGTCTTCTGCTCAATGTGTCAGCTACGACGTTGGCCTTTCCCGGATGGTACTGTAGCTCGATCTCAAAATCTGTCATCACCTAGAGCCAACGTCTCTGTCTCTGGTTCAGATCCTTCTGGGTGTAGACGTACTTTAAGCTCTTATGATCAGTAAATATCTCCACTCTTTCATCATATAAATAGTGTCTCCAAAGCTTCAAAGCAAAAATCCCTGCGACAAGCTCCAAGTCGTGGGTGGGATAGTTCTTCTCATGTGTCCTCAACTGTCTAGAAGCATAGGCTACAACCTTTCCATGCTGCATCAAAACGCATCCTAATCCTTTCTCGGATGCATCGCTGTAGATCACGAATCCTCCGGGTCCAGAAGGTATGGTCAAGATGGGTGCTTTAGTCAGGCGCTTCTTCAGCTCGTCGAATGCCTTTTGATACTCCTCTGTCCAGGTGAACTCCTGCTCCTTACGGGTCAAGCGGGTCATAGGCTCTCAATCTTCACGAAGTTTTCTACAACCTTCCGTAATATCCGAGAAGTCCTAGAAAGCTCCTCACTTCTGAGACATTGGTAGGGGTTGGCCATATCTCTATAGATAAAATCTTCATCGGATCTACTGAAATTCTATCTTCTGAGATGACATATCCAAGAAAAGCAACACGATCTAGGAGAAACTCGCACTTGCTCAGCTTAGCATAAAGCTTCTCTCTCCTCAGTGTCTCTAACACTAGTCTCAAGTGCTCCTCGTAGCTCTTCGAATACACCAAGATGTCGTCGATGAAGACTACCACGAACTGGTCTAAGTATTGGTGGAATACTCTGTTCCTCAAGTTCATAAATATAGCTGGCGCATTCGTCAGTCCAAAAGGTATCACTAAGAACTCGTAGTGACCATAACGAGTCCTGAATACTATCTTTTGAATGTCTTCCCTTCGCACCTTCACTTGATGATAGTCCGATCTCAAGTCAATCTTGGTGAACACCACTTCTCCTATCAACTGGTCAAATAAATCGTTAATCCGCGACAGGGGATACTTGTTCTTGATAGTTAAAGCATTAAGGGCTCTGTAATTAATGCACATGCGTACTGTTCTATCCTTCTTGTGTACAAATAACACTGGTACTCCGCAGGGTAATACACTAGAATGGATAAATCCCTTGCTCTGCAACTCCTCCAATTGTAGCTTCAGCTCGTCTAACTCCTTCTTCACCAATCGGTACACATTAGAAGATACCGGTGCTGCCCCGGGTACTAGCTCAATGGTAAACTCTACGTCTCTATCTGGTGGTAAACCTGGCAATTCTTCGGGGAAAATATCCTCAAATTTTGTAACTATTGACGGGGGTGCAATCTCCTTAGCAATGCAAGTTCCAGCTATCTGTCCTACTCCTTGCTCAACGGTCCCTTGTATGTACTCGAACTCCGGTTGATCTGGCGGTCTAAAAGTGACCTTACCCTTCCGGCAGTTCAGTACAGCATTATACTGGCTTAACCAGTCCATGCCTAGCATAACATCAAAGTATGGCATGGGTAACACCAAGAATCGTGCTCTCATCTCTCTTCCACATACGACTAACGAGCACGTTCTGATAGTGCTGGTAACCGGCACGATACCTCCTCCGGTAAGAATCTTCCAACTCTTAGGTAAGGGAAAAGTAGCTACTCTATGCATTGCTATAAATCTACTAGATATAAATGACAATATAGCTCCAGAATCAAATAATGCAGTCGCAGGTAATGAGGCAACTAATATGGTACCTGTGATTGCTTTCCCTTCTGTTTTCTCCTCAGTAGTTGCTAATGCAAAGGCCTGTCCCTGTCTCTGTCCTCCGATCTGCTGTCGAGCTCGCTCAAACTGTACCTGCTGCGGGGCCAAGGGTGGTCCGCTCTGAAATCCTCCGGGGGCTGGTGGGCGCTGTCCTCCTGGTGGGGGTGGTATCCTCGGAACTGGTGCTGCTGGCCTCTGTCCCGTCTGGATGCTATGTCTCTGCGTTGTGGGCAGTCTCGGGCATAGTGCTGACTCGCTCCACAAATCATGCATATTCCTAGTCTCTTCCAGCAGTTCTTCTGGTAATGTCCTCCCCTACCGCAGTAGTTGCAAGATGGCAGTTCATTCTGCTGGTATGGTGCTATCCTCTGCTGTGTCTGTACTCTAGGATGACGGATCGGTCCTCCTGCTCCGGGCTGGGCTCTGGCTGGTGGTGTCATGCTGGGACGTCTAGCTCCTCTGGCAATGGCCTTCTGGATTCTCGCTTCTGCAAGAACCTCCTCGTAAGAAATTCTCGCCTATGTGGTGGTATACCTCTGTAGTTCAAAATTAAGGCCAGGATGGAATCTCTGAGCTTTTTCTAGATCATTGGGTATCAGGATGGCACCAAATCTGCTAAGACGGCTGAACTCTGCGTCATATGCGTCCGCAGTCATATTCCCTTATTCAAGATATAAAAACTGGGAGTACAGGGCATTCCTAACTGTGGCTGGAAAATACTTCGCATTAAAGTATTCTAAGAACTGTTCCCAGGTCTGGTTCTTGCCTATACTGTGCTCAATAGAATCCCACCAGTGATGGGCGTTGCCTTTTAGTTGGGCCCTCACTGCAGTCATCCAAAGGTCTGGGTGCAGTTGTGATGCCTCTAGTAGCATTTTAGTATTGGCGACCCAATCGGAGATCTGTTCTGCAGTCTCGTTGCCTGAGAAGGTATCTGGACCCATCTGTCGGAACTATCTAACAGTGCCATCGGTCTGGACTAGTGGAGGTGCTGGTACGGTTGCTGGAACAGGTATCCTCTCTATTACTGTCATCAAACTCTGCCTCAAAGTCTCTATCTGATGCCACTGTGCTTGCATCATAGTCTGAAGGAACTGTAGCATCTGTGGCTGTCCATCTAGCTGTGGTATCTGGGGTATGTAGGATGGAGGTGGTGGTAATGGAACCTCTGGTTGTGCAGTAGGTATCTCCTCAGATATCGGTCTCTCAGTCTGCGTCATCGGTGTAGCTCCTGAAGTCTGGCCCTCACAATGCTGCGTGGAGATCATCTGGGAAGTCTGTCCCTCGTACTGTGGTGTAGGATCGCCTTGAGAAGACTCGTGCCAATGTATCAGCGGGGTCTGTAGCGGGGGTTGCCCTTGGGGTACCTCCTCTCTTTGGGTGGTGTTGTCTGGCACCGCGATACTGGTGCTTCTCGTCCACTGTGCAAATTCATCTTGCTGCAAAAGATAGGACTTTATTAAAAAGAGGAAGGAATCAAACAAACAGGATGCAGATATTTAGAAGTAACACGAAGGAAGCTCAAAAACATAATCAGGGTGGATGAGACCTAGTAATTTCTATCCTACCGCAGGCTCGCTGGGCACGTTACCATACCACAAGCGAATAAGTTGACCTGCATGGGCCACCACTAAAACTATGTCATGCCCCAGTCCCAAAATACAAGGAACTAGGCCACGTGGCAATAGCCAGCTGACACATATCCAGGATATCCCAATTTAATAGATCCTTACGAAGAGTGCTACGCTGTCCTAAAATACTAACATGTCCAATATCAGTCAATCAACTGGTAACTAATCTCATCCACAAGATAAACAACAAGAAGCACTAAATAAACTGCTGGAAGGTAAACACCAGCCTCAAAATATCATAGTACAACCAATAATATCTGGTGGGGACAAACCTACTACTATGACGAGATAAAGTACTAAAATGATAGATAAAAAAAGAGTGATGATTAGGGCATCGGCGGACTAGATAATGTTGCACCCAATCTAGGCTGAAGGCCTACCAAGTGCTCACAGAAACTCTGATGGCTGTACCTCTAACTCCTCTGCGGTAGCGAATCTCGTCTCCTGTCCTGGGCCGTATACTGTGGGGTAGTAAGTCTCGTCCAAATTTGGAAAGGTACCAGGTCCTCAGAGGGACGTAACAAGATACATAAAAATATGCCATATATAAATACTGAATAAAATAAATACAATAAAGGGTGTGCTAATTATCTAAGTGAATGCAATATGAGGACAACATTGGTACGTATGAGTAGGTGTAGGCATAACGTCCATACCGCTCCGAAGAACGAAGAATCTGCAAGTATATATATACGTCCATACCACTCCGAAGAATGGGGAATCTGAATAGTATAACGTCCATACCGCTTCGAAGAACGGGGAATATGAATAAAATAGGGTCATTGGATCCGTGGCTCCTCCGGATACTATGGATTCCAATGGGTGTATCTCATACGCCTACTAGTAGTCCTCCCCTCCCAATGTAAATACGCAAATCGAATGCTCGACGTGCGTAGCATGAATCTATGTGCCAGTCTCTACTAACATGGAATCTAATCCTGAATTACGTACTAACCGTGATGCATGTCACCCGTACCGATAGCTAGTCGAATACGCGGACCCGCATCCCAATATGAATGTCACAGTAAAACGTGTAAAGTGTCAGGTCCTGGAAGATATCAACGTATCCTCCTAACTGGGATGAGTCTACTAGTGACTAGGCCAAGTATACTAAATTATCGACGCATTCGTCGATAGCACCCGAATCAATCTCGGGCGCGCACAGTCATATAAAATAGAACAGCAAAATAACATACAACATATGCAATATTTAATTTAAACATGAATATGGCAAGGTATCTTACCTGAGTCCTCAAACTATGAGTGCCAGAAGCCTGTTCCTGCAGTGTCTCCCGGCTGGTCCAATGGTCCTAAACACAAAATATAATATAACAATATAATATCAGACACTAAGAAATACATAAATAATTATGACGTTGCTCCCCGAGATTGTTGTCGGTTTACTGTTGACCGAATACAGCGTCATGTGTGCACGTAGCTAGGGTGTACCCGTGTTCTGTCTTTGGTCAATGTGCGCCTTGCGAAATTAAATTATCGAGTTATGGTTTGACAACTAATTCTGCTCTACACGGAAACATGTCCTTGGTTTCCATGTTCAAACGTACTTGGTTTATGTCCAGGGGGTCCAGGTGAAATACTGGTCATTGACGACAGGTCTCATGATTAAGGTAATCGCTAGTTATTAGATGAGTTCTAACTCTTGTTAATCATCAGGCCATTATATATATAGTTTAGGATTAATTAAGTTGTGTCCAAGAATACAACTCTCGACGCGACGACGCGATGCTAACATGCGAATACGATACGAGGAGAAAGGAGTATAGGCATTTACCTTGCTGGCTGGACGAGGTTCTTCTTGCTGCCTGGTCGTCCTCCGGCGAATGGGGGCTCCGGCGTCGGCCGGTGAGCAAGGCGTCAGCGGCAGCGGCTGAAACAGCAAATGCAGGGACCGCAGCAGCAGCAGCTGCTCCGGGCAGCGACGTTGCTGAGTTAAGCCGCGAGGGGGTTGTCACGCCCCAATCTCCCGCAAGCTCAATAGTCCCTGCTGAACGTGAATCACCACGTTGCAGCTCTCCCGCAGGACAATCGTTCTCATCGGGACGTGATGTCGTAAGAGCCTGGAGTTGCGCTCGTACAAGGCGATGTTGTCAAACACTAAATGTTATCATAGAAACAACCAAGTTGCAGCGGAAGCCGTTTTGTGTACCAAGCACACATCAGAGTAATACGCAGCGAAGCTCATAATAGGGTCCAAATAAAATGCCTTATCGAAGACAATAACACGAAGGCGATGCCACGAAGGCGATAAAATACTCTTGCTCTTTTCTCTAGCCCACAAAGGTACTTACAGTTCATACATCATGTCTCGTATATCCAAGCAGTGCCACTATGCTTGCGTACCTGAAATAATGCACACAAACGTGGGTCAGTACACAACCGTACTAGTGAGCGGGGTAACCCACTCGCCTAAGCTGACAGTAAGTAAAATAGTGAATGCAAACAGTTATATGGTAATCTTTCTAGTTGAATCCTAGATTCATTTCATGGCATAGGGATGACATGTTAAGGAAAGCTATAAAGCAGTTTAATCATGCAAGCATTCAATCTCAAACCAAACGACAAGCATTTATATAAATCCAATCCGAAGGAAACTAACACGCAACCCGTCTTACTCAATGTCATCGCTTGCACGATAATATATCGAACCATCAGTCTCGCCTCAATATCCATCCTCAACCAAAGTTTATATTCTAATCTTGAGTACACACTCTTGCCGAGGCAAGGTGGCCGCGCCTACACGAAAGCCAAACCAACAACAGAAAAGCAAGCCATCACTTACACTATATGAAGTCACTGGCCAAGCCATAAAGGACTTTGATCGGACTGATCAAATGTGGTTCTATTCGAAACAGCGCTAAGTAGCTAACCCACCTGGATCGCATCCAACCGCTGGCACCACGCCCAAGACGCGTTACCCAATTGTCTCCTCCATGGCCGAACGGTCCCGGTGCCTCGGAGCTTCCCGTCCGAGGAGACCAAACCCTGTGCAATACAGGTTGTCCGTGACATGCAGACACCAAGTAGGTATGACGAGAGGATCGAACATTCTTGCCCCACCAAGCGATCCTAGACTCGTTCAACCGATATCCAACCGAAATATCCATAACCATTCTTCCAACATATCCAACCAAGGAATCCAAATCTCGAACTCAAGATATTACCCAAGGCACCAAATCCCAAGTATTTCCGTAGGCACAATGCCTCTTCTCAACACAGAGTCCAAATTGGGGCAACACCCATGCTCAAAGCAAATCCTATGGCACAATGCCGTTTCAGTGGCACAATGCCCCATTCGTGGCACAATGCCCCATCAAGCGGCACCATACCTCGCCGATGCAGTTGTTCGGTTTCGAACCACAACTGCTCGCTTTGCAAGACAAAGCGACCAAATGATACTCGTGCACGGATGTACGCTCGCTCGCCCGAATTTCCGATATTTCCAACGCCTCAATGTATCATTCCAACTGTCCAAGTATAATCCCAAGTTATTCAACCAACTGCCTCAAATGCAATATTCCAACTCTAGCTCCAACTATCCAATGCATAAATCATTTCAAGCCATAAATCTTACCAAGCCAACGATGTACACTCTATGCACACCTCAGTATAGTGGTTTTCAATGTTTCAGCCCAAGTGTTCAAGCCTTTTACGTGTTTTCCATATTATTAGGCATGAAGGAGTAGAGGAGAAGGAAAAGAGTCCACTCACAATGATTGATCCCATTAGGCATCATGTCCTGCCGATACGACCAATCCTTTGAACCTGTGGTCCGATGCAAGTGCGATCTACTCAACTGGTATGACCGTACGAGCAGGCCGTGCTCTCCAAATCATTCGACCGATCGGATTAAGGAAGACGGCATTATCGCTTCCATCCAGCTATTCAGTACTGTTCTGAACGAACACCTGATTTCCTTCGAACCCGCTAGCCATCTGCACATTGAAACCAACTAAATCAATCCTTTTTCCCAAATTCCAATATTTCAAATGTAACCAGCATTTGATTTATTTGATCCGACTCAGCGTAACACTTCGAGCGGTTGCGGGGCGTTACATAATATACCACTTAGAATCAGGTTCGTCCACGAACCGTGCTGGTACTCATTCCTATCACATGCTACAATCCAATTCCATGGATCTGTTCTATGCAACACACATATTCACGATTTTGACTCCGCATCTCGTTCTGCTGAACGCTCGTACAAATTTCACAAATTCCCACATCCTCCTTGCAACTCAATACGAATTCTTCGTATCGCTTAGTTTTGGATCGTACACATATTTAAGGCGTCCCTAAAATATATGCATTTCAGCCGAGCTTTGCGATAGCAAATTTGGACAAGTTACAAGGGTATCTTTATGTTCGAGGCATCCATTTGCTTTACTCCCAATTGAACCAAATCATGATTTCCATTCCAACATATTCGATTGAGCACTATTCTCAATTATGATGATTTTCTACTGACTCAATCAGTTCGTGTTCCAACTCAATCCATCCAACTATTTCTGAATTCGCACTAGCAACATCTCCAAATATATCTCATGCACCGAACGACCATCTCAACTGATCTACCCCAGCTATACGACTTACCCAAATATCAACTTGCTTAGATCAGCTCAGCCAAATACATTTTTCCTGCCATCTCAATATCTCACAGGGTGAATATCTATATCGAGGTTCGTGTGATCCACGAAGATCTCTCCGCCACGCCAAAGGATAGTGTCGCTACGATTTCAACGTGGACACACTCGCCACAATTTCTAGGTTGCGCATGGAATAGTTCTTCGTGCTACTTCCACTGCCTCGAAGCATAGAATATCACATTCGCCTTCCGAACGAGCACGCTTCCCAGAATAAGTTCCGAGACATCTTATAAATCTGAGACAAATCTGTCCATTCCAGTATTCGCAAGGATTTGATCTGAACGAGCCGCTGCTTTAACTTCACGAGCTAGTTTCACAGTCGTCAATTCATATGAATGCTATTCCCTTCCAGGGCACGATGTGTCAGAGGCAATGCCATCGATAAAAATCTGCGACTCTGAATCTCATCAGTTGACTAGGCTACTTCCACCATTGCTCCAATCTTCCGGCTGCATCTTCAGCTGAAGACTATCCCAAGGGTCTCTCAAATCCAACACTCAGTCGATAAGCCAAATCTTATTGCTCACATCTGCCCTCGACGCATTCCTAAATACGCCGCCTCAAGGGTCATTCTATGGGTTTATCATATTCATTTCTAATCTGGCGGTCAAGTCGCTAGGGTCAGCTGTCCCGAAGCTATGCTCGATAAATGTAATCATCACGATGGACAGTTACTATGAACCATGCTATATCTCATCTCCAAATCCGAATTAAAAATTCCAACCATCCATCCGAGCGAACTTTCGAATCCGAGCAATGCGCTCGTTGAAATCGTCTTTCATCAATCCGTCGTTCTGCCCTGAATCCATCAAATTTCTGAATTGCCATATTCGTCTTCTCGCACTACGACTTGCAATGATTCTCGAAACTCAAGACTTGCTCAATTTCATATCCGTTTGCCACGTTCCACAATGTACGTCCAACTTACTCGAGCAGCACAGTGATTCGTTCCGACGTTGCTCCCACATTTAGCTATCTTCAAAAGTCAATCCGCCACAATCTTTGCCTTCCGTTGTTGCCACAATACGTCCACATCTTCCGAAGAATCCGTCTACCATTGTTGCAACATCTTGCCCAAAATTTCATTTCCACTAAAACTGAGTTGACTTCTCGAGCAGCAATATCCAAAATCTTCCAAGTTTGTGTGAATCCATCGCTTTTGTTCAAGCGTAACCCAAATGTTCGTTCCGATCTCGTCCATCTCTTAAGCCTAACGATGCTTTCATTTGCATCGGTCCGTTCTCGATTGCTCAACTCAATATTCGCTTTGCTTCATTTTTATTCTTTCCAACTCAGTCGACTGCACCAACCAACTTGTATTCTCAAATAGCCGAGTCCGTTCAGGCAATTCCCATTGATGTCCAACCAAAGTATTTTCAATGCCTTGCTTACAATGTGGTATCCCATATACCACTCCGAATCAAGTCGCTACTCGCATTACAATTTCCTGCACGAATCCAAGGTCCGTTCGAACCATCCCTTATGTGTGATCATGCCTTTCCCTATTCGAGTTTGACAGAAAACTCAGGCAATGCTTGAATTATCCAATTATTTCCATCAATCCCGTTATGCTACTCGTGCCATATCTCATTCTCAATACTTCTAATATTTCTCAAACCGATTGCTACTTTCGCTACACGAGCAACTCGTGCAACGATCTTTTCCAAGTATTCCAACCCAATACTCAATGGTTCCACATATTTGTTATACGAGCAACTCGTGCCAACTATTCTGATATTCCCGAGCCAAACTCAAACATGCCCAACCGATGCACCACAGCCAAAATTCTATCTTCTATCCAACACAGTCGCTACACGAGCAACTCGTGCAACGATCCATTCTCATCGAATGTTTCTACTCAAAACATGCCGCATAACCAAATCTCGTTAGCCAACCAACTGATCCATTGAGGCAATCAGAACTCCCTGAACAATAAGCCAAGCCAACCCAACGAAAGCCCACAACTTGTTGCACAAATGCAACAACGCCTAACGAGGCTAAGCGATCCTACGAAAACCAACCAAGACAACACAACCGAGAATAACAAGCAGCCACAACTAGCAATAAATAGACTTATTGCATGAAACATCCGATGCGGCACCGAGTAGAGTCAAGAGCTAGACGACACGCGAAAGCTATTTAGAGTTTGTGATGAAGCGAAGGACCAAGTCCTAGAAAATGAACCAGGCGCTCTAATACCAATCTGTCATGCCCCAATCTCCCGCAAGCTCAATAGTCCCTGCTGAACGTGAATCACCACGTCGCAGCTCTCCCGCAGGACAATCGTTCTCATCGGGATGTGATGCCGTACGAGCCTGGAGTTGCGCTCGTACAAGGCGATGTTGTCAAACACTAAATGTTATCATAGAAACAACCAAGTTACAGCGGAAGCCATTTTGTGTACCAAGCACACATTAGAGTAATACGCAGCGAAGCTCACGATAGGGTCCCAATGAAATGCCTTATCGAAGACAATGCCACGAAGGCGATGCCACGAAGGCGATGAAATACTCTTGCTCTTTTCTCTAACCCACAAAGGTACTTACAGTTCATACATCATGTCTCGTATATCCAAGCAACGCCACTACGCTTGCGTACCTGAAATAATGCCCACAAACGTGGGTCAGTACACAACCGTACTAGTGAGCGGGGTAACCCACTCGCCTAAGTCGACACTAAGTAAAATAGTGAATGCAAACAGTTATATGGTAATCTTTCTAGTTGAATCCTAGATTCATTTCATGGCATAGGGATGACATGTTAAGGAAAGCTGTAAAGCAGTTTAAGCATGCAAGCATTCAATCTCAAACCAAACGACAAGCATTTATATAAATCCAACCCGAAGGAAACTAACACGCAATCCGTCTTACTCAATGTCATCGCTTGCACGATAATATATCGAACCATCAGTCTCGCCTCAATATCCATCCTTAACCAAAGTTTATATTCCAATCTCGAGTACACACTCTTGCCGAGGCAAGGTGGCCGCGCCTACACGAAAGACAAACCAACAACAAAAAAGCAAAACATCACTTATACTATATGAAGTCACTGGCCAAGCCATAAAGGACTTTGATCGGACTGATCAAATATGGTTCTATTCGAAACAGCGCTAAGTAGCTAACCCATCTGGATCGCATCCAACCGCTGGCACCGCACCCAAGCCGCGTTACCCAATTGTCTCCTCCATGGCCGAACGGTCCCGGTGCCCCGGAGCTTCCCGTTCGAGGAGACCAAACCCTGTGCAATACAGGTTGTCCGTGACATGCAGACACCAAGTAGGTATGACGAGAGGATCGAACATTCTCGCCCCACCAAGCGATCCTAGACTCGTTCAACCAATATCCAACCGAAATATCCATAACCATTCTTCCAACATATCCAACCAAGGAATCCAAATCTCGACCTCAAGATATTGTCCAAGGCACCAAATCCCAAGTATTTCCATAGGCACAATGCCTCTTCTCAACACAGAGTCCAAATTGGTGCAACACCCATGCTCAAAGCAAATCCCATGGCATAATGTCGTTTCAGTGGCACAATGCCCCATTCGTGGCACAATGCCCCATCAAGCGGCACCATACATCGCCGATGCAGTTGTTCACTTTTGAACCACAACTGCTCGCTTTGCAAGACAAAGCGACCAAATGATACTCGTGCACGGATGTACGCTCGCTCGCCCGAATTTCCGATATTTCCAATGCCTCAATGTATCATTCCAACTGTCCAAGTATCATCCCAAGTTATTCAACCAACTGCCTCAAATGCAATATTCCAACTCTAGCTCCAACTATCCAACGCGTAAATTATTTCAAGCCATAAATTCTACCAAGCCAACGACGTACACTCTATGCACGCCTCAGTGTAGTAGTTTTAAATGTTTCAGCCCAAGTGTTCAAGCCTTTTACGTATTTTCCATATTATTAGGCATGAAGGAGTAGAGGAGAAGGGAAAGAGCCCACTCACAATGATTGATCCCGTTAGGCATCCTGTCCTGCCGATACGGCCAATCCCTTGAACCCGTGGTCCGATGCAAGCGGATCTACTCAACTGGTATGACCGTGCGAGCAGGCCGTGCTCTCCAAATCATCCGACCGATCGGATTAAGGAAGATGATATTATCGCTTCCATTCTGCTATTCAGTACTGTTCTGAACGAACACCTGATTTCCTTCGAACCCGCTAGCCATCTGCACATTGAAACCAACTAAATCAATCCTTCTTCCCAAATTCCAATATTTCAAATGTAACCAGCATTTGATTTATTCGATCCGACTCAGCGTAACTCTCCGAACAGTTACGGGGCGTTACAGGGGTGGCTGTCAGGACACGGGGAGGTCGGGGTCCGCCTGAGCGTGGTGATCGATGTGCTGGGGAGGGCTATCTTAGTGCTGGCGGTCGGTTTTGGATGGGAGATCGGGTTGGTATGGTGGTGATGGCGGATGGGTGTCGCGGTGCCGGCGTCTGGGTTGGGAGTCCGGCGTCGAGGGATGAGCCGGTGGCTGGGGTGGCGGCTGGAGGTGTTGGCTGGTCGGAAGTAGGGGAGGAGAACTCGGTTGGAATAGGGGTCGGCTAGGGTTCCTTTGAAGATGGTAGTGATAGAGATTTTAGGGTTTGAGTGAAAAAGATGTATATTTATATGGGTGATGTGGGTTGCAGCTGGCCTCGAGGTTTGGACCTGTCCGGCCTTATTGGGATGGGAATGGTCCACTTGAAAGGGCACATGTGGGCTTGGTTCGTTCTGCTTGAGATAAAATTGGCCTTATATTTAAATTAATTTAACAATTGAACATGATAATTCCTAATGCGTCGAAAACATAAAGAACTAGATTTTTGGGTGGTACACAGGAGTCATGGTATAACAGGCTTGGTGTAGACTGATACCCTAATTTGGGTACTTGGGATTTGGGTTGTGGTTGTTTCTCAAATTAAAATAATTAAATAAATCATACATTTGACGAGGGGGTTTACAGGATTTTGTTTCTAGGATGCATATATATATATATATATATATATATATATATATATATATATATATATATATATATATATATAGAGAGAGAGAGAGAGAGAGAATAAGGGAGGTGAGATGGCACCTCACTCTAAAAACAAAGGTGGCGGTGACGTGGCACAATCTCAACCACACATTTCATAATTGGCAATTTGCACTTAACCCCCTCCCCTCGTTTGTGTGGTTGAGATTGTGCCACGTCACCGCCACCTTTGTTTTTAGAGTGAGGTGCCATCTCACCTCCCTTATTCTCTCTCTCTCTATATATATATATCCCGATAGAAGAAAGTTATGGGTCGGGTTGGTATGCTGTTGTGTTCCACGTTTAAGGAGCGGGGGTGAAAGGTCTATGTTGCTACTACTTTTGTTAGTAGCACTAGCAACCGCTCTTGTTTTTTTTCTTTTCTTTACCTTAATAATACTTTCTTTCTTTATATTAATTTTATTTTATATATTCTTTTTAAAAACTAACTTTTTATTATTATTTTTTACATTATTTTATTTTATTTATTATTAACACTAGAATCATTATTATTATTCTATAACACCAAAATTATTTTATTTATTATGAAAAATTCTATTTTCTAATATACTAACGTAGTAGGGGTTACCCTCACGTATCACTATTCTTACAAAATCGCATATTTAAATATACATATATTATTTTATTAATTAAAAAATTTAGGGTGGTTACATTCTAGCCCACTTAAAAAAAATTTATCCTCGAAAATAAAACTAACCCAAGGTAGGAAACGAAAATTATGCGGTATAAAAAGAACCAAGTAAATCATACCTTGCCCATGGAACAAATGCGAAACTAGTTTGCGTATGTCATCCTCGCTCTCCCAAGTGGATTCTTTTGGCAAGTGATGCCTCAATGTCACGCGAACCTAGGAAATAGACTGATTCCTCAGCACCTTCTCTTGATGATTAAGAATCACCACGGGTTGCTCTTGTTATGACAAGCTCGGCCCAATGGTGGTCTCGGAGTGGTCGAGAACATGATGTTATCTGCCATATATCGCCTGAGTTACGACACGTGGAATATGTCATACACTCCCTCGAATGAAGATGGTAGTGCCAGTCGATACACCACTTCTCACACTCACTCTAGCATGTCAAATGGTCCAATATACCTTGGACTCAGCTTGTCGCGTCCTCCAAAGTGAATAGTACCTCTTCACTTCTTCCCACTTCTTTAAACTTTAAGGGACAACGGTGAAGATCTACCCACTTCTTCTCCCTATCTTGTACTGCTTGCAAGTGCTCTTATATCTTCTTCACTGTCGCTACAATGCTGACTACCAACTCTGGTCCTAATATTTGACGTTCTCCTACATCACTCCAACACACGGGAGACCTATACTTTCTTCTATACAATACTTCAAACGGAGCCATCTGGATGCTCGCTTGATAGCTATTGTTGTAAGAAAACTCCACAAGATGTAGGTGGTCCTCCCATAACCCTCCAAAGTCCATCGTAGAAGCCCTCAATCTGAATAGTATGCTCTGAATGTCCATCTATCTGTGGGTGCTAAGACATACTAAACTTCAAACGAGTCCCAAGACTCTCCTGCATGCTTCTCCAATAGTGAGATATAAAACGCAATCCCTCTCAGACACAATGCTGACCAGAACGTCGTACAACCTCGCGATCTGCCTCATGTATAAGTCAGCCAAAGCTTCTGTAGACTGTCTAACTCAAAAAGACAAGAAATTCGCGAACTTGATAAGTCGATCCACGATTACCTAAATAGCATCTCACCCACTTGGACTCCTCGGGAAGCCTGTTACAAAGTCCATAGTGATGTGCTCCCACTTTCACTCAGGAATTAAAAGTGGTTGCAGTAGCCCTGCTGTCCTCTGATGTTCAGCCTTGACCTGCTGACATACTAGATATTTGGCAACAAAGCGAGCTATCTTCCTTTTTATCCCATGCCACCAAAAGTGCTGTCGTAAGTTACGGTACATCTTGGTGCCTCCAGGATGAATATAATATCTCTATTAGGAATATATAGACGATCACCACATCGTAATGTTCCACCATCATGAATGCGCACTCATGTCTGCTCTGGTTAATATAACTTCTATGCCAAGGTCTTGCAAGTTCTCCAATAACTTCAGCTGTGTCGTCAAGAAGTATGTTGCAGGTTTTTGCTTAACGCGTCAGCTACTACGTTAGCCTTGTCTGGGTGATAATGCAGCTCTATCTCGAAGTCCTTCATTAACTCAAGCTACCGGCATTGCCTCATATTTAGCTTCTTCTATGTGAAGACATATTTGAGGCTTTTGTGGTCGGTATAGATCTCCACTCGTTCCCCATATAAGTAATATCTCTATAGCTTCAGAGCAAAAATAATGGCTGCAAGCTTGAGTTGCTAATCATATTTAGTTCTTAGAGTTTTGGAATTTGATGAGTATATTTGAGTATATCAGAATTTAAAGTTTAGGATTTTCATGGGTCCCATATATTTTTTGTAGTTTTGATCTACTAAAATTTGGTATTTTCGAAAAATAGTTTTTGTGGTGGATGTAGCACTTTATTTCGAGCATTTTGGCTTTTAATTGACTTGATTCAGAGTTAAAATAAATTTTTTATGAAGAAAACATTTTTTTTTATTTTTGGATCTTTTTCATCATAGCTAAACTTGCTGTCTGGAAAAGACTAAGTGCTCATAAAGCCAGCATCATATGCGGCATAGAGTGCTATGCAGCTTAGGTTTTATGCGACCTGAACTCTGTGCCACATATACATTCCATCATGCCTCTATCTTGTTGGATGCATGACTGTTTATTACACAAAGTATTCTAGAATAAAGTCTTTGAACACCTTGTGTATTCACTCGATGAATGAATGAGAAATTCACTAAGTCCAAGGGATGCAGCCTAGAGAGCATGCGGCAAGTGAACTTATGCATCAGTACCCCTATGCGCCTCTTTCTTTATGGACGCATAACTCTGCTTCATCCTTACACATCTTTTTATGATTCTTGTCTTAACTTCCTGACACATTTTTAGGGAATGTCACATCAATCATCTTTAGTCAATTATCTCTCTGATACGTATTTATGATCCATCACTCAGTACTTGGGTGCATGCGGCCAGTGAGTGCATGCGGTCAATGAGTGCATGCAGCCAGTGGGCGCATGCGGCCAAAATTTTTTGTGTGCATTTTCTATTCCTTTTAATTATGTCCATTTAATAACTTCTTTTAGTGATTATTGCTATGTGCCTTCTTATGATGATACAAGTTTATATTACTAGACAAATTTTGCATGTAGTTCACGAGAGAAGTTTATGTACGAGTTCACAATCCTCATGACACCGTGTAAATATTTGTATATAAAATTTATTGCATTTGGCATCGGGCAATCGAGTGTGAGTATTGTCCAATGTATCGTGTTTCACGAATATGATAACTCATGAAAAGCTCGTACTCATAACTCGTCATTCTAGGGAGTTCTTAAGTGTCCACGACTCGAGAACTTGAAATAATTTAATAATAATTAAACAAGATAAAATTTACCTAGATTATTGGGAGGAAAGAATATTGCGCTACCGGCTATCCGGATATCTAAGGGCCCCATGCAGCATGGACCAACCCAGCTAGAAAAGGGCTCCAGGTCGGATCAAGTTTACGCATGCTGCGACACTTACAAGATAAGTTTATCTACAAGTTTATGTTATAAGACAAGTTTATGTTTATAAGTTAAGTTTATGATCACTAGTTTAAGTTTATGCTTACAAATTCAAATTTAAGTTTCTAACAAGTATCAAGTTATGTTGTAGTGATGTTGAATGTGCATTTAAGTTACCCGACAAGTGTATCTTGGCCATCCGGGTTGACTGTTGTGCCGGTGGTAGCATTATTCTTAAAACAAGCATTTAGTAATTAAGGCTTGTGACAACCCTAACTAGTTAATCGTAGCAAGCCGTAGAGCTGTTTGGCCGCACAATTAATGATGTTACTTTCATTATAGCTCGCTCTTCTAGTTTCATTTCTCTCGACGTATGGTTAGAGTTTGAAGTTCTGCTCGGGTGAAGGACTACAACCCCGGTGCTTGTTTGGTTTAAGGGTTGCGGTCCCGATCCAGAGTAGTTTCTATGCTCTCTTGCCCCTCATCGTCTTACTTTCCTTTATGGCACTTGTTATCAGTTCTTCCAGTATATTTTGAGACAAGTACTTTGGTACCGTACAAATCTTGACCCACTTTTATTCTTATGTCTCTTTTCTGCTAATGTTGTGATATGTTTTGTCTATCACCTTGATCTCCTTTGTGGTACTTGTTGCTTGGGGTTCTGACCCCATTTTGTATAGCCAGATTATCCCGAGGAGAACCAGAATTCACCGTACTTCCAGTAAGATGGCTCGCACTCGTATGACTGCGGCCGAAGCACACGAGTGGGTTTTCTTCCTCCACCCCTCGTAGTGTTATTTCATTTTTGTGGTATTTTAGCAAGAGGCAGTGTTAGCCCCTTATTTTGAGATCACTTCTATGACTTCGGTCAACATGATGTATATATTTGACCACGGCTAGTATATTTGATCATGTATAATTATACTCTGCTAGTGCAACATTTTGTATTCACTAGCTTCATGATCATATGTGACATAATTTGGGACGCCTAATTACTTTCATGTATGATATACTCTTGTAATTGTTGTTGATAGATTGAGATACTAGGATTTGTCGGCCTTAGGACTGACTTTATAGAATGCTAGAGTCCACCTATATTCTTCTAGACAACCTTAACACATTGCGGCTTACTTTGGTATTTTGCAAGGTTTGGTTGGCCATGTCAATACACGTATTTATCCAGTATTTTGGGAGCGGGACATGACATAGGTAGTGGTCTTTGAAATGTTAGTCTAGTTTTTGAAATGTTAGTGGTTTTCAAAAAATTATTTTGATACTTGTATTAGAATTTTTCTTGGAAGAATAAACTTTGATAAACAGTTAAAGTTTTTCTTGTTATATCTTTATGTGCTCTACTATGTAGCATAGAAAGGAAAGGAAGAAAAGATGGTAATACGTCAGTGATAAATAGGTATCAGAAAAATTAATAAAATAAGATCGTTCCATGCATGTTGGCTCCAGTTTTAGGTGTTCTAGGTATGTTGTGACACTCTCTATGCATCCTTATGGCTGTCAGATTATTCAGGTAATAAAACTGCAGGGTATAAACTGATACATGACCTATTAACTAAGTCTTGTTACTGAGGCTCCCTGCCCACAAGTAGAAAGTTTGTGTCTTAACTAAGTCTTGACAGTGTCATTGACTTTAGTTATTTAGAACTTATTAACTTTAGTTGTCACATTTACCTGTTATTTTGATACATGTATACATTTGCAGATAGTGTTGAACTTGCTAGCTTAGGAAACCCCTCTGATAGCTTTTTTGGTTTGCCTTCAGTTTTATCACAATTTTCTTATATTGTCAGCTATGTAATAAAATGGGTGATCTCTTGCCAGATTACTAATGCTTATATGAAGGGACCCTCTGTTTCTCAAGACCAAATTTTCAGTATTATAGTTTTTTCTCCTAGTATGGCATATAATAGCTTGGCAACTAAGGTATGTATGTGTTTTGATTCTGTAGTTAATTATAATTTTCTCTAAGTGATATGATAACTGGAAATTCTCCTAATTGTCATAAAGGATACAAGTCAGGGAAAAGTAGGTCTTTTATATATATATATATATTTTTTGATGATTTTGATTCACTTTATTTTAGTAGATAGCAATTTGAATATCTTTTTTCCAAGCCTGTACTGGACTGTCTACATATTACAATTCTATTTACATCCACACGTAGAAAATCTTAAATTGTCATATATGTTTGGGAAAGTGGAAGTCCCTATGGAACTTCTAGCAGACGGCATCCTCCGCTGCTATGCACCACCACATTGTTGGGAATCAAATCTGCTGAAGGGGGTAGAGTTCGGTCCAAACTCGGTCACTGGTCGAGTTCGGGCCGAACTCGCTGTGGTGTTCCAGAACCTCAAAACCAAAATCGGTCTGAGTTCGGTGTCGGCGGCGGCTGCTCGAGTTTTGGAATTTTTAGGTTATATTTTGGACCGTTGGATGCTAGTGGACGGCTGGATCTTATGGTTGGCTAATTTTAGGGTTTCCTAATCCTAAAATAGGTTTCTCATCTTATAAATAAGGAGGAGGGTGGAGGTACAAAGGAGAAGCACAAATTGGAGATTCGGGATACTCGTCTACAAAAAATCTAAGAGAAAGCTCGTACTTTGCTCTTAGGACTTCGCTATCGATGACAGAAGGAAGAAGGAGATCTAATCGAGGAGCCGTCAACTTCGGTTAAGGAGATTGCTACGAGTTGGTGAGTGATTTCAATTGTAATCTTTTGATTTTCTTCTTGAGTCTTGTCAGGAGGTTGAACCTATTAGGACAAAGGGTTTCAACATTAGTTTTGCAATCTTATAATTTCATCTGAGTTATAAATATTGGAATTTGTCCAGGTGACGTAGTCACCGCCATATCCTTGTCTTCATCTGTGCTTGGTGTTCGTACATTGGTTGGTCATCTCCGATGGATTGGGAAAGCGCTTCTTCCGCTGCGCGACCAACACGTGGTATCAGAGCGCACGTGCTCATATTACAAGTTCATTGATAAGTGATTTAGAGTAGAAGTTAAACCTGTATAAAACCTTTCTAAAGCATCATTATATGAATTAACTAAGGTAACTCAATTTTACATGTCTTGTATAATTGGCATGCACACGAATACACTAAAATGTGTGATCACATAATCGACTCCTACTCTCCCTCCACGACTAATATTTATGGATCCAATCACGACACGTTACGCACACGAATATAATATGAGCACACGGAGCACACGAATATAGTGTGAGCACAAGAGTTCAAAAATAGATACGAGTAGAAATAGCACACCATGTACACGATAAGATACAAGTACAAGGAATGTCCGATGCACACGTCAATAAATAGCATCTCCTGATTTGATCGATACAATACCAGCCCGTGTAACATCGTGTCAGAATCAAGTAGTACAGATCTAGAACATGTGATATATACACTATCAAATACTGAAAACTAACATAGAGATATACTCGCCTAAGGTCATGAGCAAATAATACGAAACGATGTCTGACTTGGTGTCACACAGACCTATATATGAAATATCGTATCATTTTGGTGTAATGAAGGAATAAACAAGTTTAATTAAGTTAAAATATGATTTTTGGGTCAAAACTAGGTCACTCTAGTCAAACTAGGTCAAACTACCTAAATGGTTGACTCTTCTGGTCAAACTAGTCAAACTAGTCAAAACTAGGTTATACCTAAGTTTCTAGGTCACTACTAGTCATTCTAGTTAATATCACTATCTATATAACATATATATACTAGTTAATAACATTAAGTAACTTATATATAAAATTTACAATATACTAGTATTATCCAATATCTAGAATTACCTTAGTTATTATCCCTAAATTGGTCCATGCTAGCCCACAAGTACCTTATTCAATCTCCAAATTATTGACCCTGCACTATCCTAATGATTAAACCGACCTGGGCTATGGCCCATTATCGGTCTAAATAGACGTGAAAGGACTCAATTCACTGTCAAAAAATCACAATAAATAGCTCTGGCCTAGCTCAGCTACTTCAACCGAACCCATATTTAGCTATTTAACCTCAGTATTCCTATTCGAACGTTTAAGTTCAATTTTAAAACTCTACTGTCGCCCACCACGATGGTGCTTGACTGAACAGAGTCGTCCCGGACCCTATGTCCAATATTGACTCGCCTCCCGTACGTGTCACCCCTATACTAGAGTTCAAATTCTTGAGACCGTGTATGTGTCGATCGGACACATAAGTAATTCAGAATCGAGAAGAAGAGGATACCTTACAAAACCAAATGATGACCTATAGCAGAATTGTGAGTCGACACTGATGTCCTCGTCCCTGCTCCAAGTAAATTGAAGGACAGAAACTTCTCTGAGGCAATTCCTTGATCACCTGGTGTTCGACAACAATAGGGTGGATTTTTAGAGTCCTATCTACATTTCTAATGGTCAAGAATTAAGGAAGCCAAGTCCAGAACGTTCAATCAAATATTAGAGGAAGAAGCCTAGATCAAATAGAAAAACTAAACCGAATTTGATCAAGATATTTGAATTGAATCAAGTATTGAAGAAATCATGATGAAGAACCGACCGGTCCCCGACGTCGATCAGTCGATTGATTCGAGATTCACTATCGATGTGCTCATCGAGAATGCTCGCCGCTCGTCGATAGGTGAAGTCGTGTCGATCGGAGGAAGCCATCACTCGTGGATGCTTGTCGTCCAGAGCGACTTCAAGCTAGGAGAAGCCGATCAGTGAAGAAACGATGTCTTCGTCAAGCTTCGGGTCGCTATGGCCGAGCTTGGCCAGTGGTTAGATTCTTAATCGAATCTTGGAATGAGGGGAGGAGAAAAGAAAAGGGTGGATGAGACTCCTACAGAGCTCCGCTGTCGGATTTGATCATGGAAATGAAAGAGGTAGAGGTCCCATTTGTTAATCCCCAAGTCAGATCAAAGAAGAAGAGGTAGCCACAAAGTAGAGACTAACACAAGAGTTCGCCTCTACAAACTCCCGAAAAGAAGTTGGTGCACTGAGATTCACACAAGAGTTCCTCTAAAATGACACACAACCCCACAGAAGTACTAAACAAGGAACATGTTACAAACTAACAACCCAAAGAAAATGCAAATACAACAAGAATCAAAAAATCGTTCTTCTCTTTATGTTCGCAGACGCTACACCGAGAAGAACGGGAACAAGAACATAAATACAAAGAAGAAAACTTATGTTGGGGTGATCAAAACCAACAAAGCTCAAGGCAATATTCGCACTATACAACGATCTGCCCCCAGGATCCAGCAAGTCCACACAAGAACTTCTGGATCGCTCTTGGTCACCTTTGGATCACTCAAAAGATTCCTTTGGAAGGATACTAAAAACTGTCACAGGTCCTACTGGTGCTCTCGGTTTGTCTCTCTCAATTTTTTTCAACAGTGTAAATGAAAGATGAGAGCCTCTATTTAAAGAGGATTTCAGCTTCCATGCAGCCTGAGAAAAAAATCAGGTCTCATGAGCCACCTGCGCCGCTGTAGTGCACAGAGCAGACAGCGCCGTCACGCGCCAAAAACTGCAGCCACTGCAGCCGCGTGGCACAGAGAGCCACGAGCCGCCTGAGCATCCTGCGTACTGTACTGCACAGAGCAGACATCGCTGCACCTAGCCGCCAACAGCAGTCCCTCACTCAACCTAACTAGCTGGCCATATAGCTCCAGGCCGCAAGGCCCCTGTCCACATAGGCTCATGGCTACATGAGCACCGGTCTGCATGGGCACCTGGCCGCATCCGCCCCTGACCCCATGGTCCCTAGCTGCATGGGCACCTATCCGCTTGGGCACCTGACAGCATGGCCCCTGGCCTCATGGGCACTTGTCCTCATGGGCATTTTACCACATGGGCCCTGGTCGCATGTGCTCATGGCTGCATGGCTCCACGAAGCATGCGTCCGAGCATGCAACCATGCATGTAACTCACGCATAAAAGGAGTGCACGAGCGCTATGCGACGATGCTGACATCCTAAGTGCAAAGTGCGCTAACAAAGCACCACTTTGCGCCCTTGAGCCCGAGTACGAGTCCGAGTCCGAGTCCGAGTCACGCCTAAGGAAAACTTTCCAAAGGTGGTGACAAAATAAAGATTATCATAATGGGGTTCACACTTAATCCCTCCAGGAAATTCAACCAACATGGACCACCACCCCATGTGCATATACTAATACTAAGCAAAGCTATATATTGAGATATATACATTGGTGGTTTTCCAATGTGGGACAAAAACTCCCAAAGCAAAGTGAAAAATAACAACATCCCCCTCACATATCATAATATATGGTCGAGTGTTTCTCACAGTAACTACCCATCATGCATTAGGGTAGATGTCGCGCACGACTTGACTCTTTCCGCGCTGGTCAAACAATAGTACGATACAAGAATGGGCTATGCCTTGAATTCTGAACCATAGCTGCTATTCTTTCCACTCGCACAATGACATCAGCTATGCCTCCAGTCGCACATTAAAGGCCCAGCACCGACCTGGTTTTACTGTATGTATCTTGGGTGTCTACAAGTTTACCCTCAAGAGACGACATATATCTCTGTCGATATACTTAGGTGAGTTCCTTTTTAAGAGAGTTTATTATTCCTAGCATGAAGCATTGCGCTTCCATACGCTGCTATGCCGTTGTAACATGGCTCATTGCTGAGGTTAACTACCTCACGTGGTGTTACCCACAGTAGCATGAGGTCACTAGCCTCTTAGTAGTATTGTACTACATCCCAACATGAATCCTTGCGCTTCCGAGCGATGCTACGCCGCTGTGATATGACTCAAAACTGAGGTTAACTACCTCATATGGTATCACCCATTATAGCATGAGGTCACCGGCCTCTTAGTAGTGCTGTGCTACAACTCTCTATCTTTTCAGCATTAGGCTAGTTGGCTATTTACGGGGCTACTGCCGCTGTGACATGGCTCGCAGCCGAGGCTTTATATCTTTTACCTCATTGTGGTATCACACCACTGTAGTATGGGATACAAGTCCCTTGTAATGCTGAACTACACGTGCTTTCTGCAGCACACGCCGGACATTCTCTCTGCCTGAGAACTCATTAAGTCGTCGAAGCCAACCTTACACAGGAATTGTTCTATAGAACAAAATAGTATACTACAGTAGTTTCGGGTAAGTATCCCACATTGTCCATAAGGACTACCCACTGTACCTAATATTTTTCCAGTCAGTGGTCCTCCTTTGAACCAAAAGCTAGATGCCTAGTAGATTTATCTTTGAACTAATAGCATAAAACTTAATGGTAAGATTACAAATACACAATATCAGAGGTCCTTCAAGCCTATTTTACCTGCTGTGTCTTCGACTAGCCAGCGCCTGAGATATTTATTGAACGGATCTGCCAGGTTCTCCTAACTCCGAATATCCACCACAGAAATGACATCAGTCTTTATGAGGCTGTTCAGTACTCTATGCCGAAGCCGCACAGTTCTCTTCTTTCCATTGAAGGTATTATTAGTTGCTACTGCTGCAACTGTTTGGTTGTTGCAGTATATTGTTACAGTAGGAATCTGTACACCAACCATTGGAAGATCATATATAAGTTCCCAAAGCTATTCTGCTTTATCTGCAAGTGCATAGAAATCAGACTCCATCGATGAGCGTGTGAGAGCATAGTCTGCTTCTTCGACTTCCACGATATGACAACTTCTTCCATTGAGAAAACATATCCACATGTGGATCTCCCGTTCTCTTCTTCTGAGCACCAACTAACATCACTGAAGTCTTCTACGACTGCTGGATCTCCGCTGTAGTAAAGTACAAACTTCTGAGTCTTCTTGAGGTATCTTATCACCCACTTCACAGCTTTTCAGTGTTCAACACCTGGGTTACTCATGAATCTACTCAACATCCCCACAGCAAAAGCAATGTCAGGTCTAGTAGAATTTATAGCATATATCAAGCTCTCAATGATGCTAGAATACTCTAACTGTATGACGCTTTTTTTTGGGTTAGGCTTCAGTTTCTTGTCACATCTATATGGAGTATTGATCCCTGGAAGATCATAATATCCATAGCATGTGAGCATTTTCTCCACGTAGTAAGCTTGTGATAGAGCAAGCCCTGCTTCTGTCCAGATAATCTTAATCCCAAGGATGATATCGACATCTCCCATATCCTTCATACTGAATTTAGATAACAGAAACATCTTTGTTCTAGTGACACATTCTTCATCGGAGCCTAGGATTCGCATATCGTCCACATAGAGACAAACGATGATACCTCTATCGCCAGTGAACTTTGTGTATACACACTTATCAGTTTTGCTGACCTTGTAGCCATTTGATCTTATAACTTTGTTAAACTTTTTATGCCATAATTTGAGAGCTTTCTGCAGACCATATATAGATTTTACCAGTTTGTATACTTTGTCTTCAAGATATTTGATGACAAACCCCTCTGGCTGCTGCCTATAGATCTCCTCGGTCAGTTTATCATTCAAAAATTCTGTCTTGACGTCCATCTGATGAATAACCATTCTGTGAATAGCACCTAGAGCAATTCGTATCCTGATAGTAGTCATCCGTGCAACAAGAGCATAGACATCGAAGTAGTCAACCCTCTGTATCTGAGAAAACCCCTTGACCACAAGCCTGGCCTTGAACTTGTCAACAGTTCCGTTTGCTTTTATCTTCTTCTTAAAGATCAACTTGTATCCGATGGGTTTAGCTCCTTCAGGCAGATCGACTAACTTCAAAGTATTATTAGAAGTTATCGAGTCAAACTCGTCATGGATAGCCTCTTTCCAAAAAATAATATCTCTGGTCTTCATTGACTCATCATAGGTAAGCGGATTAGCTTCCAGATGATAGGTAACAAAGTCTTCTCCGAAGTCCTTCGTCCTCCTCCATCGCTTTGCTCTTGGCTCAGCGGGTTATAGTCCAAATATTGTCTCATCAACGACAACTCCTTCTTGGACTACTTCTCTCTAAGAGGTACTTTCCTCGTCTGTGCTAGAAACTTTCTTCGGGACTTTCGCGAGAATAATATTCTTGTGCCTAGCAAACTTATCTTCAAAGAATTCTACATCGTGAGATTCTATAATATTATTAAATTCGATATCAAGGAACCTCTGAGCATCACTCTCATCAGCATAGCCCAGAAATATGGTCTTCGGAGTTCTTGTTTCCAGCTTCTGAATCTTGAGGTCTGAAAGCTTCACATATGGATCATCTGCCATGTGGACAATCGGCCAGTGCCAGACACCACCACATTCGAATGACATTCAAGTTGGGTCTGACCTTGAACCTAATTTTATGAGGATTAATGCCAGATGTCGCGAACGGTACTTTGTTCAAAATAAATATTACCGTAAGTGCTGCTTCTACCCATAAGCACTTTAGAAGTCCTGCTGTCAGCAACTTAGAGTTTATCATCTCTGTCAGCGTCATATTCTTCCTTTCTGCTACACCATTAGATTGGGAAGAATATGAAGCAGTTATTTCGTTGACAATTATATGGTCTTTGTAAAATGATGTGAATTACAATGAACGATATTCTCCGTCTCTATCGCTTTTGAGTCTTTTGAGTTCTTGACCGACTTGACGTTCTGCTTCAACCTTAAAGTCCTTGAACTTCTTGAACGCTTAGTCTTTTGACATGAGAAGATATACGAATGCATACTTTCAAAAATCGTCAATGAAAGTGATTAAATACTTTATTTCGACTTTTATGGAGAATTGCTTGAAGTCACAAATATCTGAGTATACCAACTCCAGAAGATCTGTGCTTCGGTTCACTCTTCTTAACGGCTTTCTGACGATCTTTGTCTGCACACAGACTTCACATTTCTCTATCTCCTTACCCCCACATTTGGCGATATGACCTAGACTAGACATCTTGTTAATGCGTTTGTAATGCACATGTCCTAGTCTATTATGCCACAACTCAAGAGAACAACCAGAAGTACAGACTGCATAGATACAAACAGAAGAAGTTACAAGATGCAGTTTAAACATCCCTTCGGTACAAAAAGATTTTTTGAAGTATGTTCCCTTATAGGACATCATCATCTAGTTGGCATTGATATCCATCAGGCCTGCTTTGCACAACAGACTCCCATAAACCAGATTCTCGGTGATCATTAGTACGTGCTTTACATTCTTCAGTGTGAGTGACTTTTCAGAAGTCAGCTTAATCACTACCATCCCGATCCCCAGTACTGCAACTTGAGACTTATCCGCCATCGAGACTCAGAGGTAGGTAGAGTACACATGGCAAGATTTACCAATGTCCACCTACCAGTCAGTGTCGATACTATGTGACTCAACCTGCGTAATCATAGAAACTAGGTTAAGCTCACCTTGCCCTTCCGGTTTAGGCTCCGATAGGCAGTCGCTCTTATAGTGACCCTTCTTACCACAGTTGTAGCATATCACATTAATCTTCAACTTTGGCTTGAACTGAGCCGACTTCACCTTTAGCTGGTTGAAGTCCTTCTTCTTCTTCTTGTAGGGAAATTTTTGCTTTTCTTTAGTTCATTAGCATGTACCATGTTGGCCTTAGCCAACTGCTTGGACAAGGAGTCCAACTTTAGTTGTCCTCTGGCTTCATCTTCAATATTAATCCAATGAATAAGATCTTCGAGCTGGATCCCCATCTTTTTATGGTACATGTCAGTCCTGAACCTGGTCCAGCATGGTGGAAGTTTGGTGACAATAGTCCCCACCATAAATTTGCCTTCCTATTTTATGCCCTCTTCTTCCAGTTTTTTCTACATCTTTAGAAGTTCCTTAACTTGTGGTAACTTTACCTTCTCGTCCCTAAATTGCAAAGTAAAGAACTTCTCGACAAGATAGATTCTAGTCATTTTTTTGTCAGTTTAATAATAATTCTCAAGAGATTCCAAGACATCTCCTACATTCTCCTTCTTGCTGAAGGACTCTGCCAATGAGTCATCCATATCATTAAGAATCAACAACCTACTGAGGTCATTGTCTTCCTTCATCTTAGAGTACGTGTCTTGCACCATACATACTGCAAGCTCTCCTCCATCTTCGGGAATGGTAGGTTCAGGATCAACCAACACATAAGCAACTTTGACAAGACGAAGATTAAAGAAGATCTTCATATTCCAAATATTATAGTATTCGCCATCAAACTTCTCAAGCTTGTGAAGGCTAGTATTGAGAAGGTTTGAGTAGTTGTCCATTCTAACTCGGATCTTTCCTTGAGATTGTTAAGTCTCGAAGTCAAATCAAATAAGAAGAGGTAGCAATAAAGTAGAGACTCACATAAGAGTTCATCTCTACAAACTCCAGAAGAGAAGTTGGTGTACTGAGATTCACACAAGAGTTCCTCTACAGTGATAAACAACCCCACAAAAGCACAAAACAAGGAACATGTTACAAACTTACAACCCAAAAAAAATACAAATACAACAAGAATTAGAAAATCGTTCTTCTCTTTACGTTCGCAGATGCTACACCGAGAAGAACGGGAACAAGAACAGAAATACAAAGAAGGAAATTCCTACGGGGGTGATCAAAACCACCAGAGCTCAAGGTAAGATTTGCGCTATACAACAATCTGGCCCCAGGATCCAACAAGTCTACACAAGAACTTTTGGAATGCTCTTGGTCACCTTCGGATCACTCGAAAGATTCCATTAGAAGGATGCTAAAAACTACCGCTGGTCCGGCTGGTGCTCTCGGTTACCCTCTCTCTTATATTTTTTCCAACAGTGTAAATAGAAGAGGAGAGCCTCTATTTAAAGAGAATTTCAACGTCCATGCTGCCTAAGGGAAAAATCAGGCCATATATGCCACCTGCGTCATTGTACTGCACAGAACAGACAGCTCCATCAGGCACCAAAAGCTACAACCGCGTGGCATAGAGAGCTACGAGCCGCCTGCATATTGTACTGTACAGAGAAGACAGTGTCGTACCGAACCACCAATAGCAGTCCCTGTCCCTTCCACACTTAAATTTCTTAAGCTAACTTGTTGGCCGCATAGCACCTGGCAGTATAGCTACAGGCCTCAAAGCCCCTGGCCGTATGGGCTCCTGGTCGCATGGTTACCGGGCCACATGGGCACCTAGCCACATGCACCCCTGAAAGTATGGCCCCTGGCCGCATGGGCACCTGACCTCATGGCCCCTGGCTGCATGGGCATCTGTCTGCATGGGGACCTGACCGCATGGGCCCTGACCGCATGTGCACCTGCCCACATGGGCACCTGAGCATATAGACCCTGGTCGCATACGTATCTGACCACATGGCCCAAGGCTACATGTTCTGCAGGCCACATGGATCATGAAGCATGCGTTCGATCAAGAAATTATGCATGTAACTCACGCATAAAAGAGCGCACGAGCGACATATGATGATACTGATGTGCTAAGTACAAAGTGTGCTAACAAAGCGCTACTTTGCGCCCTTGAGCCCGAGTTTGAGTTCGAGTCGCTAAGCCTCTTTGGGACTTAGCTCCTAAAGAAAACTTCCCAAAGATAATGACAAAATAAAGATTGTCATAATGGACTTCACACTTAATCCCTCTAGGAAAGTCAATCCATATGGGCCACCACCCCATGTGCATATACAAATACTAAGCAAAACTATATATTGAGATATACACATTGATGGTTTTCCAATATAGGAATAAAACTCCCAAAGTAAAGTAAAAAACACCAACACCATTTATAGAGTCCGAAAGGCGATTGGCGGTTACGGGCAGATGATAATGATCTGTCCATGGGTGAGGCGATGGAAATGGACGTCGAGGATGAAGTGGTAGGATATGTCGGTGGTGAGGTCGTGTATCATTTACGTGGAACGAAGCTAGGGGAAGTTCCCCGAACCACCGTGATCCTTCGAGGGTGATCTGGTTCCTTCTAGAGAATTAGGGGGGAGAGAACAATAAAGGGGAGGGAAATCAATTTGGTTTCCATCAATGAAGAAAAAAGTTGAATGGTCAGGATGGAGTGTTTGCTTGGACGGCCCCGATGGACTGCCTTGGTTGACACATGGGAAAAGAGTCAGTGATCTGAGCCAAGGCTTGGTTATAAGTTAACCTCAGTTTCTTGTATCCTTTGATTGGGCTATAATGAGTTCGCATCATGGGCCAAACTCTTCATAAGTTAAGTTTAGTTATGGCTAAGTTCAATTCTACTATGATTATGTTAATTTGATCCTATGGCAACATGATTCAAGCTCAATTATGGTTTATGATTTTGGAAGTAACCCACTACTTATGAGACAAGGTTACTTCTAACTACTAATCATACTAAAATACTTGGAAAATTATGAAAAGTTATTTATTAGAAAATAGGAAAGGAGGAGTTACAGTTGGTGCACAGATTCTGATGATACCAATATACTGCGACAACTACAGTGGTAGCATCGAATGACCTCTTCAATGGTAAAAATAGGACTGTGTGGCTGAGGCACATGGCAGTGAATGATCTGATCAAGACTAAAATCATTACCATGATTAATATTCGAAGCCAGGAGAATCTAGCGGATCCGTTCACAAAGGGTCTCAAGCGCTAGCTTGTCGAGGAAACAACAATCAAAATAGGCTTGAAGAGATTGTGATATTAAGTCTTTGTAATTTTACCATAAATTTTTATGGTATTAGTTCAAAGAGAAATCCACTAGGAATCTAATTTTTGGTTCAAAAAAGGATCATTGACAGGAAAAATATCCGGAACAGTATGTAGTCCTTTGAGATATTGAGAGATTATGGACACAAAACCAATATTGTCTACTATTTGTTCTTTATATAGACTAAGTCCTATGGGAGGATGGCTTAGATGCCATAATGAGTTCTCGTGCATTTTGGATATCTGGCGTGCTTTACAGGAAGGACGGGTAGTACAACTCTACAAAGGAGCAGATGAATCCATGTAATAGTAGGGTGACACTACGATGAGGTACCTCGATAGTGTAAAGCCTTGGCGTCGTGAGCCATGTCATAACTGTGTAGCACCGCACATAGGCAGGTGGCCTAATGTTGTAGAATGAAGAGTGATAGAAAGCACTACAAAGGGACTGGTATCCTTATGTTATAGTGGTGTGACACCACTAAGAGGTAAATGATGTAAAGCCTCGGCTAAACGAGCCATGTCAGAGCGACGTAATACCACAAGAAAGCGTAAGGCTTAATGCTAGGTATTTTGGCACTACAAATAGGCTGGGATCTCATGCTATAGTAGATGACACAACAATGAGGTGGGACCTCAGCTTTGGACCATGTTATAGCGGAGCAGCACTACAAAGAAGCGTAAGACTTGATGCCAAAGACTCCTTAAAATGACTCACCTAGAGTGTATGGAAAGAGATACAGCCGTCTCTTGAGGGAAAAAAATTTAGGCGCCCAAGATACATACACCAAAACCAGGCGTGCACAAGGCCTTCAATATGTAACAGGAAGCACAACGGATGTCATTGTGTGAGTAGGAAGAATTTTGACTATGGTATAGAATTCAAGGCTTAGGCTATTATTATATCATATAATTATTTGACCAATGCAGGAAGATTCAAGTCAAAGCGATATCTATCATAATGCATGATGGACAGTCACTGTAAGGAACGCTCAACCCATATATTGAGATATCTAGAAAATTATTGGTATTTTTGCCTTTGGACTAAGAAAGATAGTCTCACATTAGCTACACCACCAAGTGGGTAAATATAATGGTTTGTTTGTGTTGAGGTGTACACATGTGGTATGATGGGGGCACATAGGTGCCATGTGGGGGTGTTTTATGTTACGCTCCACTCCTAAAATATGTAGGACTAGGAATACGTTAGCATACCAGCCGTATATATATGACAATTCCAATATATGGAAAGCATAACACATATGTACATTATATTATGAATAATAATTCACAAGTGGTATATAATGTCACAAGTCGCAGGTAATACTAATCTTATCCACAAAACTAAATAGAAATAAATAATAAAATATGTCAATGAACCAAGTATGAAATAGTCGAAAAGACCAATGGTTGCATGGAGACAAATTCACTACCAAACTATAATATGAAAGAAAATAAAATAAGTACATCATCTAATATTCAGAGAGAGACAAAGGAAAGACCTCATCGAAAGAGAAAGATATAACAAGTCCTGATCCGTGCTCCTATAAATAGTCATGATCGTCTACACCTACAAAGGTACCAGGTCCTCAGAGGGACGTAACAAGATACTTAAAAGCATGCCATAATAAACTACAATAAACATCCAACAAGGTTCCTAACCATTCTAAGTGATATACAGTTTAAGAACAACTTTCCCTCGTTTGGACTATCTCTCTAATATAATGGGATGGACATAGCTCTCTCGGAGATCCAGGTGCCATGGACATAACGTCTTTCGATCGTCATAGGCCTATAGTAAATAATGGGGTCATAACGTCTCGCATCTCTGGCGGAGCTTACAGACAAATAAAGAAAAGTGTAAAGGAGTCACATACTCTTACTCATTGTTCTCCCCACCCCATGCTCTATACATGTTGTATCTAGAACATGTTAATACCTATACTAACTGTCAAGTCCTCTAGCATATCTCTTTTAGTAGTTATTTCCTAATAAACTCCCATACGTACTAATGATCAATCAATACAGAAGTCTGTGATCTATATAAGACTCACAACTCGTGTAACACCTGTGTCATGGCCAAATAAAATATAATGATCCTCAAAATCATGGGGTAGTCTCTTAGCTCTAAGTCAATATGCATAACATAAATAAATGGACAAATAATGATGTATCTCGTCGTTGCACCCAAGTCTTCTTGGACACACAATTTAAGAACATAAGAAAATAAGAAAATAAATAACAGAAATAAAAAATGCATAAATAAATGTAAATATGCAGTAATCATGGCAATGAATACTTGCCTGGAAGTTATTTTGTGCTGAGAAGAAGCAAGACAATGGGTACAACGAACCAGAAAATATAGAAGCAGAACAAACATCTCCGGATACTGTAATAGACATCACCAACATTTTTAAAATAAATGAGATGTCAAAAAATACTACCTTTTCATCCAATTTGGACACAGGGACTAAAATGGTCATTTTGGGTTAAAGCGGGATCTATATGTGGTCCACTTTGTACCAAAATACGGGCCAAGAGTAAAGTTCTCTTAATAGGACAAATTATAGGTCAAATAATTTCTAAATAATGATACGAACTCAATGGTATGTCCATTTTTGCATTCTGGTGAACCGATCACGAAATCACTCCTCAAGTCGAATCGTGGGGCCTGCAAAACGATGATTCATCGTCTGACTCAGATTTGGGCTAAACTTGGGTCACAGGACAAGTCAAACATTTTGAGTCTAGCGGTGCAAGTTTTGTTGTGATCCAATAAGCGTACATAAACTAATAGGGTAAGTTACAAAATACCAATACGGGAGACTTTTGACTGATACAGGTTGATTCTTGCGTGCAATTACGACCAAATCAATATCTGTAAAAGCCTATACGTCAGGATATACCATATGCTCCTTTTGGTGTAATTAGTACGCGACGAGGTCATCTTGTTTGGTGGAACGAACTCTGTATTGCAAGTATTCAATGATTTTAGAACAAATTTTCCATGATTTTTAAGAAGAGTTTTAATATAGTATTAATGATTCAAAAACTAGAAACTTTATATCATTGCAAAGTTGGTTATGTAGTCTATAAATATATTCAATTGGATTTTAAGAAATATCTAATTCCTTAGTAGTTATTAGCTTCCAAAATAGGCCTTTGACTCGGGTTTGGTTCTGTTGGTTATGTTGTATAAATATGTTGGTTATGTTGTATAAATAATTTTTCAGGGATTTTTCTGTCGATTTATCACAAATCTAACTTATTTGAATCAAAAGTATTTGAAGGTAATCAAAGGTGGTAAGGTTGTGGCCATATCTGATCAACTAGATCAAAAAATAGTTGAAGATCGGTAAAGAAAATACACTGCGAAGAGGATCGACAGCGCATGGTTGCTGTTACCGTTGCAGTGCGTGACTGTTGCCACTACCGGTGCTGGCGCTCGCGACGTCGGCCAGGGGGTTCGTCGGCCAGGGGGCAGTGCTGGTTGGGGGGTAGAGTCTAGGGTTAGGATTTGCTATGTTATATATATATATATATATATATATATATATATATATATATATATATAAGGGGTAGGGTTTGCTATGCTATATGTATTAGTTTAGGGTTTGTTTAGGATTATGATTTGCTTAGGGTTTTGAGATTTATATATTTTTCATTTTCTTTTATTCTTTTCTTTTAATTTTTTTCTTTATGTAATTATTATTATTATTATTTTTTCTAAAATTATTGTTATTATCTCATTATTATTATAATTACTTTAAAATATATTTCTATTATTATTATTATCATTATACAAGGCTACTAGTATTTTATTATTATTATTATTATTATTATTCTAAATTACTTATTTTAATTATAAAAAAAACTTGGAGAATTTATATTCTACCCAATTTATAAGAATTTAGTCCTTAAAATTAAAAATAAGGCAATATAGTAGAAATGAGTTTTACGAAATATTGTACCTCACCATCGAAAAGGCTAAATTGTAACTAATGCATTAAATTCTAAGGGTCGGTCTGATTTGCTTTAAGTAAGGTAATATGGCACGGATAAATTTTTGTACAAGGAAAAGTTGCACAAGGGACCGAGGATAAGAAGGATGCAGTAGAGGAGATAAGTAACCCAAGAAAAAAGATGTTGATAGAAAAGAGAATACTACTACTTCTACCCATGTCACCTACTAGTTTCGCAGGTATGCCATCTGGTTAAAATATCAACCTATCATTAGAATTGCTAAGTCACCATATATTTAATTCAATATTGATCTATACTCCAAAAACTTTGTGACATAATGGGGTACATATCTAGTACTATCCATATGTCAAACTTTCATCAAGCACGAGCGTTCATATTTCCGAAACAGGAAAAGACAAAATAATAATAAAGAGTTCTAGGAAGACGTGATCGAATATAAACATGGGGTTCAAAGATGATTGAAAATTTCAAATGAGAGTTATCAAGACAGTTGTGAATGAGATCTATTTTTGGTAGATTCTTATTCGCATTCTCGTATTAGTACATTTTCGTAACCGATATGATATGCTCGAACATGTCTAAAGGGTGAGTATATTTGTCTAATAAGCTAAAGCATATTACTTCTCACAATATTACTCTTCAAATTAATAGCCTTGTTCTTGTAAATAAACTAGAAACTCTTGTTAATGTATACAAGGGAGAGATGTATTATGATACCCTAATATGTTAAGACTTTCTAAGGAAGTGTTCATTCTTAAGTTTTAATCATAAGCAATGCTTATAGAAAAAAGGTATTAATATCAACTAAAGGATATTAAATTTCAAACTAAGGGATAATCACAAAATCATAATCTAACCTAAAAGAACAAACTCAGTCTATTAAGTTCTGACAACTAACAACAAATCAAAATTTAAAATTAACTAACTACAATCCTAAATAACCATAATCATAATCATAATAAATGGGATTTGTTGGCCTACAATTAGAAGGATAAGGTGGCATGATCTAATTTTTATTATCGTTTAAGGTCAATGGTTATGGACGAGATCGCGAGAGTCACGTAGAAGAATAATGAGTAAACCTCAAAGAGGTGAGCGAAATAATTGGGAGGAGAAAATGTTTAATGGTATTAGATTGAGAGAACTTGGCACGATTAGGGAATAGATTCCAATCATTGCAAGGTTGAATGAACCAAAGAAATGCCAAGGGATCTATGATAAGTAATACAAGAGAAAGGACATAGCTTAGAGATCTATGATAAGTAATGCAAGAGAAAGTACATAGCTTACTCAATGACTAACTAAAACTTATGAATGCAAAACAGACGGCCTCTAGGCTATCGGTTAGACTAAAGGTGTATGTCTCTTCATGTTGGTTTCCTAAGATACTGTTTTACTACATGTCAAGGCAAGAATCTATATTTCTACTTCCTTTCAACCCCTATATTTTATTACTCTAGAAGTTATATTAAGCCCTACTATCCAACCATGGGATCCTTTAAGTCCCTCAATACTAAGATTAAATAATCTGGTCTTATTTTCTAACGGAGCCAAGTCGTATCTATACTACTCCCAAGTCATACCACAAATGGTGCAAGGGTAGGGGTCAATTTAATTTACAGGTTTTGGCTGCTAAAGTATATTCATTATGCTTAGATTTTTAAATATATAATATTCTAGAGTTTAATTGCCTGCGAGGAATATGATCCCACTCATCTTCTATAATATTCTAACAACATGGGTTTCTATACTTGGCAACGAATTATAACTAAAGAACCGTAAATTAAGCAACTGCATTCATCCTTTCGGGATAGGGAGAGGTGGCAGTCAATGTGAGTGAGGTCAAGGGAAAGAAGTGAATATAATTTTAAAGAGTAAAGGGAATAATTGAGTTCAAAGAATTTGAAATGGAATCAAGAAAGGAAGTCAAATATGTGGATGAGATCCTATACACTAATCCTAGTTGCTGGCTTGCTCGGTACAGTAACATAACCGAGGCAATATACTCTCAAACTACATGGGCCACCACAAAAATATGTCACATCCCAGTCCCAAAATATGTAGGATTAGGAATACATAAGCATGCTAGTCGTATGTATATGGCAACTCAATATATGAAAACCATAACACATACGTATGTTGTATTATGAATAATTCACAAGTGGTATATAATGTCACAAGTCACAGATAATACTAATATCATCAACAAAAGCAAATAAAAATTGTAATGAAATATGTCAATGAACCAAGTATGAAATAGTCGAAAAGACCAATGGTTGGGTGGAGATAAATCCACCACCAAACTAGAATACAAAAAAAATATAATAAATATATCATCTAATATTCGGAGAGGCTCGAAGGGAAGACCTCATCGAAAGAGAAAGAAGTATCAAGTCATGATCCATGCTATTGCAAATAGTCATAATTGTCTACACCTGGAAAGGGACCAGGTCCTCAGAGGGACATAACAAGATAAATAAAAGTATGCCACAATAAACTACAATAAACATCCAACAAGGTTCCTAACCATTCTAAGTTATATGCAATTTAAGAATAACTCTCTCGCGTATGGACTATCTGGCTAATATAATAGGATGGACATCGCTCTCTCGGAGATCCAGGGGCCACGGGCATAACATCTTTCGATCGTCATAAGCCTACAGTAAATAATGGGGTCATAACGCCTCGCATCTTCGGCAGAGCTTACGGGCAAATAAAGAAAATTACAAAGGAGTCACATACGCTTACTTATTATTCTACCCACCCTATGATCTATATATGTTGTATCCACTATACGTTGATACCTCTAATAACTAGCAAGTCCTCTAGAATATCTCTATTAGCAGTTATTTTCTAACGCACATCTCATACGTACTAATGATCAGTTAATATGCAAGTCCGTGATCTATATAAGACTTAAAACTCATGTAACACTTGTGTCATGGCTAAATGAAACATAATGATGTCTCAAAATCATGGTGTAGTCTCTTAGCTCTAAGTCAATATGCGTAATATAAATAAATGGACAAATAATGACACATCTCGTGGTTGTAGCCAAGTCTTCTTGGATGCGCAGTTTAGTAACAAAAGAAAATAAATAACAGAAATAAAATATGTATAAATAAATATAAATAATAAGTAATTGTACCAAGGTATACTTGCTTGATAGTTATTTGGGCTGAGACAACATGTACAACAAACTAGAAAATATGAATAATGAACAAACGTCTTCGGATTGTGCAATTGACATCACCAATATTTTTGGAATAAGTAAAATAGTCAAAAAAATACTACACTTCATCCAATTTGGACACAAGGACTAAAATGATCATTTCAGATCAATGGGGGATCCACATGTGGTCCACTTTACACCAAAATATGTGCTAGAGATAAAGGTCTTTAAATAGGATAAATTATAGGTCAAACGAATTCTAAACAATGATATGAACTCAATGGTATGTCCATTTTTGGATTTCGGTGAGCCGATCATAAAATTACTCGTCAAGTCGAATCGTGGGGCCCATAAAACGGCAAATCATCGACTGACTCAGATTCAGATGAAACTTGGGTCACAGAAAAAGTTAAAAGCTGTGAGACCAGTGCAAGTTTCGTTGCTATCTGATGAGCGTACAAAAACTAATTTGGTAAGTTAAAAATACTGATACGGGAGACTTTTGACTGATACGTGTTGATTCTTGCGTGCACACCAGACCAAATCAACTTTTGCAAAAGCCCACACGTCGAGATATATCGTACGTGACTTTCGGTGTAATTGGTATGTGATAAGATCATCTTGTTTGGTAGGACGAACTCTGTAATGCAATTTTTTAATAATTTTAGAATAAGTTTTCCATAATTTTTAACAAGAGTTTTAATATAGTATTAATGATTCAAAAAATAGAAACTTTATATCGTTGCAAAGCTGGTTATGTAGTCTATAAACCTATTCAATTGGATTTCAAGAATATCTTATTCCCTGGTAGTTATTAGCCTCCAAAATAGGACTTTGACTCATGTTGGTTTTGTTTTATATATGTTGTATAAATGATTTTTTGGGATTTTTTGGTCGATTTATCACAGAATCAAACTCATTCAAAATTAAAACTATTTGAAGGTAATCTAAGGTGGTAAGGTTGTGGCCATATCTGATCAACTGGATAGAAAAATGGCTGAAGATCGGTAGAGAAAATACACCACGAAGAGGCTCAACAGCGCATGGTTGTTTTTGTCATTGTAGTCGTGCATTATAGTGCACGACTGCTGCCACTAGCGATCGCGACGGCGGCCATCGGGGGTTCATCGGCCAGGGGGCAGCGCTGGTTGGGGGGTAAAGTTTAGGGTTAGGGTTTGTTATGATATATATATATATATATATATATATATATATATATATATATATATATATATATATATATAAGGGGTGGGGGAGCCGCTGATCCGAGAAAAGGGGAAAGCCTAGGGTCGGGTAGTTTGCAGGTGTGGGCTGGGTAGGTTAGCTACTAGTATTAGTTTAGGGTTTGTTTAGGATTAGTATTAGTTTAGGGTTTTGGTATTTATATTTTTTTTCTTTTTCTTTTATTCCTTTCTTTTACATTTTTTTCTTTATGTTATTATTGTTACTATTATTATTATTATCTATTCGTATCATAATTGATATTTTTATTATTATTCTATTTATTTCTAAAATCATTTTTATTATCTCATTATTATTATAATTACTTAAAAATATATTTCTATTGTTATTATCATTATACAAGGCCACTAGTATTTATTATTATTATTATTATTATTATTACTACTACTACTACTCCAAAATTCCTATTTTAATTACTTATTTTAATTATAAAAAAATTATGGGTGTTTACTTTTATTAGGAGAAAAAAATGAGTAACTCCTTAATAAAAGCATTTATACTTTTTGTCACTCTCTTGGAAATATTTTCTTAGGAGCTAAGCCCCAAAGGAGCTTACGATTTGGATTCAGACTCGGACTCGGACTTGGAGTCGGGCTCAAGGGTGCAAAGTGGTGCTTTATTAGCGTACTTTGCACTTAGCACGTCAGTATTAGTGCATGTCACTTTTGCGTATTTAGTGCTCTCATGTGCTCGGTTATGCGTGAGTTGTATGCGTTGTTGCTAGCGTGGTTGCATGCGTGGGTGCATGTGCGGGCACATGAGTAGGGAGTTGAGCGGATGATGCACGGGCTTATGTGTAGGCAATGTGCAGGCTATACACAGCTATGCGTGTATGCGCATTTACGCATATGCGTGCATGCGCTGCTGTACTACTACAGCATGCACTGCTGATGGCAGGATTTCAGATAGGCTGTTATAGAAAGATTTTGATAATTAATTCATATTCTATTTTTGTGAGATTTGAATTTAATTCATTCCTATCTCTATATGACATTTGGCGGCCAGGCTTCACTGTAAATACTCTCTTTGTAGCCCCATTGAGAACTTATTTCAAAAAGGAGAGAGGCGAAGAGAGGTTCGGCTGCTGCCGTCAATGGAGTCCAGGAGTTCGTGTTAGTCAAGAAAGGAGGTGACGTGAGCGTTCTAAAAGTTCTTCGAGAACTTGCTAGTTCCTGGAAGCAAAACGTATGGGATAAATCTTGCTTTGAACAACAGTGATCTTCATCACCCCAGCAAGTAGAGATCCATATTTTATTCTCTTCTCTTCTAGTTGTATCATGTTCTGTCAGTCTGCAACTGGAATTGCAAGAAAGAACAGAGATTTTTTTTCTAGTTATTGTATTCTTTTACAAGTTATAATTAAAAATATTATTATTAACTGCTTCGTTGGAATCGAGTTCTTCATATGGCACTTAATAACAATATTTCTGAAGTGTCACGCCCCAGTACAAAAATACGGAGATGGACATAGCCAGCTCCCCAGTATAAGATATAGAATGTCGTACGACAGTCACGACTGTAACTAGACAAGAGGGTGCATTCTACAAGCAAGTCACTTAGGGTCACATAGAAAAAATATTGTCTCAATCAGTCAAGTAAGGATAGTAACATAGAACATATATGACAAGGAAGTAAGGCATCCCATACGTCTTGCCACAATATTCTGGAAACCAACCACACAAAATAATAAACTAACAGAGTAGCAAAAGTACATAACCATGATCAGCTGCAGTCTGATTAATTACAATTACTTAATAAGACTAAATGTCCATATTTATAGCTAACAAGTGCATCTAACTAAATGCCCAAAAGGTTAAAATATAAAATAACGAGTAATGCTCAAGAAACCCACTCTTGTCCCTCAATGGCCATCCGTCTGGTGCATGCCATTGTTTAGGGGGAAGTACGCTTGATCTTCGGATGTTGGCTCTAAACCTGGCCATTCAAAACCAGTGGGGTTAGACCCCAAATAGCAAATACCACAAAGGAAGCACGAAATAAGAAACAAAATCAGAAATAATAAACATATACATATATATATATATATATATATAGTCATGTCTTATAGTTTTGGTTCATAGCCTATCGTGATATAACAATCTAACCCTATAACCAAACAAGGACAAGGGTTAGACCATCGCATAATGATAGTCCATGCCCTTAAACTATTTAACAGAAGATACAATCACAAACGAGTTCAGTTATGTAATCGACCAATTATTTATACAGCATACTAGGTGGAGTCTTGGTTAACCCAGAATTATTATGCATATAACAAGACTCCTTAGGTCGAGCCATATTTTAGAAGGGGCTAGCCGAGCCATGAATCACCGCATAGCACATAGTAGTATGCATTGGCCGCTCGGAAGACTACCGTACTAAGATCGCTTAGAACACCTAGTATAATATAATAATCGACTATTGCCATCCACTAATGAGAATTTAAACAATATCCATGGGAGGCCAGCCTTCACTTCTCACATGATTAAGGGTGGCTAGTTAAGCATAATCTCGGGATTCCGTCAATCCTAATACTCAACATATTTTAGTTGCCTAATTAACCCTATGGTTAGCTAGAATCACTTGACGTGGTCACATATTATTCCTCTTACATGTCGTACCGTAGTACGGGCATGCTAGATACGACTCTACTTTGTCACTTGGCAGTTCAATTTGGATTCACCCCAGCGTGATACAACAATCAACAAAAGTTTTAGCCATGCTTGGTATTTAACTAACTATCATATCCATGCGAGGGGAATTGTGTTATATCATATGTCGTATAGCACGTAGGTACACCTCGATATAAAATATGTAACATAATCACGTAGGAACACTTAGCACGTAGGAACATATAGTATGTAGTAAGTGTATTAGCACGAATACCAATAATTGAGTCAAGTCATCAATCATTGGTAAATTATATGAGTTCTAGCACATTACATATGGGTTGAGTCAGACACATAGGTAGTTATAGTCACTTGGCCGCATAGTCTATTTTTACTCATAGGCGGGTTAGACATATAGTCAGGTACAACACATGGTCACTTAGTTCTCATATATTTACAATCATTTATAACACGCATAAAATCACAAAATCCAATAAAACATCCAACTAAGAAAAACCATAAAACATGCACATGGGGCCGTATAAGTACAAGGGACATATGGGATCTATGTCGCATAGGTCAAGGCCGTATAGAGGTTGGTACTGCATAAGAGTCAGGTAGCATAAGTTCAAGGCAAGGTCCACTCCTTGGGATAAGGGACAAGTGACGTGCATTAAATATGTGTCAGTGAAGTGACTGAAGTGATGGATGTGACAAGTCATAAAGTGTGTCAAAGAAAAGACAAAATTATAGAAAAATATGCAAGGGAAAACAGAGTTATGCGTCAAAGAGAATAGGTGCATAGTGCTAATATCGCATAAGTTTGCTTGCCGTGTGGACTGCTTGCCGCATAGATATCTCTTAGACTTAGAGAATTTCTTATTCATTCAGCAACTTAAACACAAGGAGATCTGTCACTTAGAATACTTTGTGTAATAATCAGTCATGCATCTCACTGAAAATATTATCTAATCAGAAAATGAGTGAAGTATACCTCTAACAGCAGTTCCAATAAATAATAAAGACTATGTAACAGTAAATAGAGAGCATATACCAGATGAATAGAGCATGGCAGGAATATACTGAAATAAGGAAATACGAAAAATACATACAAGAGATATGAACATCATAAGTAGAATCAAGAAATACATCTAAGTGAGTGAGTACTAGTGACAACATATGATCGGCTTGGGTACTACTCAAGAACCACGAGCCTGGTTAATCATACAAGTGGTGTATGAGTAATACTATACAAAAAAAATAAGAACTGCGAGGTATGATCATATATCTACACTCAATACTCCCCGCTTTTGACTGGTATAATCGATCCAACCATTGACCACTATGACATGGGATTCCATAAGAAGGGCGCTAATCTTCCCATGAATCAGTGTCTATACTTGTACAAAAATAATGGTGGCCACACAAGAAATAAGCTAGAATCTACCAGTAATAATATCTCATGATGGAATCCAGGAAATACGAATCCGTGTAATCAAGTGTCAGGAAAATCAAGGATATCTACACTAAATACAAGAAACATAGAAGATATTATACACAAAAAACTATCATAGAATATACTCATCTGGAATTTGCTAAAACAGTATCAAAGATATCCGAAACAGTGCCTCGGAGAGCTAAATATGAAATATAACATCAATACAAGATTTTGGAATGAAAATAATTTAAACTAGTCCAAATCTAGGTCATTAGGCCAACTCTAAGTCAAAATAGTTGACTAGGTCAACCTAGTCAAACTTGGTCAAACTAACTATTTCTAGGTTGTATGAGTCCATATCTAAGTTATTGGGTCCATACACTACTTATCTAGACTATCCTAGTTATATTAAGATACTAGAGTATCATAGATGTCTAATAACACAAGATACACAAATATACCATATATATTAGTTACTTTTAGTTAGTACTAACTCAAAATGAATACCATGTCTTTGAGCCATCTTGGTATCACCACCTAACTACCCTCTTAACATCCACTACCAATATCTAGAGATACTACAACCTCAATATTACCTTCACCTACATTGTTAACTAATACCCCATTTACCTTACTTATTTTCTTTAGGATACCAAGCAACTCATTAATTATCTATACACCTATACATATATATACCATCATTTATACTCTAACTCATATTTATAACTAATAGACTTCTAATACTATACATAATAATCTAACAAAACAACTAACAATTTAACCAATCAACTAACTAAATAACTGAAAACAAGTAACTAACTAGCAACCAAATATATCTTACTAACATCTCATATATTAGTATCTAAATATATATCTGTACATCATATATAATATCTAAAGTAACAATAATTCCTTCCAACTTATCACTAACAAATAACTAATCTCTAACATATGATACCAAACTAACTACTGACAGTTATCAAGACTCACCTTACTAACCTACCATCAGACATCATAGTCTAATTTATAATCAAACCTATAACTGATACATGACATACATCACTAATTGATAGCCAAGGCCTAAATACTAACATACAATCAACAAATACAAGGGCCAAAACTGATATCCATTCCCTTACATCAACTATTGCTCTTGCCCCCGATTGGTACAAAATACCTAAGTACCTCAAACTCTGATGCTCTTTCTAAGCAATGGCTAGACACAATAGCTCGAGCTCCTGGTCTCTGCTTCCTCTCTATAGCACATACTCTAAAATCTAGGATCCCCATACTGATATATTTATAACACATAGCACACTCAAAAGAAGAAAATACTTATACTCCAAACTGGGTTGCCTCATCCTACTGATAAGTGAACACTGTCACAGTTCAGACCCACACTTGAACTCCTCCTCTCTATCCAGGTTTTCCTCATCTCCAACCCACTTCTACTACTCCTTTGCTAAGTATTTCCAGTTTCCACTCAACTCCCAGACACTCCTAAAAGGATTTCAATACATAAAAACACTTATGGATATATAGGTATACACTTTATTCCAACCTTTACACCTTGTTGCTTCTTCCCAGACTTGGACCACTCCTATCACTTCACTCACATTCACGAGCACTATAAACCACATATCAAGCACCTCATGTGTATCATAACCAATTCTTAATATCAACCTCCCTGATACTATGATATTGCCTTATTGTAATAGTTGTGTTGTTGTTAAACATAACTGAGTGCTACACTCCTTCCTCCGGGCAATACTCAAGTTTACAGGTAAATGCAACTGTCCTCACCTGGACTGCAGACTTTTGGCAGTACAAAATCCCCTCTTACTCTAGCCTGGCCTTCTCCCCCTCAATCTTGTGTGCCACTCCAAGTCTAAGAACAGACCTCATCCCTCTTCACTTGCTGCTGTGTTGCTCTCTCTCTCTCTCATACTCCATCACTGATACCACTAGTGAAAGTATCCCCCAATTGAATACCATACACACAAATACAGCATCAAGACACAATAATCACATCACCACTTTTAATTATATATATATACACATCATATAAATATTATATACTAACCATCCCAAGTAATTTAGATACAAAATATAACTAACTATAGTAGAAAATAATTCATCAAACACGTGGAGTGCATCACACCCGTATCATACTCAATCTATGATATGCTTGCGATACGGTCCCGACATCACACCAAACATATCACAAAGGATACTGGCAAATCTAGGATCATATTTCTAAGCAATACAAAGTGCTAGCTACTCAACTACGTGCCCGTGTCAAAATATGGCATGTATAAACCCCCGTGTCGAAGGAAAAATCTCCAAATCAACTTATATCAATAAATTACCATGATATGGCCTACACGTATCCAATTATGGATATGACACTAGTCTCACACAACTAAACATATGTCAATTTGGTCCACTAGACCTATTGACAAACACATGATCCACCAATCTTGGATTTTTTCCAAATTGGACACAAAACATACCATAACTTCCAAAATAGGGGTACCTCGTAGTCAATTCGTCTTTCTATAGGTAGCCTTAGTCCATATGTGGGTTTCTATTAATTAAACTATAGATTTATAGTCTAATTAAAAGAGAATACTAAATTATATCTATTAAAAAATAGATTTCCAATGAAAGTCTCCAATGAACACCAAGAAGCCTCAACTTATGCAAATTTCTCCAAATTGTAGATCCTTGCCTCCTTCTTGCTCCTAGAGTCTCCAATGGTGAAGTAGGGGTAAATTTGGAAGGGATTTGGTAGAGATTTGGTATAGGTTTGTTGGAGGTAAAAGGGAATTTGGAGAAGAATACTTAGATCTAGAAATTTTGGAATGACAAGAGAAATGAGAGAGAGAGCACACTCACTTTAAGTGCCCCCCCTCACCTAAATCTTGCCCTCCAAGCAATGTGAAATAACTCCAATACCCCTTGGGTCATGTCATAAAGAAAATGGTTAATTTAGAAGTCCTAATGGTTGATTAATTAAATCACCTAACTTAATAAAATGACTAACTATTGGGCTCAAGTCTAGTCTAACTAATGTCGGTCCATGAAAAGTCTAGTCTAGTTAGGTCCACTAATACAAGTAAAAAACATAATGTAATATGCTAACAATAAATAAATAATACAATAATAAATATATAACATGCACCATAAATAAATAATTATAAAATACCATTCAATATAATAATTTGAAATATAATTATTAATAATATCTCTAATAACAGGAAAAGATAAAAACACCCCTCTCCAAAAAATTGGTAGTGATAATGCTGTTGCGATGTTAACATATATGTACTCTCTCTCCTACTAAGAGCATCTACTACCACGTTCGCTTTCCCTGGATGGTACTAGAGCTCCACGTCGTAGTCCTTCAACAGTTCTAGCCACCTCCTCTGCCTCACGTTCAAGTCCTTTTGGATGAATACATACTTCAAGCTCTTGTGATCCATGAATATTTCTACCCGATCTCAATTTTAGTAGTATCTCCATAGCTTAAGTGCAAACTCCACTGCCGCCAACTCCAAGTCTTGTATTGGATAGTTCTTCTCATGATATTGAAGCTGTCAGATGTATAAGCTATCACTGTTCCATGTTGCATTAATACACACCCGAGCCTCTTGCCAGACGTATCACAATATATGGTAAACCCTCCAGAACCTACTAGAAGAGTAAGAATTGGTACTGAAATCAGTCTCTTCTTCAACTCTTCAAAGGATGTCAGACATTACGTTGACCAAACAAACTTAGCCTTCTTGTGCGTCAAATGGGTCAATGGTACTGAAATCCTTGTAAAGTCTTCCATAAATCTCCTATAATAGCCCACCAAGCCCAGAAAACTATTCACCCCTATTACTATCTTAGGAACTGGCTATCCCTCAACAACCTCTACCTTTTTTGGATCTACTGCCACTCCTGCTCCCGAGATGATGTGACCCAAGAATGATATGTTATCCAACCAAAACTCATACTTGTTAAACTTTACGTATAACTAGTATTCTCTTAGAATCTATAAGACCTTCCGAAGATGCTCTCCGTGCTCCTTCTTGCTACTGGAATAGACTAGAATGTCATCTATGAAAACTACCATGAATTTATCTAGATACGGTATAAAGATGCGGTTCATCATATACATAAATATTACCGGAGTATTAGTCAATCCGAATAGCATAACTAAGAATTTGTAATGCCCATATCGTGACTGAAATACAGTCTTGGGTATGTCTTATGCCCGAACTCTTACTTGATGGTATCCTGACCGGAGGTCGATCTTGGAGAAAACTTTAGCCTTGCTTAATTGATCAAACAAATTATCTATCCTTGGCAACGGGTACTTGTCCTTTACCGTTACTCTATTTAATTGCATATAGTCGTTGCACAATATCGTTCACCCATTATTCTTCTTTACTAGAACTACTGGCGCTCCTCAAGGTGATCCACTGGTTTGCATGAACTTCTTTACCTTCAGTACTTCTATGTGTTGGTACGGCTTGTCTAGTTCTGATGGTGCCATTTGGTGAACATTACAAGATATTGCTTCTGCTCTAGGTATCAACTCTATGCAAAACTCCACAACTCTTACTGGGGGTAACCCTAGTAGTTCTTCTGAAAAGACATCTAGAAAGTCCTTGACTATCTTGGAAAGCTATTCCTCTGCTATCACTGCAGCTGCGATTCTCTCTTCATGATGGTCTCCCACATATTGGTCAAAGTTAAAATCTTTTGTGCCTGGGATACAAAACAATATCCTACCCTTATGGAAATCTATCATAGCATGACTGTTTCTATGCCAGTCCATGCCTAAGATAATGTTAAAGTTACCCATAGGGAACTCGATCAACCGTGCTGGCAATGAATGCCCGCATACTACAACTGGACACGCTATACACACTTTACTAACTACTATGAGCCCATTACCAGTGAGTATATTCAACATCTCTTGAAACGCCTCAAACTCCAATCCAATACGTATCCCAAATTATGCAGATATAAATGAAAGAGATGCACTGGAATCACATAATGTTACAACAGGAAAAGATGTGACAGAGATGTTACCGGCCACCATATCGCCCGATGCCAAAGCTTCCTCTAAGGACAAAGTGAATGCTTGCCCTTGGCCTTGCTGCACTCCTCGTTGTTGCCTCCCTTGGAAGCGTTATTGTGGCCTCTGCTGGCCCTGCTGTTAATTCTACTGTTGCTGGTATATCTGAGCTTGCATCGGTAATATACACTAAGCCAATGGGCTCACTGCTATCGCTACCCCTCTCTGCTGGACTACCCCCGGTGCTGGCAGTATTGATAACTGTTGGACTGGCCCTCCTGGCCTCTGTATCATCGGACAGTTGACAATCTAGTGGTCTGGACTGCCATACCTCATTCATAACCCATTAGTTTTCCTATACATATCTCTAGTGTGGCCTCCCATGCCACAATAAATATAATCCACCAGTGCTCCCTGGCGCTGTTGCTGTTGTTGCTTCCTCGGCTACTACCGAGATGGTATAATCACTATTGAAACTTTCGCCCTTTGTGGCATTGAATCATGGATACGAACACCAGGTGATGGTGCTAATGTTCGGGGTACTCCTCCACCTCCTCATCTACTCTGAGCATGAGACATCTTCTGCCTCCCATCCTCGCCGACAACCTTTGCATAATATGCTCGTGCCTCCAAGATGCTATCAATACTTATTTATAAGTCTTTTAGTCGTGCTCCTCTACTAATTATAGAATCTCCACATGATTTCCTTGCTGGAACCTTATTGCTCTATCCGACTCTTTAGCCATCATAGTCGGAGCAAATCTACTAAGCCTGCAAAACTATGCTACATGTCCATCAACAGTCATATCGGCCTGTTTGAGACCGATAAACCTCTACTGGAGCTCATAATGTGCGACAACTCCAAAATACATAGGCCAGAATCAAGTCCTAAAATTTTCCCAAGAGATAGGACACCTCAAGGCAACCTCATTGACGCCCACCAATCACGGGCAAGGTTTTGAAGCTACAGTCGGACCTGGTCAACTTATTCATCGGCCGGGACCTTCGCAGCCACCAGAATAACCTCAATATCCTACAACCATGCATCTGCGGTAATGGTATCCTTCGTGCCATGGAAATATCTCAGGTTAAGTCGTCAAAACCTGATCAACGCCCCTGAATAAGTCCTTTTACCTCTCTCCCAGGTCGTTTGTAAGCCTTGACTCAATAAGATATTCTGCCCTTGTTGTTAAAATTGTTGATGTCGATGCACTGCCATCTGATGCTACTGTGTAGCCATCATACCTCGAAGAATCTCTAGTAATATCGGGTTGTCAAGTACCGCTGGCATTGTCGGTACTACTAGGTATACGAGAATTTCAGGTGTTGGTTGGTCATCAAGTCCAACTTTCGGTTCCATCGTTCCAGCTTGCTCAACTATTGGCTTTATCCAGATCTGACTCTGAGCATATGCTACCTCCTGTTATTGCCCAGAGGAAGCCTGTCTGCTATGCCTGCTGCTCCAACAACAGCAACTAAAGAAGCCTTAAAGGAAAGAACAAAAAATAACAAGAATAGGACGAGATGGATCAAGTAGGCAAGCACTTTGAAGAGTTCAAGCATTGTTATTGAGGAGCACGAATAAATATATCAAATGAGACATATTTGATTGAGACTCCTATGACCACAACACCCCATAAGTCTAAAAACACAGACCTGCATGGGCCACCACTAAAATCCTGTCATGCTCCAGTACCGAAATACGAAGACGGACATGGCCATCTCCTCCGTACAAAGTATAGAACATCGTACGACTGTCAGAGCTATAACTAGACAAGGGGTGCATACTATAAATAAGTCACTTAGAGTCACATAAAATATCTATTGTCTTAATCAGTCAAGTAAGGATAGTAACATATAACATGTATGACAAGGAAGTAAGACATCCTATACGCCATGCCACAATATTCGGGAAACCAGCCACACAAAATAATAAACTAGCAGAGTAGCAAAAGTACATGACCATGAGTAGCTATAGCCTGATTAATTACAATAATATAATAAGACTAAATGTCCAGATTTATGGCTAACAAGTACCGGTGGCTAAACGTCCAAAAGTATAAAATATGTAATAACGAGCAGTGATCAAGAAATTCACTTGTGTCCCTCAACGGCCATCTGCCTGGTGCACGCCATTGTTCAGTGGAAAGTACGCTTGATCCTTGGGTGCTAGCTCTAAACCTGGCCATGCAAAACTAGTGGAGTTAGACCCCAATTAGCAAGTACCACAAAGAAAGAACAGATGAAGAAACAAAACCAGAAAGAATAAATATATACATATATATATATATATAGTCTTGTCTCATAGTTTTGGTTCATAGCCTATCGTGATACAATAATCTAACCCTAAAACCAAACAAGGACAAGGGTTAGACCATCACACCATAATAGTCTATGCCCCTAAACTATTTAACAGAAGATACATTCACAAACGAGTTCAGTTATGTAATCGGCCAATCATTTGTACGGCTTACTAGGTGGAGTCTGGGTTATCCCAAAATTATTATGCATATAACAGGAATCCTCAGGTCGAGCCTTGTTCTAGTAGGGGCTAGCCGAGCCATGAATTACTGCGTAACATATAGTAGTATACACCGGTCCTCGAAAGGACACCGTGCTAAGATTGCATGAAACACATAGTATAGTATATTAATCGGATATTGCCATCCACTAATGATGACTTAAAAAATATCTATGGGACCAGCCTTCACTCCCCATATGTTTGAGGGTAACTAGTTAAGCACGATCTCGAAATTCCGTCCCTCCCAATGCTCTACATATTTTAGTTGCCTAATTAACCCTATCGTTAGCTGGAATTATATGGCGTGGTCACATATTTATTCTCCTTACATGTCGTACCGTAGTACGGGCACGCTAGATATGAATCCAATTTGTCACTTGGCAGTTCAATTTGAATTAACCCCAGCGTGATACAACAATCAACACAAGTCCTAGCTACGCTTGGTATTTAACCAACTATCATGTCCATGTTGGGGGAATTGTATTATATCACATGTCGCATAGTACGTATGTACACCTCGGTGTAAAATATGTAACATAATTACGTAGGAACTCTTAGCACGTAGGAACACATATCACGTAGTAAGCGTATCAGCACGTATACCAATAGTCGAGTAAAGTCATCATTCATTGATAAATCACAAGAGTTCTGGCACATAACAACACATGGGTTAAGTCAGGCACATAGGTAGTTATAATCACTTGGCCACATAGTCTAATTCTACTCATAGTCGGGTTAGGCATAAAGTCTGGTATAGCACATGGTCACTTAGTTCTCATGCATTTACAATCATTTATAATATGCATAGAATCATAAAACCTAATAAAACATCCAACTAAGTAAAACCATAAAATATGCACATCGGGCCGCATAAGAACCAGGGACGCATGGGATCAATATCGCATAGGTCAAGGCCGTATAGAGGTCGGTGCTGCATTAGAGTCAGGTCGCATAAGTTTAAGGCAAATTTCACTCCTCGAGACAAGTACCAAGTGACGTGCATTAAATGGGTGTCAATGAAGTGACTGAAGTGATAGATGTGACAAGTCATAAAGTGTGTCAGAGAAAAGATAAAATCATAGGAAGATGTGTTAGGGCAAAACAGAGTATGCGTCAAAGAAAAGAGGCACATAGTGCGAATGTCAGTTTAGTCTGCATGCCGCATATATGTCTCTTGGACTTAGCAAATTTCTCATTCGTTCAGCAAATTAAACACAAGGGTTTTTGTCACTTAGAACACTTTGTGTAATAATCAGTTATATATCCAACAAGATGGACGCATGCTGGAAGGTTTATGCGGCACAGAGTTCATGCCGCATAGCACTTTGGCCGCATAACACTCTCTGCCACATATGGTGTTGGCCGCATGAGCACTTCGTCTTCTCTAGACAGCAAGTTTGGTCATGGCAAAAAACTCCAAAAACCAAAAAATTATTTTCTTCATAAAAACTTTATTTTAACTCCGAATCAAATGAACCAAAAGGCAAAATGCTCGAACTAAAGTTCTTCATCAACCACAAAACTATTGTTTTTATAAAAATCATCAATTAATAGATCAAAACCAAGAAATTTTTTTGAAATCCATGAAAATTCTTAACAATAATATAGATCTACTAAATTTCGTCCATCAAAACCGAAAACTCCAAGTATTAAAAGTGCTTAGAATCATAATGTACAAATATTAGAGTAATAAAATGCAAGAAAAAAAGAAAGAATTAAAGTTTTGAGTTTCTCCATGTCATGTAAGGTGTACTTGCCTAGAAATAAAAGAAAAAGGGAGAAATGAAGAATGAGAGAAGAGAGTGAAAGAAGTAAGCTTATATAGCTAGGGTTGAGGTTTGGACCATGGGTTCCCTTATGACTAAACCAACCCAACAATTAAACCAAGAGTCTAATTGAACAAAAAATGGGTTCAGAGTCCATGACATGCAACCTTATTAACCATGCAAGCAAGAAATAATATAAGTAAAAAAAACTAATATGTTTCCACTACGTATATCGGAAACAGGGAGTGACATGAAGTCTCTGTATCTCAACTCCAACTTCTGGATCAAACAGATGACATACTGTAAAGTTTGCTTGATGCTCTGTTCCTTGTACGTTCTTTCTTCTTTTGATTAAGTCCCGAGACAAACACATATATGTATACACCTCCAGATAACGACATAAGCGAGATTGATCAAATGTACACACATTGTTCTTTTTCTGCTTCATGAAGGATAGGAAGGGAGAGTTGACTGTTAAACCTGATTGACAAGTACACGACCAATAGTAGTAGTGTATAGCGCTTCTCTTATTACTTTTTTGCTTGCTTACTGGACTGGCTTGCTTTTCTTTTTCCTAGTTTGCACCCTCTGTGCATGACTGTGAGGCTCAACTGGCTATACCTTGTTTCGTTGGACGAAGTGAAAAATCTATTAATCGACATTTTACTAAATATTCGGTAAAGTAGAATGAAGTAAGAAAAATAATTCGTTTGGATGTTTTGAAAAATTGAAGGTTAAAAAGTTAAAAAAAAATTATAGTATTTGGTTGGTAGTATTGGAGTGAAAAAAGTGTAATTTGTTGAAATGACATGAATAGTAAAAAAAAAAAATTGTTAAAGTAGAGAGCTAGTAGTCCTCCAACCAAAGTGCGAAGTGGGAATGCAAAATTCACTTTCATGTTCCATTTCGGAAAAGAAAATTCGATGTAAAAACTACGATTTCGTGATAGATAAGATATATTGTTCATGTCAAATTGTAAAAAAATGTTTGCAAAATTTTCAACCAACTACGTGAAGTGATCCAAAATTTAAATTTTAACCACTTCTGATCGCGAACCAAATAGTCCTAATTTTGTTAGCACGACATAATGGTAATTTTCTAAGGGTTGTGTAACTATGCCTAATTTCCTGCCCAACTCATAAGGAAGTGGAGACATGCTGACAATCCGCAACAGTCCACACAAATCAGTCAAAGCCAGTATAAATGGGTGGACTTATAACAGAATTATTAGGTCAAAGGTTGGCGAGAGAAGTAGAAAATTGTATCGATTGTTGATTGACTCACGTTTAGGTGAAGGTCCGGCTAGCTGTCATTAGACGCGCTTCGCTAAAGAAATTCGGATGCCAAGCCATGCAATATTCTTCTTCTTGACAATTATTAAGAGTTGTATACTGACAGAGACATTGAATAAAGGTCTATTGGTGCCCATGGCCCCCAAACGTTAAAGTAGAAACCACTACCACCGACACGAAGCTGTCCAAACAAAGCTCATGTCTTAGCTGTAATAGGTTTACATGGGTGCTAGATGTGCTGTAGTTATATAGTGAGATATGGACCAGTTCAGGTTATTTTGGTTAACAATCATATGGATAGGTGTAAACAATAGGGAAATGTATGTAGAAAACTTTCTGTAGGGGTAAACAAATTTGAAAATTTTATCTGTAGGGAAACAAATTTGAATTTTCCTATGTATACAAAATGTCACCATATTTCGTTTTTGTTGCAAAAGTTTTTGCCACTTTTTTACTTAAACTCCTGTAACAAATACTAACTTGCATGAATCTACCATTCTCCTACCAAAAGTTTAACTTTATTTATAATTATTTTGTATTTTTTCTTTTTATATAAAAAAATAATCTATTTCAAGGAATAATGTTGACATATGCCTCTTTAGGGCTATGAGGGCGGGATTATGCCTTGTCAAATTTTGATTCTAGTAAAGTTATGACAACATGTATGGCTAAATTACTCCCCCCCCCCCAAATACATGGTCGGCTCAGGGGTAAGCATGACAAGACTTCGGACTTAGACAATCTCCCTCCAAAGGGCAATCATCTATGCCATTTGGTTTTCTTAAGACCGATTGAGCCCAAACCCAACTTAAACATATATCATTTTAATAGGGGTGAAGGGCAACCAAAATTAGCTTCCGCATTGGCAATCCAATCTTCTGGGCTGGCCCTACCCCAATATTCCGGATGTGTTAAAGGGGTCAGGGAAAATCTCCCTTTGACAAAGGTTCTGTTGCCCGGTCAGCGAGCATGCCGTAGAAACGTAATTAGTTTTTCGTTTCTGGTGTAACTGCATTTTTTATGTGCCTATATTCTGTTTTAAAGGTATCATAGGGATTTTTTTTTATACTAAAATGAGAAGGTATACAAACTCCATCTGTTCTAGGATTGGACTACGAGAAAAATATATAACTCTCTTCTTGTATATATAACTCTATTTATTCATTTAGTCGGACTGTTGTTGCCCGCGAAAGTAGTCTAATTCAAACAGTCATGGTGAGAGTTAATTGTTTTTCTCAGTTTTTGTTTATTTTATTTTTTGACTTATACTAAGTTAGCAAAACATAATTTGTAAAGGCAAAATTGTAAAAATAAAATAAAAAACACTCAAAATGCCTAAGGATCTATAATTTTTGCATCAAAAATGTGAGGCCATTGACATTTTTTATTACAAAAGTTACGTAAACGATAAATGATGTGACATTTTTGTTGATTCCTTTTATTTGAGAAATCAACAAAAATGCTAGATGGTCTGGCATTTTATATCTGTATATACAAACTGTGCACAACTTTTTTTTACTTTACACAACTTCTGTTGGAGTCCAACCTGAATTTGGTAAATTTTATAGCCCAAATATGATCAAAGATTTGATTTGATATAATTTAAAAATCTACATTAAATGTAAGATTTGATTATATTTCAAATTTATAACAAATATTTAATTTTATCATATTTGGACGTCCATAATTGGTGTTTCCTATTTTAGATAATGGATTTTCTTATTTAGGAATTCCTATGACCTAAAATTAGGGTTTCTCATCCTATTTATATGGGTGAGGGTGGAGGCACAAAGAGATAGCACAAAGTTGAGATTCCGGGTGCTCGTCTAGAGAAAATCTAAGAGAAATTTCATGCTTTGCTCTTAGAACTCGCCATACATGACAGAAAGAAGAGGAGATCTGATCGAGTAGTCGTCGCCTTCATTCAGGAAAATTACTACGAGATTTGGTGAGCGATTTCAAGTGTAATATCTTTCTTTTCTTCTTGAGTGTGGAGAGGGGTTTAACCTATTAGGATAAATGGTTCAACATTGGTTTTGTCAATCTTGTAATTTCACCTGAGTTATATAGATTAAAATTTATCCATGTGACGTAGCCACTACCATATACTTGTCTTTATTTGTGCTTGGTGTTCGTTAGACGGGGTTGGTTATTTCAAGTTGGTTGGCCTATGTTTTCGCTGCGGTCAGTCTCAGACACAGTATCAGAGCGCTTGCAGGGCGTGTTAGATCCTAACATCTGGTATCAAAGGTGGTATTGACACTTCTGATTCCCAACAACTAGTATCAAAACCAAGTTTTGGTTCTGGCTATTATGTCTATGGAGCAGATGAACACTCATATGATCACCTTCACAGGGAAGAACTGGATGATTTGGAAGCCAATAATGGAGAATCTACTTTGGTGCAAGGACTTGCATGGTCCGTTGGAGGGTGACAATGCCAAGCCGACGGACATGGGTGCTGATGACTGGAAATGACTAGATCAGAAGGCTGTTGAATTCATCCGCCAATGGCTGGATCACTCGATGTTTCACTATGTGTCCATGGAGAGTTTGACAAAAGCATTTTGGGAGAAGCTACATTTGTTGTATGAAAGAAAGACAGTTGGCAACAAGGCATTTCTGATTTGCCAACTCGTTAACTCAAAGTATACTGTGGGTACACCAGTGGCACAACATCTGAATGAGGTTCATGACATTATTAATCAGCTGTCTGTGATAAAGATGGTGATTGAGGATGGGCTTCAGGCCCTGCTTTTTTTGAGTTCTCTGCCTGAAAGCTGAGAAACGTTGGTGGTGTCGGTGAGCAACTCCCCTCCAGATGAAGTTGTCATGATGGAGGCAGTCAAAAGCAGCTTGTTGAGCGAAGAGGTCCGACGTAAGAAAGTGGATTCGTTGCAGGAGTCTGCTCTTGTGGCTTCCTACGAGAAGGAAAGACTCAAGTCACATGAGAGGACAGGGGAGAGTTCTCGTGATCTTGCAAATGTGGACCGCAAGGAGGGCAGCTATCACTATGGCAAAATGGGTCATGTCAAGAGAAACTGCATAAAGCTTAAAGCTAAGAAGACAAAAAGCAAGGACGGTCAGGTGGATCTCACGGCTATGGAAGATCTCATCATCGCAGCAACCGATGCAAAAGAATCTTATGGCATATATCATGATGGCAATTGGGCCATGAACACGGGAGTGTCGTATCATGCTACTCCATATAGGAGGATCTTCATGTCATACAATTATGGCAGATTTGAACATATAAATATGGGCAATAAGGGGATGTCTGTAGTTGTAGGCATCGGTGATGTACACTTGACAACGAAGCTTGATGAGAGCTCGTTCTCAAGGATGTGCTACATGTACCAAGTTTGTGCTACAACTTGATTTTGGTAGGGAAGCTGAATGATAATGGCTGTCGTAGTTTGTTTAGGTACAAAGTTTGGATGCTTACGAAAGTTTTCCAACAGCTAGCTCGAGGATAGTTATGTTGTGTCATGTACAGGCTCAAGCCGCTGAGTTCCACCAGAGGTGGATCGTTAAAAACTTGCTGAGGAGAGTCTTCGAGATACTTTGAGGATTATGGAGAATTTAGTTCGTCGAGACAAATAGACAAATGGTGATGTGCCAAAGATTGAGGGTCAGTTTTTTGGTCCCATAACAGTTGGTCGGTTTCTAAGTGGGGGTTGTTCCACGGATCCAATTTTAGCGACATGTGGTTTTCTAAAGCTTCACGGAGTGACATTAGTTTTAGTAGTTCGAACCCAGGAAGGATATCAACGTGTGCAGCAAACTCAATCTAAGGCAGGTGAATCTCCATTTATACAGTTTCGAAGGAGCTGTGGGTCGTCAATGGCATGCACAGTATATGACGTTCTGCTCGAGGATGCATGTGTACGCGAAAGCTTCAGTATCGGACACGAAGATGGGCAAGTTCATGAGTCCGAGTCTCGAGGGAATCGCTCTGTCCACTTGGTTGGACCAACTAAGGGTGAAGAAGCTCTTCGGAATGGTAGTACATTCAGGTGGAAGATGAAAGTCGGAGAAAGGCAGCCAAGACTCATGGTAAGGCTGATCGTCAGAGACTTCGGTCTTGGTCGTATCATCAATATCGATAAGACCCTAGTGGTGCAAGAGGTGCTACACATGGCAGCTAGCGTTGATGTGACGGTCGAGGAGTTAGAGATGAAGAAAGATGCAAAGCAGCTTAGGGGATCGAAGATCGGTGGCATGGGAGAGCAGAAGCTTTGTCGCAGGGCGACAAGCATGGTATCCAGTGAGGAGCCATAGGGTCAACACCCTCTCATTAGACTGGAGGGGAAGATTGTTGGAGTCCAGTCTAGATTTGGTAAATTTTGGAGCCCAAATATGGTCAAAGAAATAATTTGATATAATTTGGAAATCTACATTAATGTAAGATTTGATTCGATTTCAAATTTGTATCAAATATTTAATCTGACCATATTTGGACATCCATAATTAGTGTTTCCTATTTTACATAATGGGTTTTCCTATTTAGGATTTCCTATGACCTAAAATTAGGGTTTTTCATCCTATTTATATGGGTGAGGGTGTCACGTCCCAATCCTAAAATATATGGGACCAGGCCACATGATAATGGCCAACTAATACGACTTCGAAGGATTTCCCAATTTAATGGACCTATCAAAGTTTACTACGTTATCCTAAATACTATCAAGTCTAATATGCTACGCTAAAAAGCAACATGTTAACAACTAATCTTATCCACATAAGCAATGTAATAAAGATAGAAATAAGTGCTGATAAATTAAATATAGTGTCAGAATATCCAAAATATAACAAAAATAGTCTGATGGGGACAAACCCACTGAAATACAATGATGGAATAAAATTAAAAAAAGTAGTAAGATAACTAGACTAGTGCATTAGCTAGCTAGATAAAGATACTCAAGCCCAAAGCGGCTGTGTACCCCAAGTCAAGGAAAATCCTCTAGAAATGCCTCAAAGTCCTCGGTCACGTATCTGATCTCCACTCCTGCTCCATATATGGTCGTGTACAAATGCTCGTTCGAATATAGAAATAAACCAGGTCCTCAAAGGGATGTAACAAGAAACAAAAGGTACATGCCATAAAGTAAAAACTATGTAAACATGAGGGTCAACTAACCAGCTAAGTGAATGCACTTTGAAGACAAACTTGGTGCGTAAGGGTAGGTGAAAGGTAAGTGTCTGGCATTTACTGAAAATTAGATGCCAGAAGTATATACTGACTACATCATCGGTCATAATAGAGCGCAGCTAGTAACCTCTTTCAGATGTATCGACAAGTATATATGCCCATAACCGGGTATCTATGATTCCCACAATCGAGTATCTATGAATGCCCATATCATGGTAACTATGAGGCTCACGACTCCATAGTTTACTCTGAAACTACAGTAGCCAAATATCTGTTCCATATGCCTACTAACTTTTATTCCCGCCTAATGCCAATGTATAAGTCATGAATATGACATCGACATCTCATAATTATATGCAAGTTGCTAAATAACTAAAGAACCATACTGTTACGCTAAGTACCGTTACGCATGCTACTCGTACCGATGGCCAGTCAAGTGCATAAGCTCACGTCCCTATATGAGCTCAATTTTTGATGTGTAATGATACGTGATGAGGCCTTAGAGTCATAATGATAACTCCATAACTTTAGGTGCGTCCACTAGACACTAGGTCAAACACAAGTCCTAACGTCAACGCCTTTGTCGACTGCATACGAGACATTCTCAGAAGCGCACAATTATATAATATAATATTTAGATAAAAAATATGTGAATAATAATAACTGAATTTAAACAGTATAATAAGGCAAGGTATACTTGCTTGGAACTCCGATATGAGCAAGTAAAGATCCGGAACCTGCAACCAAGGTAGAACCGTCCTGGGTGCCTATGAATATAATAACAATATATCAAATCACTCATTACGCTAAGCTACACTAAACACATACAAAAAATCTACTTATATACCAGAAGCTAACTCAAGTAAATGGGTTCTAACTAGGTCAACTAGCAGGGTTGACTTGGCAAGAGTCTATAATGCACAAGTGACAAGTTTCTCTAAATACCGTATTAACCTCAAATATAATATCACAACTTTAGTTATGAGGTTGCTAAGTTTCTCCTAATACTCATGAGTACTAGGTGTTGTCACACTAGATTTCCATGCACAAATATATCAACATCGTCCTCAATTATTTGTACTCATAAAGTGTTAAATTCGATTAACCATATACTAGTAATTATCTTCATCCCATATTACTCATGCAACCTTAAACATGTGCATTCATTAATAGGTTAGGGTTTCCTTCTTTATATATAAACACCACAACCAACCCTCTAATATAACATCACTAAAACTTCATTAATAGGTTCTGAAGCACCTTCTCCCTGCGATCTAGAATCTCCACTGGCTGCTCTGGGTAGCTGAGAGTCGGACCTACCTCAATCTCTGAGTGATCCAATACGTGACTAGGATCTTCTACGGACCGTCTCAACTGTGACACATTAAACACATCATGCACTTTCTCTAGTATAGGCAGCAAGTCTAGTTTGTAGGCCACTGTACCGACCCTCGCAAGAGTACTGAAGGGTCTGATATACCGTGGACTAAGCTTTCCGCCTCCACCAAAGCAAATAGTGCCCAGTGTCGAAAAAATATGCAAGAACACCAGATCGCCAACCTAGAACAAAATACAGCCTTAACACTCAACCGAAAATAAAGCAATCATAAGCAATACAAATAAAATCTATACCTCAAACTCCAAAGGTCTTCGGTGTCTATCGGTCCAATGTCGTTGTCTGTCATGCGCCACCCGAAGTCTATCCCCGGTGTGCTTCACCTTCTCATTTGCATCCACAATCATCTCTGGGCCTAACAAGGCTCTTTCACCAATATTATCCTAAGATAAATGAGTGCGACATCTCCGTCCATATAAAGCCTCAAATGGTGACATCTCGATACTGGTCTGGTAGATGTTGTTATAAGCAAACTCCGTAGTTTACTCTAAAACTAAGATAACCAAATGTCTGTCCCATGTGCCTACTAACTATCATCCCCGCCCAATGCCAATGTACATATCGTAAAACGATGTGGACATCTAGTAACTATATGCAAGTACGTAAGTACCGTCATGCATGCTACTCGCATCGATGACCAATCAAGTGCGTAAGCTCGTATACCTACATGAACTCACTTTATGACGTACAATAATACATGACGAGGCCTAGGGAGTCATAATGATAACTCCACAACTTTTGGTGCGTCCACTAGAAACTAGGTCAAACACAAGTCCTAACGTCAACGCCTTCGTCAACTGCACCCTAGATATTCTCAGACGCACATAATTATATAATATAATATTTAGAGCAAAAATATGTGAATAATAATAACTGAATTTAAATAGTACAACAAGGCAAGGTATACTTGCCTGAAACTCCGATGTGAGAAAGTAAAGATCCGGAACCCGCAACTAAGGTAGAACCGTCCTGGGTGCCTATAAATATAACAATAATATATCAAATTAGTCATTACGCTAAGCTACACTAAACACGTAAAAAATACAACTTATACACCATACTTAGATGCTAACTCAAGTAAAGGGGCTCTAACTAGATCAACTAGCAGGTTTGACATAGCAAAGTCTAAAATGCACAAGTGACAAGTCCCTCTAAATACCATATTAATCTCAAATATAATATCATAACTTTAGTTATGAGGTTGCTAAGTTGCTTTGTCACGACCCGCACTCGGTGTAAGGGCCCGAGTACGTGGGTACGTCTAGCCTACGTCGCAGCATCGTCGGTAGAACGCTGTCTTGGTCAACAATACTATCTAACCACTCACATAATTTATATATAAGGTACCTGTCATGCTATCTCAACTCCAAATGGAGGAAATATATGGTAATGGTAAACAATATTCAATCACAATAATAATCTAGAGGATGATAAGGCACGATATAGAATAGAAGGAAAGAAATAAAGTCACAAATACATCAAAAGTCCAAGTCTAATCTCAACACAAGACATCAAATAATAATACATGCCAAATTCTAACTGACATATGCAGTATCATGAATAAACTAACTATGCCTCATCAACTGCTGGTACTAACTCAACAGGCTTTACGGGTGATAATTCAACTGGCATGCCATCCTATGGTCCTTAGTGCGCAGGACACCAATCCTCTAATGAATCATCTAAAAAATATATCCAGTCAGGTTTGGAGCAAAGTATAACCCAAATAGTAGTTCCAATAATTGATAGAAACTATAAAACAATAATAGCAAAGAAAATAAATGATGAAAGTAACTGAACTATTATGTATCACGAGAAGAAGCATCATGGTAAATAATGGCAAGAAATAAGAACAATATGGTGAGAAACAATAATATAATGAACTGGAATAAAGGAAATAATATATAAAATATGCCTTGAAATATCAGTAAGATAATGCGATCGACTTGAGCTTAACACAGACTATATATAAAAGGTGAGCTAGCATAATTACACGTGAGTTGCATGATCTGCTAACTATCATGGGCTATAATAAATTATGGACTATAAGGTATGATCACATATCCACTAATATTTTTCCAACCCTCGACTAGTACATGGATCCAAATTACGACACATTATAACACGAATATAATACTGTACGGTCTATAATATCATGTACTATGATCATAATTTATATAATCACTAAGATATCACGGTAATCACTGAGTACTCATGAAGTACGACACGGTGATCACTGAGTAACCACGACAATAATATCTCATGGCCGAGATCCACGTATACCAATTCGTGAAACTATTGTGTCAAGAATCAAATATATTAATACTAAATACATGAAACATAGAGGCTATCAAATAAAAAAACTATCAGAGAATGTACTCACCTCTGGTCATGAGCAAAAGATGTCACTCGGTGTCCAAACTAGTGTCACACGCACCTATATATGAATGACATGTCAAATGGGTATAATAAAGTGGTAATGAGTTAAATGCATTAAACATGCTCTTCTAGGCCATTTCTAGGTCACTCTAGACTAACCAGGTCAAACTATATCAACCTTAGTCAAACTAGTCAAACTTAGGTCATACACAAGTTTCTGGGTCCATACTAAGTTAATTAGTCCATATTGGTCACTAAATAGCTATCACTAGCTTATATTAGCTATACTCGATCATTAATACTAAGGTATTTATATACCAACTCATGAACACTAATTAACATCTACATTAGAGTATCTTAGTATCTGTACACTTTACTTAATTAACACTAATACCTTAATAATTATTGATACCCTATCTAACTATACTACCATGGTATCATATCTGTCAACCCATGCCTTGCACACACTTTACTTCACTCAACACATCACTCAACCCTATAGGATACACCCATAGTGTACTCACTAATACACACATCAGTATTATTTCACTGATACATACTTATCAGTATTTTCATACTGATACACACCCCTTGGTGTGTACTGACCTGAGCCTCATACCCCTAATACTGCTTTACACCCCCTTCACTTACATAGCCAACATGACACCAATACCTCACTCTCTAACACACATACTATATATATATATATATATATATATATATATATATATATATATATATATATATACTCTAAACCTATTAATAGTTACAACACTAAGAAATAACTGTCAAGTTTTGTACAAGATGCCTTAACTGATGTGCATAAGAGGCTGTGAACAAGGTGTACTTCAGAACCAACATCTCAAGTCCTCTCCCCCCCTGAAACTTTAGAACCCCTAGTCATTGCTGTGCTAGAGCAATGTCCGTAGACAAGGCTGCTGCCAAGTGCTGCAATGCACAGGTAAAATACACCCAGCCTACATATGTAATACAAGGGAACTACCTCAAACTTAACTGACAATGCACACATTGTGTGTACTGCTGCAGTGTCCGTCCCTATCACAGGGTACTCTGCAGGCCCCATGCCCGAGCCCTATGTCTATTGCCTGTTGTACATTGTCAACCCAATAGTTCAACAATCAACAACCACTCTTATAATACCCTCATATGTATCTATACATATATACTTACATTATCACCACTAAAACTGAACACTACCACAACGTATCAGTCACTATATATATATATCCATCAACTTATATGTACACATAACAGTGATATATATATATATATATATATATATATATATATATATATATATATCCTACCTGTAGATGCTAAACACAAGATACTTAAAGTATAGCTATATAAATATATTAAAGATCAAGGTAATGCATATATATATACACACACACCTCAAGCATACACACACTCACCACATGAGTCACACTATCACAGTGAATCACAACCATTCAAATAGTCATTATACCAAATACTTGGCATGCAGATATAGGATACTACATGATACGTATCCAAAAAAGTTCCAAATTCCCAAATACTCCACAATACACATTTCTACATATCAAATACTCAATATAATAACTAATACAACTTGTTACACTAAAAATTGAAGAGCAATTATACAAATTATCCAAAAATGATTCATATATCACACCGTATCACAAAATACCATGATATAATCTACTCGTGTCCAATTGTGGACATGTACTTAGTCTCACAACACCGATCTAAGTCTAATTATATCTAATTATTCTTATGACACACACTTGATGTGTCAATATCATAATTCCCCCGAATTAAACACAAATTACGATGTAGTTTCGACAATACAAGTCATTTGAACCTAGTTCTTGATCCTATGGGTAGCCCTAAGCCAAGGGATGATTTCTAATAGTTAAATACATAAATTATATTCTAAATTAAGGGATGTATTTAGAATTTACCTATTAGGAGATGGATTCCAATAAAATGCACAATAGACACAATTATGACATAATTTCTTTTTCAATTCCTCTTCCTTCAAGTGCTCATTGCAATCCAAGCTCCAAGGCTTCTTAGATGATAAATTGAGAGGAATATGTGTAAAATGTGTTGAATTTGGTGGAGGGATGAGTCAATTTGGAGAATAACATAATTGGGGATCTAGAATAAAATAAAATAAAAAGGATATATATATATATATATATATATATATATATATATATATATATATATATATATATATATATATATATATATATATATATATAGAGAGAGAGAGAGAGAGAGAGAGAGACCCTCCATATAGTTGGCATCAATTCTCTAATTTACCCATACAAGCTAATTATGAGGAATAATTAGGAAGGGCTATATTGGAAAGTATCTACACTAATATAATTAATCTAATCTCCTTAATTAATTAAGGAAATGGTCTAATGGGCTTAGTCTAAGTTGGTCTCAATTATGTCATGACAACTAATGGGTCCACTAGTGACAAGTATAACAAAACATAGCCTAGCCTACTAAAAAATACTTAAATAGCACTACATAATATAATTAATTAGTAGCACAAAATATAATATTTACATTACTAATTAATAAATATGCTAAATGACCAAAATACCCTCATCTAGGAATGTGGTAGTGATAAGTCTACCCTCCTTAAAAAAAATTTATTTCAAACTTTGAGGAAGAACTAACACTACAACAAGAAATCACAACAAGCAAGAAAGAATGATACCTCATGGCTCAAAGAGATAAGGGTATCACTCGCACATCTCGACTTCCCTCTCCCAGGTAGACTCTTCTGGAGAGTGATTCCTCCACGCGACGTGATCCAATGAGCTTCTTCTTGCAATCCAGAATCTTCACTGGTTGCTCTGGGTAACTGAGAGTCGGACCAACCTTGATCTCTGAGCGATTTAATACGTGACTAGGATCTACCACGTACCATCTTAACTGCTACATATGGAACACATTATGCACTCCCACTAGTGTAGGCGGCAAGCCTTGTTTGTAGGCCACTGCATGACCTTCATTAGAATACTGAAGGGTTTGATGTACCGTAGACTAAGCTTTTTGCCTCCACCAAAGCGAATAGTTTCCCGTGTCAGAAAAATCTACAAGAATACCAAATTGCCAAATTAAAAAAATACAAACTTAACACTCAACCAAAAATAAATCAATCACAAGCAATACAAACAAAATATATACCTCAAACTCCAAAGGTCACCGGTGGCTATCGGCCCAATGTCGCTGTCTGTCCTGCGCCACCCGAAGTCTATCCTTGATGAGCTTTACCTTTTCAGCTGCATCTACTATTATCTATGGTCCCAACAAGGCTCTTTCACCAACATCATCCCAAGATAAAGGAGTGTGACATCTCCGTCAATATAAAGCCTCGAATGGTGATATCTCGATACTGGCCTGGTAGATATTGTTATAAGCAAACTCTACCAGGTAACGATGATCCTCCCAAGAGCCTCTAAAATCTAAAATACAAGTGCGAAGCATATCCTTGAGAGTTTGAATAGTCCTCTCCGACTGCCCGTCTTTCTAGGGGTGATATATGGTACTAAACTTGAGCTGGATGCCCAAGCTAGCCTGCCAACTCCTCCAGAAGTGGGACATGAACCAACTATCCTAATCCGAGACTATGCTCACATGAAATCAGTACAATCTGACAATATTTCGCACATACATCTCCGCGAGCTTCTCTGTTGACGTCCCCACTTTGAATGTCAAGAAGTGGGCTGATTTGGTCAACCTATCTATGATGACCCAAATTATGTCTTTACCTCCTAGAGAACGCAGAAGCCCCAAAACAAAATCTATAGTAACATGCTCCTATTTCTATTCTGAAATGGGTAAAGGGTGAAGTAACCCACATGGTCTCTGCCTCTCTGCCTTTACTTGCTAGCACACTAAACATCTTGATACAAAGTGGGCTATCTCCCGCTTCATACCATACTATCATATATGCTCTCTCAAATCTCTATACATCTTGTTGTCACCTTGATGTAAAGAGTACTATGATAGATGCGCCTCCTGAAGAACCTCCTCGCGTAATGTCCCACTTGGCACACACAACCTGATACCATGTCGTAGTGATATATCCTTAGCAATAGTGAAGTCCTAGGATAATCCCATCCGAATATGTGCTCTGATAGAGACTCATCTTCTACTGCTTAGCTTGAATCTTGTCCATCAGCTCCGACTGTATCTGCAATCTCCACATTAGTATCTCGATACCTGGTACCAGTACATTAATACCCAAGCTCTTAAGATCGGCCAATAAATATATGCATGTAGTTAAGCATATAGCCACTGGATATCTGCTCAAGATGTCAGCGACTATATTAGCCTTTCCTGGATGGTACTGCAATAATATTTTGAAGTCCTTCATCAACTCCAACCACTGCCGCTGTCTCATATTTAGCTATTTCTAGATAAGCACGTACTTCAAGCTCTTGTGGTCTGTAAAGATCTCCACACGCTCTCCATACAAATAGTATTTCTACAGCTTTAGAGGAAAAATGACCGCTACCAAATCCAAATTATGGGTAGGATAATTCTTCTCATGAGGAAGTAACTGCCAGAAAGCATAGGCAATCACCTTCCTATTCAGCTGCAAGACACAACCCAAACCCTTCCCTGAAGCATCATTATAGATAGTGAATCCACATAATCCCAATGGCAACGTCAACTGTGGAGCTATCATCAACCTCTTCTTTAGCCCCTTAAAAGTGACCTGACTCTCCTCTGTCCAGACAAACTCCACATCCTTCCTGGTCAGCCTAGTCATCAGCTCTGCAATCCTGGAGAAGTCATGTACAAACCTCCAATAATAACCTGCTAGCCCCGAAAAACTCCTGACTCTGCCACGGAACTCGGAGTAGCCCACGACTCCAATGCTAAATTTTTTTTCGGATCCACTAAGATCCCATCTCCTGTAATCACATATGCAAGGAAATCAACCTTGTCAAGGAAGAAATCATACTTCAAAAGCTTGCCAAAAAGCTTCTCCTTCCAGGGAGTCTCTAGAACTATCCTCAGATGCTCCTCATGCTCTTTCGGGGTCTTCGATACACGAGAATATCATCAATAAATACCACCACAAACTTATCAAGATACAGGTGGAACAACTTGTTCATTAGTTTCATGAATATCGTTGGGGGCATTGGTAAACCCAAACGGCATCACCATGAACTTAAACTTGCCATACCGGGTCCGAAAAGCTATCTTTGGAATATCCTCCTTCTTTACTTTCACCTGGTGGTAACCTGACCTCAAGTTTATTTTCAAAAGTACCTTCGCTTCACTCAACTGATCAAAGAGATCATTAATCCTCGATAACGAGTATTTTTTCTTGATAGTAAGGTTGTTTAGAGCTATGTACTCGATATACATGCGTACCGACCCATCCTTCTTTGGTACAAACAATACCAGAGCAACCCATGGTGATAAACTGGATCGAATGAAGCCTTTGCCTTGCAACTCATCCACCTTCTTCTTCAATTCTACTATTTTGTTGTTGTTAACTCTATAGACGTGTTGAGATATTGGCTCTACGTCTGGTACCAAATCTATAGAGAACACAACTTCTTGGTCTAGCGGCAAACCCGACAACTCCTCAAGAAAAACATCCATGAACTCTACTGTCAACAGATGTAACAACTCCTTATCTTCCCCCATGGCTCCACATATGGCATCCTTGCTCTACTCTGCTTCTCCTCGTGCAATCTCAAACTCTGGTTCTCCTGGTGCTCGAAACAAAACTCTGCCTCCACCAAAATTTATACTATCATGGTGCCTACTAAACCAATCCATCCTGCGTATAATATCGTAGCTCGAATGTGGCATTACGAGTAAGCACGCGCTCAACACTTGGTCTCCCAGTATAATTCTTCGATCCTTGCAAACATCAATGTCTAAGATAATGCCTACCCCAATCGTGATCTTGCAAGTCCTAGCCAAAGGTTCAGACTTTAATCGATGCTTAAGAGCAAAAGATACATATATAAAAGAATGGGAAGCACCATAATCAAATAAGGCATAAGCTTCAATAGAATCACGAAGAATTGAACCTGATATCAAATCTCCGACTGGCTCCTCCTCCTCAACTACCATGGCAAAATCTCGCCCGCATGGTGTACCTCTCTGCTATTGTTATTATTGAACAAAATGCTATTGTTGAGTCTATAAAGGAGCCCCCTTTGCTATCCCGTAGGTGGTCTCGCTGTTGCTCTCTGTATCGATGTTGCTCCCTGGCCTGCTCGAACCGGAGCCCCTAGACACTCCCTCAATTAGTGGACTAGCTCTCCATAATAAAGGTACACTCCAAGCCACTTTCTGCAAACCTCCCGTATTTGTCCAATCTGTCCACAGTGTGTACACTACGGGGCCAGCTGTGCTGGTCTCGAGGACTGGTATGTCTGTTGTACGGGTGCTCAAAATGGTGCATGAAACTGCTGTCTCTGCTGCTTGATGGTCCTCTACTAATGGAAGTGGGGTCGCTTGGCTGGACCCGTACTACTGCTAGCTTCTCCTGACATATCTCGTATCCTCTTGGATTTGAGCTCTAAATCATCCTCTGCCCTATGTGCGTTCATTAAGATATCCTCAAATTTTTTTGTGCGATGTCCTCTAGTGAGAGATTTGATCTCCCTGATCAAACCCTTTCGAAACTTTTGGACCTTTTCTAGAGGATTTTGTCCCTCTACAAATCTGCCTAGTATGTAGAACTCCACTGCTTACTCGTCTACTGTCATGTTCCCTTGGACGAGATCTAGGAACTGGCTCTCTAGAGCACTCAAAGCCACATTTGGAAAAAACTTCTCCTTGCAAAGCACTTTGAAAGCTTTTTAAGTCAATCATGACGCCGCGATCCTCGGGTCTGTGCGAAACCATGTCAGAGTAATATCGAACATCTGGTTACCTGCTGCCTCTACTTGTAAGCCCTCCAAAATCTGTGCTAGCCTCAGGGCTATTTCTATGTCCTTGATCCAATCGTCGGCGTACAATATCCCTTCGATGCCCCTGAAGTCCTTTGGTCCCATCCTCTTGAAGTCAATGATGGTACCCGACCTCCAATGATATAGTACAGGATGAAGTGGTACGGTCTATGGCTGAACAAGTGCTACCTTCTCCATAATAGCTAGTACTAACTGGTGAGAACTCTCGATGCCCTGACATAGAAGGTCTATCTTTCTCTGTTGTGCCGCCATCATCTCCTGTAACATGGCGAACATCTGTGTCCCGTCTGCTGGCATAGATGGTAGGGGTGGAAGATCCTCCGAGACTGATGAAATAGTCCTCGGAACTGGTGGTGGAGCACCCCCAAAAGCTGCTGCTGAAATGCCCACCTGGACAGGTAAAGCAATCCTTTGAGCTGAAGAAGACAGAACAATCGCTGCTGGCTCTCTCTGATGTGACAAAGTAACTGACCTCGTCGAGACTACTTCAGAGTGCTATGATCAAGTCTTCGGAGGCATCTTGAAGATATATTCAAACAAAGGAATAAATATTGCACAAGATCCGATAACATCAAGGAAGCACAGTAATATTTCAAAGAAAGAAATTATACCGAATGATAAAGACAACAATTTTAATAGATTAAAATTGTTCCTAGTAGTGATTGACTATCCACACATCCTATATCCCTAGTCCTATATCATATAGCAGGCTTGTAGTAATCTCTAAGTCTGAGTACGACTACGCTGGCATCACACTAGTTACGAAGCCTGACCTGTATGGCCCACAACAAAAATATGTCACGACACGCACCATGTTTAAGGGCCCAAGTACGTGGATATGTCCACCCTATGATGCATCATCGATGGTAGAATATTATCTAGGTCAAAAATACAATCTAACCACTCAAACAATTTATATATAAGGTATCTGTCATGCTATGTCAACTCCAAATGAAGAACAATATGATAATATGTTAATGTGTCACGCCCTAGTCCCAAAATACGTAGGACTAAGACACGTAAGCATGCTAGCCGTGTGTATATGGCAACTCCAATATATAGATACCATAATACACATGTATGTTGTAATATGAATAAAACTAACATATGGTATCTATATTATCACAAGTCACAGAAATACTAATCTCATCCACACAATAAGTCACAGAAAAGAATATAACTAAACTAGAATAAAGAGTCTGAATAATCCATAAATGATAGTCCGGTGGAGACAAATCCACTACCAATGACTATATCAAAACTAAAATGAGAGTGAAGAGTAGAATCTCCAGTATAAAATAAAGTGATGATATAAGAGTGTCAGCTAAAGTATCCATCGCTAGAGACAATCAATGATGCTCAGTGGGTAAGGTCTCCTCGGCAGAAAGTAATACGTCAGGTCCGGGTCCGTACTCCTGCGGGTACTCATGGTCATCTATACCTAGCAAGGGACCAGGTCCTCTGAGGGATATAATAAGATACATAGAAGTAAGCCAAATTGAATACAGTAAACATGCATAATGTTTAAAAATATATAAGTATGCTGTACAAGACAATCTATATAAATACAAATGAGGACAACTTTTTGACGTATGGAAAAGGGTAGGATACTCGATCTAAACCTCACAACTCACACACCCGTCTAGAACATCAGAAATCGACATACCACGGGGGTAGCGACCAGCGTGTGACTCCAGAAATTGATATACCGCGGGGGTAGCGACCAGAGCAACACACTCCCGTAGTGCAAGCTAGATACTATGGTTTACCAGAGTGGTTAAAGTCCATACGCCTAATGATTGTTCTCTCATGATACTAGGTGTCAAGTGTGTGTCAACATATCTAATATATAGTAATGACTGAACGAAACTACACATGCAATGAATATACAAAAATATAAATAGCATGTAATGAATATACAGAATTATAAATAGCATGCAAAGTACTGTAAACAATTTGGCAAGGTATACTTGCCTGACAAGAAAGCTATGTAGTCCCAATATCCTGCTCCGGAAGTCGCACAGAATAATCCAATAGACCTTCGGGGTCAGCGTACACAAGCTCGGGAATCGAGGGTGACTGCTGCGAGTTGTCTTCGGCAAGGGTGATGGGTCCATAATGACGACGATGACAGTGATGATTACGAGGGTGATGATGATGATGATAATTATGATTAGGATGGCTATTTGGTCAATAATTAGGGTTATAGTGGTGAAGATTATAATGATGATTACGTGATGGTGATGATGATGATAGGGTGATGGTGATGACGATGATAGGGTGATGGTGATAATATGGATGATGGTGATGACGAGGATGATGATGTGGATGATGGTGAGGACAAGGACGATGATGTGGATGATGGTGATAACTAGGATGAGATGTGGATAATGGTGATGGTATTAATGATGATGTTAATGGTGATGATGATAATGATGATGAGGTGTTGATGATGATGGTGAGATGGTGATGTCTCTCCGGCCAGGGAAGGTCCGGCCAAGGCAGAGGAGGAAGTCTGGGAGGAGGAGCTAAACGGTGGTGGTGTTGGTGCTGCCGGCGGTGAGTAGCAGGGGCAGACTGCGGGTCAGGGAAGGCGATGCGTTCAGTCGAAGGAGGAGAAATGACAGGGAATGGTGGTGGTCGTGCTGGTGGTTGTGGCAGTGCTAGTGTTGCCGACGGTGAGCAGCAGGGTCCGACGAGGCAAGTGGCGGAGAGGGAGATGGCGAGGAAGTTAATGGTGATGATGGGTGGTGTTAATGGCGGTGGTGGTTTACGATGTCAGGGTCGGGTGCTCCGGCGAGGGGGAGAAGTGTGGAGAGGATGAGATGACTGCTGCGCTGCTAGTGGATGGTAGGGAGTGGGGGAGATCCGGCGAGTATGCCGCTGCTGGAGGAAGAGGCGAGGTCGTACGGGGGAGTTTTATCGGACATGGGAGAGTCATCGAGGGTGCACAGTCGGGGAAGAAGATGAAGTGGAGGTCGAGGAGGAGAACTGGGAGGTGGTGGAGGCTGCTGCGGTATTGGTGCTTCAGCGTGGAGAAGATGGAGGAGGTAAGTGGTGAGGCGGGGAGGTCCAGATTGACTCCAGCGGGAAGGTGGCCGGGGCTCGGCTCAAGTCGACGGCTGGTAGAGGGGAGGAAGAAGATGAACTGGAGGTCCGGCGTAGGGATGTCGGCTAGGGTTGGGGTTGGATTTTGGAAAATTAAAGAGAAAAGGAAAAATGCTTATTTATATATAAAATTTGGGTTTGGGTGTTTGATCTAAAAGTTTGGGCTTGGTCAACCCTCCTTGGAGTTGGGCCTTGCCTCACATGGGTGTGTTTGGAGGGCCATATTTCATTATTTAAATGCAAGGATATGTTTAAAATAATGGGGCGATGTTGCTCGTTGCACATTCCGAAAATTATGGAAAAATTTTGTGTGATGAGAAAAATAAGTTTCTTCATGTATTGTCCAATAGTGTTGACACCTTAATGCATTTTTGCATAAAAATGCCCAACAATTAAGAAAATTGCACAAAGATAGAAATTAGGTTAATTTAATTAAAATTAATGCGCAAGGTGTTCTGGATTTAATTAGAAGTACATGGGGATGAAATTAGGTAGGACACAAGTATCATGGACGTAGAGGGCTTAGAGTAGAATATTATCATAATTTAGGTTGCACGAAATGAGTCAAGATTGTGTCTCCAATTTTGATTGGAACGCACAAGGGCACAAAGTTGATTTTTTTATTTGGAATTTATTATAAACGTCTACGACGAATATTGTGTAACTAAAATGTAGCACAAGTGAGCATAATTATAAGTTACACAAAGGTCAAAATAGAAGACAGTCATATCTAGGGCAAGAGTATGAATTTTGTAGGAAGGAAGTGGCTAGTGTAGTGCTCCAATTATTGAAACAACGGTAAGGTGCGCTAAGTGATACAAATATTATAAAATTAAATAAATGACGTGTTCTATTTATAATTGGATTCAGACCAACCCTAGTCTCTCTATCTAGGTCAACTAGGCCTAATTTTGGGTGAGAGGGTTTACATAATGGTAAACAATACTCAATCACAATAACAAACTTGAGGATGATGAAGCACGATATGGAATAGAAGGAAAAAAGTCACAAATACATCACAAGTCCAAGTATAATCTTAATACAAGATATCAAATAATAATACAATGCCAAAATCTAACTAACATATACAATATCATCAATAAACTAACTATGCCTCATCAACTAATGTTACTAACTCAACAGGCTCTACGGGTGATAACTCAACTGGCTCGCCATCCTGTGGTCCGTAGTGCGTAGGACACCAGTTCTCTAATGAATCATCTGAAAAATATTTCCAGTCCGGATTGGAGCGAAGTACTATCCAAATAGCAGTTCC